>CM049883.1:26424589-26437089 GCA_027474115.1 Schizopygopsis malacanthus
ACAGAGAAATCAAAACTAGCTGGCAGACGATGTGTTCAGACCTCACTGTCTGTCCACTCACTGTTCAGGGACGTGAAGAGAAGATGCTTACGATGGTTTCTGCTTTTACTTCCTCGGCGCCCGGCACCTCCCACGGGGTCCTCGTTTGCAGGGAGTTCTCGAGCGTTTTCTCTGTCCAAAACCTCTTTAAAGCAGCTCGGTCCTGAGTTACAGCAAGACAGCATAATATCATGAGATGGAAGCATTTCATTGTGTTGTAATTTAATGTCATTGACTGAGGTTGCAAAATAATGGGGTTGAATAATTGAATGAGGGTTGCAATAATTTAGCCAATAATAATTTAGTCAATATTAGCCACAACCAGGTTTTCACAGACACACTATATATATATAAATAAAGGTAGATTATATTATTCATTATAATAATTATATTTATACAACTATAATATCAATTCTAATAAAATACAATTCCTAAATTACACTAATTCTACATGATTATACAAAAATATACATTAAATTAATATTATAATTTTAAGATAATTGTATTTCTGTCATGACAACTCTCGGAGGGATTGGCATGGTAATGTAGATGATGATATTAGATGATAGATGATGCTGCTGTGAGCATGTAAGAAATACTGCTGCTGCAAATATAGCATACATGAAATAACCCCCCACAAAGCAGGAGACATAGAAGGGAAAATACAAGCCAAAACACCCCCGACAAGCAGATCTATCGCCAAGACATATGTGCTGCTGCTCTGACGAGCCATGTGAACCGCATGTATTACTATCTATGTGTGCCTGGGCTACCATGCCGACTGGCTTAACTCTAATTAGACGCACACTATGTGTAATGTTAATTAACAAAATTGATACATGTTGCAATCCAATAGATAAGACCTGAGCAAAAATCATAATTAGTCATCTGATAACTGCTGATACTTTCTCCACTTTATCAGTCCCAGCGGCAGCGTAACAGCTCGTTAATACATGTTTGTGTAACGATGAGATGGACAAAGTTAGCAGATGAATGCAATTTTACTGCAGATAAGAGTTGTCAGACTGCACAAAAACTCCTGAGTGGACTGACTTGAATGAACTGCAATAAAAGCAGAATATAAATGTTTTTTCACCATTGCTGAACTACACAGCACAGCTAGAGCACACGTCACATGAACACATTTATCTGAACTACACTACCCATAATGCATTTCACTCGGGACTACAACAGCCGTAGATAGTGATCTTCAGCGATAACTCTTAATTCCCTTCTTCTGCAACACTGTCAAAAGCTATGGACACGTTTTGCTTCAATTGAAATTAATTCATTCTGATTGATGAATCCGAACGTAGTGTTTACATGAACGCTAAATAAAGTGATCGGGTTGATGTGAGCGTCAAGTCTCCTGCCAAGTTGCTGACATGACACTTAAACTTGATTATGGTTGCTCATTTTTTAATTCAATTAGGCAGACCATGCAATACTCACTGTGATATGGATTAGAAGAGCATTCACTTATCTTAGATGTTGATTTCGCTGTTTCTGAAGCACGCTACAAACTGCTACAGCAAGCACTAGTAACATATTTAAATGTTGAGCAGCGAGCTTATTGGCTATTGGCGAGGAGAGAACCAATCAGCTGTGCCATGTGGTGATGTCATTAGGTCAGATTGAGTTGGACCTATCGGACTGCGCCATCTAGAGTTTCATGCCCGAACTCTTGTTTTTCAAATACCCTAAATTATTAAGTCATCAACATTATTATGTTTTGGCTAGTCATGCTACACCTTACCTTTGCCTAGTCATAAAAAGGTTAATTTATCTAATATTTTGACCTCTCTATGATACACTGGTGGAATGACCTCGAACTCAATCCGAGCAGCTGAATCCTTACCATCTTCAAGAAACGGCGCTAAAAACACATCTCTTCCATCTTTATTTGACCCTCTAACTCTAGCACTCTTTATTCTAATTCTATTGTATCTATTTGTTTTCTATGCATTCATTATAACAATACTAACTTTGACCCTCTAACACTAGTTCTAGCTATTCTATTTTTTTTCTATCTACTTTTTATTATTTGTATTTATTATATAAAAATATTGCCGTGTGTACTGCATTAGACTAACCGGGACTGGTCACAGCATTTATACATCGCTGCTCTTTAGTTGGTTTGATTGCTTCTATTATCCTCGCTTTGGATAAAAGTGTCTGCTAAATGATTAATGTAAAAGTTAATTATTTTAGCATAATACTCACATTTACGCATGTCACAAGGCCCTGGAGGAAGCGCTCTAGCTCTTTAGCAAAGCTCTTGTCCGTGGTGAACAGTTTGACAAGCTCTCTGCAATAATACACAGACAGATGAGCCTAGAGACATTAGGGATGAGCAATACCACATTTTATTTCAATACGATACTGATACTTTCTAAGGCAAGTAACATTGATATCGATACTGATAAAACTTTGTTTTTTTACCAGCTATGAATCTGTATGTGCATAATTTCAATAAAAACAGGCAAAACAAATTGGGGAAACGTGAATTGGAATTATTTTTTATTTTTTTTATAATTATAAAAATGTATTAAAAATATTCCTATAATACTACTATACTGCAATGCATTTCATAATAACAATTACATTTATTTAATGAGAATAATAAGAATTAGTATTATTATTTTATACAACAGTACATTACTAATATTTATGTTTTTTTCTATGCTTTCAAGCGGTAAACCATAGAATGTTTATTTTGGCATAAAACTGCAGGAAAACGTTCAACTTTTAGACTTAACATTTAACAGGGTTTAACTGCTAATTATTATGGTTAAAATATGGTTCCTGTACATTAAGTCATGATAAGTTTTACAACAAATTATGTTTTTTGAATTATATTCACTGTGGTAAAACATTTTTATTCTGACAGTGAATGATTTTTTTAAAATTATTAATTTAACTCTTTAAATGCAAATAAAGAAACTGAATTTGTACATAGTTTGAAAAATATGTAAAAAACGAATTTAATTACAATTTTAAATGCAACAAACCCAGAAATATTTAGATGAAAAAAAAAAATAATAATTGTCAAAGCAATTGGTTTATGGCAAAATAACTCTAATGGTTGATCTAATGGATCCATATTATGTATTAATATTGTCATATTGTGTTCAGATGAGCATACTGTTTGCAGTATATTTCTTATTAAACAAATGCTGGTAAAAAAAACTAAAACTTTTTTTATTTGACTATCAATAGTTTGAGTATCGATGATACTTCAGTAAGGATCCGCCATCTTTACAGTACATTCGCTGAATCTCACTGCAGATGCTGTACCTGCAGATGTCCAGTTTGGCTGAGAGGTGATCTTTATGGATGTACAGCTCTTTTTTGTCTTTTAGGAGACATATAATATCCTCGCTCTCAAAGATTGGGTCCTCGTCTGGCACCTCAAGCCGATAGTGAATATACAGCTTCCCAACCTGCAAAAAAAATGTCATTAAAATCCTTTTCTGTTTTCCTCCCCTGTGAAAGAACATGATGCAACAGCCGGTAATGTATTGGGTTTGCACTCTGGAGAAAGCACCTCCGGCGTACCTGTCCAAAACTCAGCGAGCGAATGCATTGAGCAATCCCACTCTCCTTCAGCTCACTGTACACGTCATCGAAATCAGCGTTGTGGAAGATGAAGCTCTGGATGTAGGGGACGAGCTGCCGCACCAGGGTCTGCACCGCGGGGGAAGGCCTGAAGCTCTCGGTCTGCGCTTCGGTGGTCACGCACTGGGAGAGCCGCTTCACCCCGCAGATCTCCAGGAATAACTCACGGTCGCGCTCGCTGAACGCCTCCTTCTCCTGCTTGCCTGAGGACAACAGACCCGGGGAATTGAGCTGGGGATGGCCCAGATCGTTCATTACAGAGATACAAATAAGCAATATAACGTCAGTGTTTCCCCATCATAACTAAAATTCTGCAGGTCCCAGCGGGCCAATGCATGATATAGACAAGTGTAAACATCTATTCATTTAGCAGATGCTTTATCCAAAGCGACTTACAATTGAAACATGCAAAGAAATAATGCAATCATCACACTTTTGATGACAGTTCATTTTTCCATAATGTCACTATAGGGATACTAGATTTGTCATTTTAAAAAACACAGAAGTGTGAAAGACTTTATTGACTGTTGTCATTTATAATATCTTAACACACAAGCCAATCATGAGCCATCATCAAATTGATTGATCACTTTTTCATTATTTATATTATTCAAATAATAAATTGTATTTTTTGTTGTGGATGTCCCAATTGGGACACAGTATATGCAACTTTCAGAGTTTAATTAAATGTTCATGTTACATGCTTGCATTTGTGAGTTAATGCAATTAACTTACAGGTTGTCATTAAAAAACGTTAATTATTTCAATTTTGTTACATGTTTTGTATCGTAAGTATTAAGAAATACATTTCCAGAAATCTGAACATTGGATTTTAGCCAGGATCAATATTAGCTCACCATATAAAGACCTTTTTACCAACAAAATGACTTTTTATTTCAGATTTCAAATAATATAATTTATTAAATATCACATAAAATAAATAAAAATGCAATTCCAGTGATTGTTATGCATGATCAAAGATAACTAAATCTAATCAAATTATAATTATATCGTGAGCATATTTTGAGGTAACGGCAAATATTCTGTCGCTGGCTAATATAATTACTGTCTGATCGAATCATAATTAAACAAATTATGCCATTAGTTTACATCCCCAGTTGCTTCTGTTGGGAAGAAAACCAAAATTTTGCATTTTTCATTAAATGTGAAGACTCTTAATTCATGCTTGTTAAATTAATTTGAATCAGTACAAGTCAAAATGACTATCACAATGCAAGAATAACGCTAAACAGCATTGCACACACATTACCTTCATGCCTGGCTTTGTTGGCTGCTCTCTTGGCTGCAGACGGCAGGTTGAGCAGACAAACCGAACCATGCGATTTGAAGATCTTCTCCAGGTTTGCGCTGTCTGCGATCATGGGCTTACGAGCTAATGTGACCCAACCGCTGGTCTTGGTGGGAAACACTCTTTTATGAGACACCATTTCTGTTAAGACCATAAAGATTAAATCAGAAAGTGCAGATATCACCAGCACAATAAACACAACACAGTTCAGTAGATCTCACCTAGGGCTGTGCGATATGATGATATATATATCGGATGGACGAAATAAAAAGTCTATCGTTTCATATTATGTTCTATCGTTTATATCGTGTTGTCGCAAAATACATTGTTTCCGGTAAAACCTTTTCATAATTTTCATTGAGTGACTGCGATCTTTATACGCCCCCCCCCCCCACGGGGCGACCAGCCAGGACACAACCAGGAGCTCGTTCCTAAACGAGGGACTACATCTGTAGCATGGTCACGCGTTTTTAAGCACTGCAGTTTTAAAACAACTTAAGCCGTTGAAACACAAACAACAGAGATATATGTGTGCGCCATCAAACACCTCCTATATGTGTGCGCCGTCTCTTTCTGTGTGAGAGGAGCGTGCTTTTTCTTTTTTGCCGACTTTGAACGATTACATAAACACACTTATATGCGTCAGAATCCCCGTCTTTGCAAGTATCTTCATAAACACAGAGATATAGGTCTTAAGAGAGAGTAAACAGCAGAAAGAGAAACACAATGTAACAGTGTATTAGATCCGGACTTCGCTCTTAAAGGGGAAGCGTTCCTATATTGATCCGGACTTCGGTCTTAAAGGGGAAGCGTTCCAATATTGATCCGGACTTCGCTCTTAAAGGGGAAGCGTTCCAATATTGATCCGGACTTCGCTCTTAAAGGGGAAGCGTTCCAATATTGATCCGGACTTCGGTCTTAAAGGGGAAGCGTTCCAATATTGATCCGGACTTCGGTCTTAAAGGGGAAGCGTTCCAATATTGATCCGGACTTCGGTCTTAAAGGGGAAGCGTTCCAATATTGATCCGGACTTCGGTCTTAAAGGGGAAGCGTTCCAATATTGATCCGGACTTCGCTCTTAAAGGGGAAGCGTTCCAATATTGATCCGGACTTCGGTCTTAAAGGGGAAGCGTTCCAATATTCCTTCATATTAATCACAGCACACTGCTAGAAAACCTCTCACTGCTCTCGACTAAATCACGTCTGTAACTTTAATGAGAATAAATAACAATAATAATGATATATTTATAATATGTATAGAATCTATACATAATGCACGTGTTAATTATGTCTATAATATATAGATAGATGTAATTAACACAGAGAAGACTAATTACTTTACACAATGTATTTAGTGTTTCTTATTTATTGTAGTTTTTGTCATATTGCTTGCAATTAGTTTCTTATCCTTATTTCATCACGGACTGTTTATTAATCTTTAGTGAGGTTGAGTTTCTCTCTTTAGGCTTGTATTAGTTTGATATTGACATTGGTGACAAGGATTATGAAAATGATATGGTATTAAAGATTTTAATATAATAAAAAACTTTTTAAAAGACAATAAATCACTATATCGTGATATATATTGTTATCGTGATATAAGATTTTGGTCATATCGCCCCCCCCTAACCTCACCTTTCAGAGAGCTGCAGTAGATCGGGTCGAGCGGAGTGTCCTGATCCTGATCTTCATGAACACGGGGCTTACATTTATCAGCTTTGAGAGAGAAGAAGCACATCAGAGAACACCCAAACAGCAGTTAATGGACGGTTAGGCTGGATATCATTCGGTTTTTACCTAGCTTGGCAAAGATGACCGAGACGTCTTGGACTACGTCTCCTGTGGCAGGAGACGACTCACAAACGGCCTCCAGCAGAGACACGTACTTCTTCATAGACGGACTGGGCTCCACATTCAGAGACTGCAATGATCATAAAGGGTCCTTAGAATTCATTCATTTCAGTATTTGAGCAATTCAATGGTACTTCATTTGATACCATATCAATTATCAGCTGAAATTATGATATTTGATTTTTTCCTCTACTTCGATGTTGTCCATTTAATGTTTCTGGATTCTGTTTTAGTGGTTTAATTAAATCTTAATAAATCAAATATCATATCTAATCAAATCAATTGAATACGTTATTTTATTTTTGTGTTTAAATATTACTTTTTTGTGTTTTTTTTTATGGATTCTGTTTCAATGGTTTAATTCAATTTCAAGTAATTCAAGTTTAATTTAATGCAAAATGCATGTCTAATCAATTAAATCAACTGAATACAAAAAAAATTACAATAATAGTACCCTATTAAACATGTTTTATGTTTTATGAAATTCCATGTTACCTGTTTTAATTTTCTGGATTCTGTGTTTTATGATTTAATGCAATTTTATTATCAAAAAATTAGTTAATTAAACGCACAAAACCTTAAAACTAAATCTGAACAATTAATTTGTCAAATAAAAATAGGTTAATTGTAAAAACATGGATGAAAAATTTAGATTCCTTAAAAATAATATTTGTATTATTATTAAAATATTTTTAATTGCATTAATATTATTGCAAATATTACTTTGATAAAGTGCATCTACTGTACAAAAGTAACATATTTCAATCATAATTGGAAATATATTTGTGCATGCTCGTTTATAGATGTAGATTTGATGCTTACAGAAAGTTAATCTTTAAAAACAATATTAATTTAATAACACTGTTACATGTAATCGCATATCTCAAAATAAATATCCATTCGCCATACTGCACATTACAAGATTGTGATGTCTACATTTACAACTGTTATTAATTTACAAAAATACTCAAATTGAATATATTTCTCAGTTAACCTTATAACATGAAATTAATTCCTGGCTTCGGCCAGATCTTAACGACAAAACCTGAAGCAGACCTTGAAAAATTTCTTCATGTCCTCCAAATGATTATAAAACGGTGCCAGGACTCTGGGCTCCTGTATGCCGCTGTCGGCTCGTCGAATCAGCTCCTTGTATCTGTGAAACATGCCTGTCGGATCAGCCCAGCAAACCTCCTTAAGATGATAGAAGCGCCCGGAGCACCAGTCATCCTCCCTGCACGAGAACACAGCTGTTCAGACAAGGCGCTTCTGGAGGAATCCGGTTAAATCACACATCTGTATATCTGACCTGTCATACTCGATGAAGACAGCAGGTGCGTGCTGGAACAGGTCTTTGAGCTTGACGTTCGTGCACTCGGCGAACAGGTATCGATACACTGTGTGGATGTGATCGACTGTAGAGGTGAAATCTGCTCCTTTAGGCTCCTCAGACGGATCATCAGACACCTTCACGCACCAACGCTTCAGATAGCCAATCAGGTCCTCCACATGCACAGTGTGTCTCATTCCTGCATCAACGGAGAGGTTCTTTTGTTTCTGAAAGCATTCTCTTCAGGTCAACAAGGCTCAATTATTTGATCAAAATTCTGAAATATTATTGCAATTTAAAAAAGCTGTTTTCTATGTGAGTCTATATACAAATTTTATTTATTTCTGTGATCAAATCTGTATTTTCAGCATCATTACTCCAGTCTTCAGAGTCACATGATCTTCAGAAATCATTATAATATACTGCTCAAGAAACATTTCTGATTATTATCAGTGTTAAAAACAGTCGTGCTGCTTCATATTTTTGTGGAAACTGTAATTTTTTCAGGATTATTTGATGAATCGAATGTTCAATAGAACAGCATTTATTTGAAATAGAAATATTTTGTAACATTATAAATGTCTTTACTGTCACTTTTGATCAGTTTAACGTGTCCTTGATGAATTCAAGTATTAATTTCTTTATTTAAATGTATGCATAGTTTAATATTTATATTTTAAGAATTATTTCAGTCTCTAATCTTCAGAAAAGTAGTGTATGCACCAAACAATGAAGGCAAATTTAGAAATGTTTTAGTTATTTTTGTGCATCGATTAATTGCACATAAGACTATGAATGCATTAAGTATGCACTGCACTACTTGAGTATGCTTGTGTATGCTTAAGTATGTATCAAGAAAATTAAAAGGGTTTATTTTTGATTCCATATTGACTATGAATACTGTCTTAACACGTGTAATACTGACGTTATTAAGAGCACATTCTGATCAGTAATGATTATTGTGTGTGTTACAGGTTTTAACTCAGTCTCATAATACAGAGATTGTGTTTAACTGTGAAGGGTCGTCACCCGTACCTATGTCTCTGGTGAATTCACTGGGCATCTGAGCGCCGTGTGTGTAATCGACGTGGCAGCCGAGGAGCTGGTGCACTTCTGTAGAGAAGATGTAGACAGATTTGGGCTGTAGGTAGGAAGCGGGCCGGCTCTCGTCCCACGGCGGTCTGCGCGTGGGAACCCAGGACAGCTGCGTGAGGTGATGGTAGAAGGAGGATCGGGCCTCCCTCACCGAGTGGCCCTGACTGTCACGGACCTGAACCCGGAGGTACTGCGAGTACTTCTCTCTGAAACACAGCACGACAGGCTCATGTTCAAGAGGCTTTACATCAATACATAAGAGATTGTAGAGTTGCACAAGCATTTGAATGCCAAGGACCAACATCTAACTTGATTGAGTAAATGTTGCATTATATCCAAATGTTTTATATTAATGCTTATTAGTACAAAATGGGATTAAAAAAAAAAATCACATTATATTTTACATTGCAATGCAATTGCAATGCAAAAATATCATATCTCTATTGCATTTTCTTTACTGGTTACATGCAAAAATTTATGTTACTGAGTGTTACTCAGAAATGAATACATTTTATAGAGTAGTTTAATAAATTGGTCAAAAAGATTCTCAATTATGAATTAGTTATTAATTTAAAAAAAATCATAATTCCATCAGAACTCTGAACATGTTTTCATGACTATGTTTAGTAGAATTACTTCACATTATGCACAGTTAACATTTTAATTTTGAAAAGTTAAAATGTGGAACAGACCAATGTTATTTTAATAGTATTGATATATTATCATAGCTTGATATTATTTTATTTCAGTTTTTTTGTTTTATTTCAATCTTAGTTACATTGTAGATTATTTTCTGTGATGTTTATATTTGTTATTTTTTATAACTATATATATATATATATTGTCTATATATACACATACAATTAAATATTCAATTTAATTAACTAAATAGACTTCAATAATAACAATGACATTTAAAACAATTACAATTAGTCAAATTCACTTACATACACACACACACATACATATATATATGTGTGTGTGTGTGTGTGTGTGTGTGTGTGTGTGTGTGTATGTAAGTGAATTTGACTAATTTTAATTGTTTTAAATGTCATTGTTATTTTAATTATTTTTGTATAATTAAAAAATCATTATTATTATTATTATTATGATTTTTTAGTGGGGGGGGGGGGGGAAATAAATATAAATATATGCAAGTAAAAATAATTAATAAAAATGTGCTTCCGTGGCATGATCTTCCCGTTTCCCCCCTCCTCTTGTGATATGGTTTGGGAATCTCTAAATGCATAAAATCATGAATAATCTGTGCACGGTTCAGCTCACAGTGTAGCACAAGCAGCACATTTGCTGTAAAGCTGGCCGAGCGGGTGGACGTGATGTTGCTTAATAATGGAACTAGAGCATAAAGCGGGGCGATGTGAGGCCAGCAGACAGAGGACAGTACGATGAGTCACGCCACAGTTCAACCACAGCAGCGCTCCATCCAAACACAGCATCTCATGAGTGCATATGAACAATCGGTGCTGTACGTCTCCATGAGAGCATTATAAAACCAAACCACCAACAATAGATTGATGCATGTTTCCCAAATAGCACCTGACGTGGTTTTACAGTCATCATACACAGTCCGTTAAACGGCGAAATCAGTCCAAACACAGCACAATATTTTCTCCTTTTTAAAGCTTATGAGATCAAAAGAGATAAAATGCAGATGGTGACCTGCATGCCAGACTAATATCCATTTCCTACACACAGCCGGGGGTCTGAATAATCTGGACTAGAGAGCTGTTCGCAGTAAATGTGGCAGATTGAGCAGATGTGAATCGGGAAGGATTAAGGCATTGCATCTGAGTTTAGGAGTTCAACTGCTTGGTGTTCCCCGCTATAGTGACATGAGAGTGAAGCACAGTCCAAACAAATGCATTATTTCCTGCGTTGCTATTCGTCTGCAATGCTCCACCGCGGCTAAATGTCCAGAAACACACAAAGTAAGTCTTTTTTTAACCCGAGTTGTGAGCTTGCGGTCTAAATTGAATGTAATGAGGGGAAGAAAAGTCACAAGTAATTGCCAAAATAATAAATATTCAAAAACAATCATATAGTATGACCAGTAGAGTCTAATTCATCAACAAAACAGCATCATCTTTTCACTGGAAAACTCTTACGTTATTCGTTTGAATTATTCGGACATTACAATATAAAAATTCCATTGCTATAATTCTACACTATTCTGTCTAAATATTTTTTTTTATATATATATTTCCATTATAATAACATCATAACGTACAGTATAAAAATGATATTGTTTCATTTATTAAAGATTACATTTAACAGTATTATTAAATAAATAATATTAAGAGCAAAATAATTGTTTTTTTATAAAAAAATAATTAAAACAGAAATGTGCACGTATAATTATATACTTTTATACAATTATTAAGGTTGTAAAGTATATAAAAATGGTTTTGAAATATATGACAGATTTTGTTTATTAAGTGCAGATATATTGTGCAGCCATTTTATCAATGAAATATATAAAAAATACAGTATTATAAATATTTCATATTATATGGAGTAATAACATACTAATGTACAGTGTACATTACACTTTTTTATATTTATTAAAGATTGCATTTAACAGGATTATTAAATTAGAAGTATTATACAGTATTAGAAGACAGCGGAGATTATAATAGTTGTAATACGGTTTTAAGAAAAACACAGCAATTATAAAAGTATTAAATGATTTAATGTTTTCATTGGATAATAAAAACCATAGTGCCGCTCTTTTTATCGATTTATCGAAGGCTTTTGATCTCGTAGAGGCTACGTGGTGTAGGTTTATCAGTAAATACTGTTGATAATTAATTATCGGATAGATCTCGATGTATAAATATAGAGGGACTCACTTCTAGTGCTCTGAATGTAAAGATCGGCGTACCACAGGGATCGGTCCTTGGGCCATTATTATTTATACATGTTAATAATAATTGGGAATAACCTTGCACATTCAAGTTTTGACTTATACGCTGATGATATGGTGATTTACTCTTCTGCATTGACACTGGATCAGGCTCCGAGTCATCTTTAATCTGATTTTGATGCAAACACCGAGCGATTTAAAACTTGCTCTAAATGCGGAGAAATCTAAACTTATGTTTACAAAAAGAAAGCGTGCACATTCAAACTCATGCTCAATTACTACTCTTCAGGGTTTGGAGACTGAAGTAGTGTCTAAGTATAAATACCTGGGGTTTTAATTGACGATTAGCTTTCATTAAGGCCACATATTCAGTT
>CM049883.1:26442089-26522089 GCA_027474115.1 Schizopygopsis malacanthus
TTAAGATTTGCATATAAAAGTTATATCCATTTGGAACACATATTTAACAAATAAAATAATAACTTAATGTAACATCTGTCAGTCATATATAATAAAAAAAAAGTTCGGATTTCTGAAAAATCATGGCATAGTTTAATATTAACTATGTACATCTATTGATTGTATTTAAATAATCATATTTTCAAAACGCATTTATTAAATTAGCTTAAAATCTGTTCATTGTGAAAACAATTACATCGCAAGTAAACAATTAAAATGAAATATTTCATTTAAATAGTATGAACGGTTAAAATATGACCGTGGAACAAGCAATAATCATAAAATACGCATAACCAATATGCGTACTAATAACGCATACATTTTCGCTATGCAATTAAAATAGATCAATCTTGTTCTAAATGCTCAAAGTTAATATTTTAAAAAGTAATAATTCGTTAGCACTGTTAAATATAATCTTTTGTGATTTTCAAAACTAATATCCATATTCTATTTTCATAAACATTGTGATGTTTTGAAACCCAAATACTTTTAAAACGACCGATTTTAGGTTGTGTTTATTTTTTTAATGTAACGAGACAATAGTAAACATTTTAAATGTATTTGATAAATACATTCAGATTTTAATGAATGCATTTGTATTAATTACATCTTAACTTAAATGTACATTTGATTTGTTATTAATTGTGTCATATTGTGAAAATACTCGTCTTATCAGTACAGTCCAGAATTATAATTACTGATATCAGTTTTTAGTGTTTTATTGTTATTGTATTTAGACATATTATACATTTTAAATGTAATTTAATTTACTAAATTACACATACATTACTAAATTAACACATTTTGATTAGTTACTTTTTAAAATTGCATATAATTGCATATTCATTTTACATTTTAGTTAATAAATGTTAAAATTTTAAACTGTATAATACCATGAAAATACTTATTGGCTTATCAGTACAGTCCATAATTTTAATATCAAGCATCCATCATGTGAACCACAGGAGGCTCAAACTAATGATGTGGATACAATTAAAATTAAATGAAGTTGCTTAGAATGAAGTGTTCCTGTGGCTCAGTGGTAGAGCATTGCGTTAGCAGCGCAAAGGTTATGGGTTCGATTCCCAGGGAACACATACTGACAATAAATGTATAACCTGAATGCACTGAAAAGTCGCTTTGGATAAAAGCGTCTGCTAAATGCATAAATGTAAATGTGCCTGGCCTGATGCTCTTCTCTTATGAAGCAAATGTTTAATTGATGAGCGGTGGTTTGGCTCAGTGGTTAAAGATTTGGGATGGAAAAAGTGAAAAGTATGTCGGTTCAAATCCCATTGGACAGCCGTTCATGTATTAAGTGTGCTTTGGATAAAACCAGCATAAAGCATCTCTGACCTCCCAGGCTTTGCTCCGGAGCAGCGGGTAGATGTGCTGCTGCAGGACCTGCTGCGGCTCCAGCTCATGGACGTTCAGTCTCCGGAGCAGATCCCGCACCTGCGAGTTTCCCAGTGCATCCAGACACGCCAGCAGCCGTGGCTCCACGATGTTCAGGTCCTGGTACAGAGCCTGCAGATCTACAGCGTCAGGCAGCATGAGTGCACACGAGCGGCTGCGTGACCCGCTTCCCAGACCCTCTGGGCCACAATACTGATGTTTAATTCAGCCCTTCCCTGCTTCTAGCAGATGTATGTGACTCTACCTGACACACAGCGTCAGCATGGCTTGTTTCCATTCAACTCAACTCATATTTTCAGCAGACTAATCTCTTATGACTTATCTGGCAGCAGCCATTGAAGAAAAACGGATCGTTTATTAACGTTCAAAGAAAGCGTGTGTGGGAGTTTGCTTCAAAACGGAGGTAAAAGTCAAGATTTTAGAGGACAAATTCATCTCAAGTTGGCGTTTCAATCACTAAACTACCTCTTTTTTGACTGCAGTGACGCACGTAGTGACTCGCTCGAGTGCTTTCTCTTCTGTGACTCACTGTATTGATTCAGGAAATAAGCTGAAGATAAAGATGATCATTCATTTTATAAACAGCTCCGGAGAATCTGTCTGCATACAAGTGAAGCTGTAGACATGAAAAACAACTGCTGACTGAATTCAAGACGTAATAAACATTTCCATTTTAGATGAACCAGTTCTACAGGAGTTGAGTGAACGTGAATGTCACGCATGTTTGAGCTCTCATTGACCTTATGCTCTATGCATGCGTGTGGATCATGTTTATATCTGAATAAAGGCCTAAATTAAATCTGAATATCATATAACAGTGTTTATATCTCTTCAGGAGACTTTTATTAAACCGCAGCATTTATATGGATTACTTTTACAATCTTTTCCTCAACTTTCTTAAGTTTTTTTCACAGACGTTCAATTGAGGAACTGAAATTGTGCATGTTTCATTAAATTATCTATCCCTTTACGTTTTTTATATATATTTAATCAATAAGAAATATTGAGTTTAAAGATGGCATGATACCATTTTTCAGGTCTGATAGAGATGCAGATCCTTGAGTATAGATTGAATATCTATATATGAGACAATTAAACTTTTTATTGTCTACACACACACATATATATACAATTTATTTACTCATTTATGCAAAAATATTTATCTATAAATACATTATTTATTATTAAAAACTACTTTCATTGTCGAAATGGAGCAAAACCAGAAAATATTCACATTATTGCACAAAAAATTTAACAATATTGACTTCTTGTTCATTCAGTTGTTGTACATCAATGTCACATTTGCAATGGTGCAGAAATATGGGACAGCACTCATGCTAGTGTGATATTGCTAAACTGACAAATATAAGAGGGTGATTTTTGTTTCTCATATTTTGAATTTTAGGCTCATATAACGGCATTGTAATAATCATCCTACATCATTATCATCAGAAACTGCATCAATGTAAGATGACAGACAGGTCTGGACAGCTGCATTTAATGCCTTGATCATTTTAACATTTTTTTTCCCTTAATTAGTCACACCAAACTAAAACATACAGGTGCATCTCAAAAAAAATTGAATATCGAGAATTTTTAATTTTTTTTGTACTTATTTCAAAAAGTGTAACTTTCATTTATTCTAGATTAATTACAAGCAAAACATTTCAAACGCTTTTTGTTTTCATTTTGATGATTAGAGCTTATAGCTCATGAAAGTAAAAAAAATAGTTTCTCAAAATATTATTATATTTCCTAAAATCAATCAAATAAAGGATTTGCCAAACAGTTCTTTAAAGTATATTCATTTATGCACTCAATACTTGGTTCGGGGCACCTTTAGCACAAATGACAGCATCAGTGAGTCAAAAACTGAACATTTTTTTGATGCACTTATAGCCTATGTCAAGAAAACTGCATGAAAAGTTCCACTGCAGGACTGGAAGATTGAGATGCTGATGAATTACCTGTTTGAGCTTGCATCACGTCACTGAGAGGGAAGAAGACTCCCTCTGAACTCAGAGAAACCACACTGCCGTTGGCCAGAGGGATCATGGGAACGTCTTTGAGGGACTGGAGCAGGTCGTCTACTTCATACTCCGACTCCAGCGCACGAAAGTTACACACCAACAGCCTGGCCAGCTTCTTCAGATCATGGTCTGAGCAGAAAAGACAAACATACGATCATAAAACGGCTGATCAGACAGAAGTTTCTGCACACAATCGCAGCAGAAGAGACCTGTCTTGAGCTGGCCGTGCTGCACGAGCTCTCTGGCCATGGCGCAGGTGACGGTGATGATCTCGGCGGCTCGGAGACGATGAACGCCCAGCGCGGTTAGCAGCGAGCTGGAGAGACTCGACTGCAGAGCAGGATGCAGGTACGACAGACTCAGACTTCTGCACAGATCCTCTCCTCCAATCACGTCCTGGATCAGACGGTCCTGACACACGGCGAGCTGGGAAGGCTGCTTGAACTCAACTTGGCCCTCTAAAGAGAGAGGCGTCAGTTAGGGGTGTGCGATATATATCGTCTGCGATAATATCGTAATTGTTGTTTTAACGATGTGCAATTTGACAATATCGAGTATTTTGCAAAAACCAAACAAAACAGCTACATTACGGAGTGCACGGATTCATTAGCCTGCGCGGTGATGAAGGGGTTAAACAGTGCACGTGATTAATTAGTGTGTTCTTTCACTGCATGATTCAGTCGATTACAATGCATTAAGAGTGATCACAAAATTCAAGATATGGGGGCAGAAAATGTATATATTTACGTTTGATATGATTCAAATCACACAAAGAGTGCAGTTTTTTCTCAAAAAATAAGCACGATTACAAATGTGATATTGATTTTATACAACAGCTCAATAAACAATAAGCTAATATCAAGAGACTTACATTTTATACACCATATTGCCTGTTTTTGCTGCATTTCGCCGACAAAAAATAATTACAAACAGCTACAGTGCTGTTTTGAGTCTCAGTGATTCGTTCCTGAATGAATCCAGATATCAGCACAATAACACATGTAAAATATCGTCTAATTATCGTTATCGAAAAAATCCCAAAAAATATCGACATATCATTTTTTTTCAATATGGCACACCCCTAGCGTCAGTTAGTTTATGCTTTAATGGCTTTAAACATCAGCTTGGGGCAAAAACGCTTCAAAATGAACAAAAATGGCTTACAAATATGAAGGGCAAAAACTAAATCTAGACAAAACTAAATCTATTAAAGTTGCGATTAAAGCAAAACGTGAAAATGAATGTCATCGATTTTTTTAGATAAAATGTTGAGGACAAAAACAGAACTGCGAGATATAAAGTCATATTTCTAAGGGGGGGGGGTCACAACTGCGAGATGTAAAAAGTCTCAATTGTGAGAAATTCTGAGTTTGTAAGAATTCTGAGTTTATATCTCAAAACTCTGAATAAGTCTAAATTGTGAGATAAAAAGTCGTTTTGTGACATTTTATCCTGTGGCAGAAAAACCTACAAAAGGAACTTTCTCTCTAAAAATATAATTTATTCCCAGCTGGTTTTATTTTTGCTTTGATATTTATTCCCAGTTTGAATAACCGTTTTGTTTGTCATGCTGTTGAAATAACTAATATTGATTTTCTTTGCATAAAGGCCAATAAACTAATTGATAAACAGTTCTTAGCTTGTCTGTGCAGAGAATGTGACGTGCCTTTTTCCCCAAACACATTTATTAAATTAATCAACAGTAATAATTTTTATCATAATATTTTAGCCCTACCCTGTAATGAATTTTTAATTGTATAATTTATAGTCTTTATGCATGCTAATTACATTATGAAACTGCTGTGTAAATACATGAATGCCACCTTTGAGCAGCACTGATTGATTTAATTAATTGGTTAAACTTAAGTATTTGACAAAACAAAAAAAACATTGCATACATTTAATAAGGTCATTATAACATTTTACCCAAACAAAAGGTGAAAAAAATGCCAATTAAATCAATTCCAGGGGGCAAATACTGTCCCTTAAAGGCAACTCTGGCACCTACCACTGTCTTCTTTGGCAGGAAGGCAAGCTTTGCCCTTCAGCAGCTGAATGATCTGATTGGCCACCGGGTTGAAGAAGTCCAGGATCTCACTTGATTGAGGGATGAACTGCATGAAGTAACAGAGGCCGCCGAGTCCACTGAATTCTGGGTGTTGCTGTGGGATTGATATTGCATGTGCTCATTAGGGCTGGAAATGTTCCTCTGGATGACGCATAAAGAAAGCCAATGCCATTTCCTTTTTTTTCATGCTAAAAACAGCTTCTTAAACAGACTGTGAGCCTTGACCTTCATCTGAAGATGGAGTTTAAATGCAAATGCATGCAAATGAATGGAGGAACATCATATTCCACTGCGTTCTTACCAGTGTTGGGAGTAACACGTTACAAAAGTAATGCATTACAGATTGCTTTTTGCTGTAACGCAGTAGTGCAAGGCATTACTAATACATTTTCAGTATTATTTTACCCGGTACATGTGTGCGTTACAACACACTTTTAGCCCAAAATGTAATTGTTCAAAGAAAACAAGAAAGCAAGACCGCGAGACATTAACGAATAAAAAAATGCCGCAAGTAAGTTCTATTTCCTGTTTGTGGCAAGTCAATAGCCTCATGTGGTATCCAAGTTTGTAATTAAAGAGTAAAAAATGACAGCTTCTGGTATATTTGTTTAGCGGTTGATTTAATTCATCTCCATCTCGCTGGTGGAACTTCGTATTGTTTGACGTAGTTCAGTGAAGACGTGTTTAGTGCGGGTTTTACAGGAGTGCCGCGAGAATACCTCTTAACACTCCCGTTTTTCCCGGCAGTCTCCTGTATTTCACACCCATCTCCCGCCCCCCCTACCATTTGTGTTATTTCTCCCGGAAAACTCCTATAATTTGTATGGCTCAAATCTAGTTATAGGAATAATCACATCAATATTATATTCCAAGGTTGTACAGTTGCCAGATCTTGTATGAAACGCATCACCTCACACAATCGACACATTTCAAACCATTTTGTGACCTCAACCTGGCATCCTACAACTAGGGCTGTCACGATAACTACTTTTTGTTGTGCGATATATTGCACCAAAATTAATTGCGATAAACGATATTATTGTCATTTTAAGACAATTTTATTTCACTGATTATATAATTACAGTATGACAATATAATAGCATAATAATGCAAGTGCACTCTTACAAAGAACAAAGAACATTTTATTCTTAAGAATAAAAAAGTTTGCAGCATATTTTTAAAAGCTGGTTTTTCGACCGTGTTTAATGGCTGCATCTCTTTGGCTATATAGCGAGTTACGCTATCTGTGAGTGTGCGCCATGTCGCGCTGTCACGTTTATATTTACACTGTCGGGAAAAGGCATCTGTAACAGATAACTGTCTGGAAGACCCCTCTCCAGCTCCAGCTGCGGTTGTTGTTCCCAGATTGAAAAACTGGGTGGGATGGTTATGTTTTAAGTGAGATTTTAGGCTAGTTGTGTTGCCTCTTTTCGTTGCCACTGTTTTTAAACAAAGTCGACATACCGGCTCATTCACGTTAATTGGCTCTCCTCTCTCATTCGGCTTAAAGCCAAAATGTTCCCACACCGGAGCTGAAGATTGCGGCTTTGAAACCAAGTCCATTGGGACTTGTTCTTCCTAACTGGCTGTAGTTGTCACGAAACACTTTATAACGCAGTGGGTTCACGCCTTCTCTTCACCTGTCGCTGTCCGCTCTGTGTGCGTGTGTGTGTGTGTGTGCGTGTGTGTGTGTGGGGGGGGAGACGCTGCCTAAGCCCCGCCTCCGCCACAGAGAGCAGACGAGATGACAGAGGTAGCGCGATCGACTAAAATGTTGGTGATATTCATTTTTATGTAAAAATTTATATAATCTTTATTTTAAATTATAAAAAAAATGATCAGTCGCAATATATCGCGGCACCAAAAATGATCGCGCTCATATCCATATATCGTGCGATAAGTCGATATATCGACTATCGCGACAGGCCAACCTACAACCCAGTTGCGCTGTTGATCTCTGCGCAACAAGTAGACGCGGGAAGTTGAATCTAGCATCAGCGGTGGAAATGGAAGAAGAAGAGTCAGGTGGTGCTCCGGCGAAGAAAACAAATATTTGTGTAAATTAAACAACAGCTGGACGGAAGAATTGAATTTCTTTTCTCTAAGCCATGTAAACGATGCCCACACCTTTTCAAAGTGTGTCGCACTGATTTTAATATCGGACACGGTGGGAAAAACAACATATCTCAGCTTATTAAATTACATTGGCACATGCCGAGGCACAGAAGGGCAGCACATACTATAAACACAAAATGTTAATGTTATGTACAATGTTACAATGTAATGTAATTTGTTCCACAGTGTTTTCTTTTTAATTTATAAAAAAATATATATGTAACAGTTATAATAATAATAATAATAAAAAAGAAACATGAGTAAGTCACTTTATTAGCCTATTCTTTTTATTTTTATTAGTAATTACTTATGTATGTACTTATTTGTACCCCCCTCCCCCCGCGAGGGTTTCCCGGATTTTGGTACCCAAATGTTGACAGGTATGGCCGCGAGGCTACTGGGCCGACAGTGGAAACGTGCCATGATTTCGGCCTCTGTGCTCGAGGTAAGCCCCGGCTCGCACCAGCCAGTGCAAAAGCTGCTAATGGGTGAAGATGGCAGAAGACTGTACATTATTCCTGGATAGCCCACAGTCATTATGCTACACATATCGCCCTCTACTGGATGTAAAGATGCTCTGCAGGATTTCTTTTTTTCATTTTAAAATGTTAAGGCCTAAGTATACTTCTTTTTTTTTAGCCTATGCGCACAGTCGTACACGCAGCTTTGCAAAGTATACTTCATTTGACTCGTACGTGTACACAGACGTTCGACGCATGCGCTTTGCGCCAAATTGCAATACCTCTCCTGGCCTAACGGGGCCCGTAGGGAGCAGTTATGACGATTACAGTGTGACGAAGAACACGGAAGAAAAACTCATAGAAGTCCGGTAAGCACAGCGGAAAGGCTAGCCGTGACCAATTATTACTGCAAGCTACCGTTTGGGAAGCCGGACCGTGTCTAAGCTTATTCCGGAGGTGTGTGAAGCCATATGTTTATGCAGTTTTTCTTCAGCTACCTTGTGAATCGATACCTCCACGGCAGCGTTTCCACCTCGCTGATAAACTAATTACTGCAAGAGAGTTTAATGCGAATGTGTGACCTGCGCATACAAAGCACTGCTACAAAAATCCAGGGGTGCGCATACTATTCTGATGACGAAATTCGCATCACGCGCACTGTACCACTGCCTTGCGTACCAAGTGAAGTATACTTTAGCCTTTAAAGGGATAGTTCACCCAAAAATTTAAATTCTGTCATCATTTACTCACCCTCAAGTAGTTCCAAACCTGTATGAATGTTATTTGTTCTGAACACAAAGGAAGATATTTTGAAGCAAGTTTGTAATCAGGCTGTTTTGGGGCACCATTGACTTCCATAGAAAGAAAAACAATACTATGGAAGTCAATGGTGCCCCAAAACCGCTGTTTCCCACATTCTTCAGAATATCTTCCTGTGTGTTCAGCAGAATAAAGTCATTCATACTGGTTTGGATCTACCTGAAGGTGAGTAAACGATGACCGAAGTTTCATTTTTGGGTGAACTATCCCTTTAAGTTCTGCTTCTGTAGTTATTTCGGTGAAAGTAACTCAAAAGTAATACAGGAGTCATGTAACGCATTACAATTCTGAGATGGTAATATTGTAAGGTAAGGAATTTGTTTTAAATAACAGTAACACGTAATCTATAATGTATTGCCGTTTGTAAGTAACGTGCACAACACTGGTTCTTACACTGAAGACGTCCATGGCGTGTACAAACAGCTGCGGGATCTCAGAGCGAAGCCACTGGTTCCAGGAACTGTCCCTGTCCACGTCCTCTCTGGAGGAAGGGATGTCAAAATCACCTGCAACGGGGAACACGATGTGACCAGTGCTATCATAGAGCAGGGTTCCTCAAATCTTTCCCTGGAGGGCCAATCTACTGCAGAGTTTAGCTCCAGCCCCGATCAAACCCACCTACCTGTGATTGTCTAATGATCTTAACGACTCTGATTAGCACGCTCAGGTGTGTTTGATTAGGGTTAGAGCTAAACTCTGCAGGAAAGTGGATCTAGGGGCATTTGTTTGCCTCTTCAAGATTAATCGCTCTATGTATTCCCCAATTGTAAGTCGCTTTGGATAAAAGCATCCACAAAATGACTAAATGTAAATGTAGAGGGCCAGATTTGAGGATCCCTGTCAGAATGTGTTCATATTTTGTTATATTTATATTTTCAGAGCGCACATATTACATTTAAAGTTTTGTTGTGTCTCTTTCATTAGTTTTTATATATGTACAGCTTTTTATTATTTTGATTTATTATCAGGATTATTAAAACTAACACCAACTAAACCCTAACTAAATCTAAAACTGGAGCTAAAGTTTAGTTTAGCTAAAATATGTTTAGTACTTCTAACAAATGTAACATTAAATAAAATAAAAACAGGAATGTATTTGAACATTAAATGATATATACATATAAAAAAAAGATAATTAGCATGTTTTTTTATTATTTAGTTTGTTTAAACATTTAATTTTCTTGTGGTTTTAGTATTATAACCCTGATGTGACATGCGATAAACGTGACCACATCAGGTAGACGGATAACCGTGATGCACGTGTCAAACGAACCTTGGATGATGAAACGGAAACCGAAGCTGCGAAGTGGAAGAAAGGCAAAGACGGGCTGTTTCTGAGGCTTCACATCACAGGAAGACGAGACACTGAGCTGGAACGCCAGAGCCAATTCTGTCGACTCCACGTCGTCTTTAATCTGCACAGAAACACACACATGCAGAGAATCGTGTGTCAATGTCAAGGAAGAAACTAGAGGCATCGTGATGTATTAAAAAACATGCTGAAACATCCTGTTAAACTACTTTTTATATAACTATATATAATATAGGAATGCAACTATACTATTTTGGCAGAAATAAAAAATATATATATTAAAACTAATCATTAAGTGCTTCAAGAGCAGCTTTAAATTTAAGCATCACATCAGTATAATGTACAAAAGAGTACAAAAAGAGATATTAATATAGAGATTTCTGAAACTATATTTAACAAGGTTGTTATTAAGGTTATTATAAGACAACAAAGATAACTTATATGTATAAAACAGGGACAATTTTAATTAATTTCCTATAATTTATAATTAAAAACAGTTTGGAGTCTGTAAGATTTGTTATGTTTTTGAAAGAAGTCTCTTTGGCTTTTCAAGGCTGCATGTATTTGATCAAAAATACAGTTAAAATTGAGGAATATTATTAAAATGCTAAATAGCTGTTTTCTATGTGAATATGTTGGATAATTAAATTTATTTCGGTGATAAAAACTGAATTTTCAGAAATCATTTTAATATGCTGATTTGCTGCTTAAGATACATTTCTGATTATTATTAATGTTTAAACAGTTGTGCTTTTGAATATTTTTGTGAAAAGCAGAATGCGTTTTATTTTTTCAGGATTCACAGATGAATAGAAAGTTCGAATGAACAGCATTTAATACAAATATAAATATTTTGTAACATTATTAATGTCTTTACTGTCACTTTTGATCAACATTTTAAATCCAGCAGCCAACTTAAACATATCTCAACAGTTAGTTTTAGTGTGTTACAAAGCATATATATCTCATGTCAACTGAAACAAAGGAGACGGACAGAAAGTGCAGTGAATCTCTGCTGCTTCTGAGATCAAACCGTCTCTGCAGACACAAGAAACACTTTACTAATCAGCTTCCTTGCATGAAGTTTGAATGAGACGAGAGTGAAAAACACGTCGTTCCCCAGAGGTATGAAGCACAGAACACTTGCATAACGTCCCCAAACACTTTAAAGCAGCGTCTTACAAGACGACGCCATGTCATGAGAACCGAACAGAGGCCAATTAAAAGATGGTAAAACTAGGACAAGGACACAAAGCAAGTCTAACTTCTACCCTTAGATGTTAGTGCTTTTCCCCAGATATGAGCAGAAAAATGTGCTTAACACTTGCCTTTTTAGGATAAAGCATTCTCTTGACCACTAGCCAACGCTCTTCTCCGCCGGTGTGTGCCACTTCCAGGATGTTATGGCTCAGATCACGCCGCGTCATCGACACCAAACGCTTCTCAGCCTGAGGAGTAAACAAACGTAATGTGGTTAAAAGCACTTGTAAAGTCTGACATATGAAATAATAGCAAAGACCAAATAGTTTTGAGTCATATTTGATGTATCAGGCTTTTTTGGCTCATATCGTCTGATATATTGAAAATATGGGTTAAACAGCATTTGGTGAAGATGCTGATATTCATATGATTAAATTCTGATGCTTGTAATGAGATCTTTATAATAAAAAATAATAATAAGTTAGCGCCTTTCCAGAGCTCAAGGACACTTTACAATAAACATCAGAAATGTGAGGAAAACATCAAACAGTAATACAGAGGAAAAAAACAAAAAACATCAAGTAATATACAACATAAGACAAAATAAACAGATATTGACTAAGATAGACAACATTCTGAGTTTTGAGCTGCGACTTGAATTGGCAAGAGAGAGTGGTCTTGGTAGCGAGTTTCATAATTTAGGGGCAACAACACCGAAAGATCTGCCACATGGAAGAGAGGCGATACCGAGGGACGGCGAGAAGGCGAGAGTCAGAGGACTGTAATGAACGAGGTGGAGAATAGGGGAGGAGCAGATTACAAAGATGGTAAGGAGCCAGACCATTCAAAGCTTTAAAAGCAGGTAGGAGAATGTTACATTTGATACGATTTTTATTAGGGATGCAACGATACCATTTTTTCAGAACCGATCCGATACCGCAAATTCTGAGGATCGGTCGATACGATCCAATCCGATACCAGCGCAGTTTTTATTTTTTATGTAACTTAGAGTTTCTATACTCCTCTGTGTTGACCCGATCGTCACTCTTCTGTGTGTTAAACAATAAATTACAGTGTTTCTCAACTGGTGGGTTAAAAGTGCTGGGTATGCAGCCCAAAAGTGAGTCGCGAGACCGTTCTGAGTGGGTCGCGGATTGTTTACAGCCAAAGAAACGACATCAACAAAAAAAACTAATTCTAAATGCTTTTCTGATGCGAGACTTTTATTTTAAAAGACGTGCATGAAAGCGGTTGTCACTTCTGTCAGACGCAGTTTAAGTAAAGAAAGAGTGCCTGAGTAAAAGGCTCTGTCTCGATTCAGTATCTGCGGTCAGATGAGAAGTTGACAGGTTTATTGTCAGTGGCATTATTCTATTGTTATTTTCGTAACGCGTTATGAAATAAAAAGTCTCTCACCTCAGAAAAAAAGAACTGTCCTGTCCTGTCAGATGTTATAGTGTGCTGGTGGCACGTGCTCTTCTATAGCACGCGTGAACGCGGCGCTGCAACGTTATATAACTTCACTAAAGCGCAGAAACTACAAGCATGCAGCAGTACAGTACAATGAAAGTAGCCTACAGCACCAACAAATCACATAACTGTACTCTCGTCTGATCGATACCCAATCCGCAGAAAATTACTGGATCGGAGCCGATACCGATCCTCGATATTGGATCGATGCATCCCTAATTTTGATACAAGTTTTAAACTTGATACTATTTTTATACGAATTTTAAACTTGATACGCCACTGGTATCCAATGCAGATCAGCTAGAATAGCGGTGATGTGGGCTAAACGCTTAGTGCGAGTGAGAATACGAGCGGCTGAGTTTTGAATATATTGTAATCTAGCAATAGAGACAGCTGGCAAGCCGATGAAAAGGGCATTACAGTAATCGAGACGGCATGAAACAAAAGCATGAATGAGAGTTTCTGCGTCATTGGTACTAATGAAAGGACGGAGCTGGACAATTCGTCGTAAGTGAAATAATTCCTAATTTAGAGAGAGTTAATGTGAGACAGAAATGAAAGAGAGGGGTCAAACATAACACCACGATTTCTAACGATACTAGATGGAGCAATTGAAGTGCCAGTAATATCGCAAGTAAAGTCAGCGGGAACTTTGGTGGAGTACCAATAACGATGATCTCAGTTTTATCCATATTTAGTTTCAGAAAATTAGTTAAGCCACTTTTTTATATCCTGCACGCAAACATAAATGTTGTCGATTTGGGTGGATAGGGAAGCCCTGCATGACGTTTATATCACTATTTCTAGTGGTGCAACGGATCATCATTGATCCGTGATCCGTTCGGATCAATATCTTCGGTTCGGCACACACGTGATCCGCGGATTGATTTATGAAAAAAAGAAAGTTGTGCGCATGTTCAGTCCACACACAGCGTGGTCATGGCGAGCAGAGGAACGGAGGAGCTTGAACGCCCCGCGTCATTTAAATCCCCTGTATGGGAGCATTTTGGCTTTCCTGTCAAATATAATGATGAAGGAAAGAGGTTAGTGGATAAAACCGTGACGGTGTGTAGGCACTGTGGCACAAGAAAGCCATATGACAGTGGAAACACATCAAGCATGGCCACGCATTTGAAGCGATATCACGCCGGTGTTTCACTAACAGGAGTGAAAACGAAGGCTGCTCAACAACCGCTTATCACCGCGGCATTTAAGCAGCCCCTTGGTGCACAATCAGACCGGGCTAAAGCCATCACAAATGCTATCGGTGTGTTTATAGGTGCAGACATGAGGCCATATTCGGTTGTGCAAAACGAGGGCTTTAAACACATGCTGAAAGTGCTTGAGCCACGTTACGACATCCCGTCGCGCACCCACTTCGGCGAAAAGATTGTGCCAGATCTTTATGAGCAGGAGAAGAAAAAAGTTGTGGATGAACTATCCCGAGCATCATCTGTTGCGCTCACGACAGACGGGTGGACGTCCAGGGGAACGGAGAGCTATGTGACGATAACCGCTCACTTCATCACAGCAGACTGGGAGATGAGAAGTCCGGTGCTGCAGACACGCCCCCTCTACGAGAGTCACACGGGCACTCATCTTGCACAGGTACTGACACAAGCAGTGGAGGAATGGAAGATAAATAGGCCCAGTACTAATATCCCAGTCACAACTGATAATGCCAAAAATCAAATAAATGCAGTGAATGAGGCAGGACTGGGCCCACAGATAGGGTGCTTTGCACATGCAGTGAATTTGGCATCACAGAAGGGAATCTCAGTCAATAGGATGGACCGCCTCCTTGGGAGGATCAGGAAGGTGGTTTCCTACTTCCACCGAAGCACAACAGCTGCTCATGTGCTTAAGACAAGGCAAGAAATGCTAAAGCTGCCTACTCATAAGCTCATACATGATGTCCCAACAAGGTGGAACTCCACTTATGATATGTTGGAGCGTTATCTGGAGCAGCAGGCAGCTATATACTCTCCATTGACCGACAAGACCCTGAAGAAAAATGTAAAAGACATCATCACCCTGTCTGATGATGATGTGAGAGTGGCAGAGGAGGTCCTCCAGGTGCTTAAACCCCTCAAAACTGTTACATCTCTGCTGAGCACTGAAACTTCACCATCTGTGTCAATGATCCTGCCGCTGAAAACAAGGATTCTACAATCCATGGCTCCAAGTGTGGAAGACAGCACCATCACTCGAGATGTCAAGACTGCCATTAGAGAGGACCTGAAGCCCAGATACACTTCACCCCCTACTCTACAGGACTACCTTCACAGATCTACTGCCCTGGATCCGAGGTTCAAGTCCCTGTCTCACATGGACCCTGCCCTACGCCAGAGGACATACAGTGATCTCACCACTGAGATTGTAAGCAGTCTGGGCACTGAAGACTGTAATGAGGTAAAGAAAAAGAATATTCTTTAAAAATGATAAATTTAAATCTAAATAATTTTTTTTATTTTCAGTAATAATGGCTTTTATTAAATGTTATTGCCACATTTTCATGTCTATGAAACATGAAAATAAATAATAGATTTCATTAATCAACTAATTTTTTTTTGCAGGGTCAAGCTGCAGAGCCAACAGGAGCAAACTTGGACACATCTCCTCCACAAAAGAAGTCGGCGATTGCAGAGCTTTTTGGAGAGACCTTTGCCAGCAAAGACATGGACAGCAAGACTCCTGCTGACATCATCAAAGAGGAGGTGGCATCCTACCTGGCAGCAAGCGGCATTACAGTGGATGGTGATCCACTGACATGGTGGAAAAGCAATGAGTGTAAATACCCTCATATTGCCAAGATGGCAAGATGCTATCTCGCTGTGCCAGGCTCTTCAGTTCCTTCCGAGAGAGTGTTCTCAACAGCAGGGGACATAGTGACTGCAAAGAGGTCCACACTCTCCCCAGACAATGTAGATATCCTTGTCTTTTTGAAAAAGAATTTGAAATTATAAGCTCAGGTATGCTTTGCTTTCGTTCTTTTATTCTTCTTTGATGATGTGGACATAGGCTTTATTTCACTATCCATGTTTAAAGGAAGGAGATATGCCTTTTTATGTTGCACTTTAAGTTGTTTTTCATTAATTATGTTAAAAAGAAGATATTATGCCTTGTGCACTTTAAGTTGATTTTATATATTTTAATTTAATAATTTAAAAGTGCTAATAAACAAAAAGACAAAACTTGTTTATTTGTCTTGTCTTTTTTTTTTTTTTTGCTGATCCGAAAAATGACCCGATCCGTGACTCTGATCCGAGAAACGATCCGAACCGTGATTTTTTTGATCCGTTGCACCCCTAACTATTTCAGACACTTACATATAATGATATAAATATCAGTCATCACTATGTCTCCAATTATATGTCTTAATGTTAATACGATGAGATCTAAATAATTAAAACATTTAATTCAATGCAATCCAGAAGAAATAAGCGCTCCTCATGAGATGTGAGATGAAGATCATTCCTCCGCTGAGGAACAGTGAAAGTAATAAACGCTCCTCAGAAGATCCTGATGATCAGATTTAAGACTAAAACATGATTGATGGAGAATCAGGTAAAGCTGAGCTGCTTCAGTCCAGTACCTGTTCATCTGGAGATATTACTACAGTTATTATGACGTGTACTTGATAAAAATCAGTCAAGATTTGACAGAGAAAAGTCACATGAAGCACCAGCTGAAGCCGGACGTTTGTATAATCACACTAAAAGATAAAAAGCTTTAAACTATCAACCAGAAAACAGAAGACATGGAGTAGACTGTCTGTGACAGCTTTAACAGTTTCAAATATAATACAGCAGGCTTTCTACTGTTAATAGTTTTTTTGGGTGGTGATGCATGAAGCAGGTCTTCACCTCATTGAAGATGATGATGGAGCGGAGGCGATGGAGGAAGAGCAGCAGAGAGG
Organism: Schizopygopsis malacanthus; assembly: GCA_027474115.1. Lineage (NCBI taxonomy): Eukaryota > Metazoa > Chordata > Actinopteri > Cypriniformes > Cyprinidae > Schizopygopsis > Schizopygopsis malacanthus. The sequence continues at coordinate 26,458,939 of CM049883.1, forward strand.
GATGCACGTCATGGAAGAGGTTTTTAGTCTGGTAGCTCTCTGAGCGCAGGGGCAGGTGGATCTTTGTAGCCCATCTACAATAAAAATAGACACCAAAGAGCCGTTTCATAACAGCAACGCAAACAAGGCAACTGTGATGCCTGAACTTTATTTTTACACTAGTAGCTTTAAGCAGGCTGCAAACCAAAACAGCCAACATTCAAGTCTACAATATTCTGATCTCTAGCCGCTAAAATTACCTAAATTAAAGAATATACAAATACAATGTTTTTTAATCAATACTAAATACATTAAAAAAAGTAAAAATATATTTAATTAGACAAATACATATACAATTTGCACAAAAGTTGCACTGTTTTATGGTGTCTTTGTTAAGGTGCGTTCACACCAGATGCGAATGAAGCGAATAAATCGCGCTATTCGCACGAAGTTGGGCGCTTGAACACTTAGAGTTTACTCGCTTGATTCGTGAGTGAAATACGCTTCATTCGCGCGTGAAATTCACTACACAACAGACGTGAATTCGCGTCATGGGGGGGGCTTCTGCAGGCAGCTCCAGTCTCGTTGCAAAATTTATTCCTGTTTTTGTAAAAGTACGAATATGTATTGTACAGCTCCGGGTACCCACATACAACCACGATTAATTTTTCCTCCATTGTTGTTTCGGATTTTCTGCCTCCGCTCGTAATGACATCACTGCTAGAGCAAGCTCCTGATTGGTTAACGCGGCGCGAATATCCGCCAAAGTTCAGATTTTTAAACTCGCGCTATTCGCCCGAATGGTGCGTTAAACGCTCAATTCACGCCGCGTTATTCGAGCCATTCGCGCCGCCTCATTCGCGCAAATAGCGCCGCAGGATTGTCTATCGCGTCTTTGCATTGACTTAACATGTAAATCATTCGCGCGTAAAGGCCCGTACACACCGGGACGAATATCGGCGCGTTATTCGTCAGCGTTTTTCAACGCGTTTTTTGTGTTCATACCCAAGCGATTTTTGCTGACGATGAGCCGAGTGAACATGCAAATTCATTCCCTGACATTAGATGGCGCTTAATGTAAAACAGAAATACCCCGGTACACAAGGTGGCGCTGCGCAACTTTACGCTTCTGACACTCGCTTGTCACTCAGAAGAAGAGAGCAAGTATTTACGCGCTTGTCAAAATCATACAAAGAAAACATGGATATTTCAAGCTCCAGCAGCTCCATCTTGCCTTGCATCTTCTTTGTCTTCTTATTTCTTCCCGGCGGTGTAGACGCTACTTGGCGTATATCTTCTTCATCGTAACTTATGTGTGCTCGGCAAGACTGTTTTGTGTTTGAGCGCCCCCAAGTTGTGTTTTACTGTAACTTCAGCTGCTCCAGACACGTGAGCAAAAGCGCCAATCTCATTGGTCGGATAGTTTTTGACGCGGCGCGTCAAACCAAAAAAAACTAACCCAAGGCGTTTTAAAAAAAATGACGCTTTTACGCGTGGCGTTTATCGCGTCGGTGTGCACACTCACATTGGCGCCCTTTGTTTAGTCACGAGGCGTTAAACGTCGGCGAATATCGGTGTGTACGGGCCTTAAGACTTCATTCGCGTCTGGTGTGAACGCACCTTAACAGTGTAATTATACATTTCAAGTACTGAGCAATATTAATTAACTATACGTACTTACTATTTGGAGTTTGGTTAAAGGTTAGTTAAAAGTATAATTTACAGTTATTACTAGAGAAAGCAGATGTAATATGGATGGTAAAACTGCCATATTTTGTGTCAGAGTGAGAACTCTATGAATCGTGTGGTTTGTGTAACCTCTGCTCTGCGATCTCTCTGGCGCCGGCGCTCACTGGCCGCTCATGCTCGACCCAGTGAGGCAAGATGTATCCCATGGGGCCGCTGTTCTTGTCAAATCGGACGTGGAAACCATTGGAGTGGATCTCAGGACAGTCGGTGACTTTAAAAACGGATTTAAAGCCAATGCCTTTTTGACCTGTATAACAAAACAGTGCAGAGTTTTGAGTAAAACAACACCGACATTGTTCATTAAGATCTAGAGAGAGACTAGTGATCTGATTTCAAAAGGAAGGACTCTTATTTAATTAACACATGCATTAATCATGATGATAAACTGTTAGTGTGCTGATAAAGCACAAAAAAACACTATTATAGTTTTAATTAATTTTTTTTTTTTTTAATGTCTATATCGTTTTTCTTTTTTTCTTTACATTTTAGGAAACAATAATAACAGTCTTTCAGTACTGATATTAGGACAGTGTTTACAAATTGGGGTTGCATGACATTAAAGAGTGTAATTTAATGGATATTTAAATGCAGTTAAAAACTGAAATTGATATAAGCAACATACATGATTGTTTCATGATCTTTCGCCACTAAATACAATCATTGGCGTATTAGCACCAGGGTTATTATAGTTAACTAAAACCATAAAAAAAACGTACTAAAATAAATTAAATATAAAAAAATGTATAAGCTAGTTTTCAGTTGACAAGACAACATTTCTCATTTGCATATAGTTGAACTAAATGTACAAAAACGACAAACTAAAATAATAATAATTAATAAAAAAAATAACAAATATTGAAAACAAAAGACAAAAACATGCAACAAAATTACTAAAACTTTAAAATTAAAATAGGAAAAAAAACGATTGAAATAATGAATAAAAACTATAATAGTATCGTATTAATATTAAAATAAAACTCATAAGCACTCTTCTGAAGTAAGTTATGTGCCAGTCTATTCTCTGTTACTTTTATTCTTTTGTAACTTCTTGAAATATTAAAACAGTGATATGCAGATCATAATCTCTACATTTGTGAATTTATTTCGGTACTTTGTGCAGCCCTTCTGCAAGCGCCTTTGAATGTGGTTTAAATAGGCGAAACAGGTTTTGGACACCTGTACTGGACAAACTAGTTAGCAAGACAACTACACATAGATAACAAAACAACAGCACATAAATCAAAGTACCAATGTAGCCATATTTGTGTTTCCCTTTGGTGCTCCGGCCCACGTCACAGATGGCACGGATGTTGTTCTCCTCAAACCCGCACTCGTTGTTCAGGATGGTGATGCGGTCCTTCTCCACCACAAAGGCCAGCGCCGGCTGCTCTCGGCCGTCAGGATAGCAGTTATCATCAGCGTTCTGCACACACAAACATCAGCTTCAGAGAGCGCTGCAGAGTAGAGCTGCACGAGTCTCACAAACATCAGCTTCAGAGAGCGCTGCAGAGTAGAGCTGCACGAGTCTCACAAACATCAGCTTCAGAGAGCGCTGCAGAGTAGAGCTGCACGAGTCTCGATAAATGGAGAATCACATTTGAGATCACGATTCTCCCACAACTCTGAACTAAACAAAATAATGTGACAAAATTATTTAGGCTAAAGGCTACAGCCTCTAGCGTCAGTTGCTAGAGCGCCTCTTTTTGAAGTCAGGGGAGTGAGGTTTACACACAGCCCTCACTGGCATACATCCGTTACACTCACCCCCCTAAACCTCACTCCTATCCGGGTCACGGCACCAATGTTACACCCCCTCCCGGGTCTATACCACCACAACTCTTTCTTGTTCCGAGCGGGTCTTGAACCTGGGATTCTGGCGCAGGAGGCGGGCGCTCTACCAAGGAGGCTAAGGCTACAGCCTCTCTAGCGTCAGTCGCTAGAGCGCCTCTTTTTGAGATCAGGGGAGTGAGGTTTATACACAACACAGCCCTTACTGGCATACACCATTTACACTCACTCCCGTGCAGGTCACGGCACCAATGTTACACCCGCCTCCCGCGCCAGAATCCCAGGTTCGAGCCCAGCTTGGAACAAGAACGAGTTGTGGTGGTATGGACCCGGGAGGGGGTGTAACACATATATATATATATACACACACACACACACTATATATTTTATTTTAAAATTATGAAAAAGTGGTTTGAATGAATGATTCAATGAATCACTCATAAATACTTCACTTGTTTTATTTTTCCAGAGTTTTTGAACGAATCTCTTTAATGAATGATTCAGCGACAAATACATTTGTTAACAGGGACTAGTTGACACCTAGTGGCGAAACAATGAATTTAAAACAGACATTATTTAAAGCGCCAGTTTACTTTCATAAGGGATTTCGATCGCTACCATAGACGTCAATGTTTATATCCAAACTATAAACTTTCATCCCAGTATTTCTGTGATAATATGAATGACTGTAAGCCAGAAATAATACAGTGTAGTTGAAAAGACTAGTTTGTGAGCCGTTTCTTACCTAAACATGGCAACTGCAGATTTGAATGATCCGCTACGATTTTTATCAAAGGTTTAATAGACACAGTCGAATCATTTAGAAATTAGATCGCGATCTTTTGACGATGAATCGCTCAGCTCTACTGATCTGACCTGAATGAGCTCCAGCACGAAGTGTGTGTCTTTGCTGTAGAGTTCAGTGGAGAGCCGGTCCAGACTGCGGCCCAGTCTCGCCTGCTGCTTCCTCATCAGGTTCTGCCCCTCCTCGTTCAGCTCCACGCCGATGCCGAACTCCGTTTTCCTGTAGCATCAGCAGCAACAGCATTAGCACCGATCTAAATTATGAAAAGAGTGTGTAAACTGAGAGCTGAATGAACCTGATGTCCTCTATGACGGCTTTGTGCTGATCCAGCTCGTCGTTCACTTCTTCATCCGGCTGATCAGCGGTCGTTGAGTTTTCTCTGTCCTCTTCCTCACTGCTGTCCGTCTCTTCAATGTGTTCAGACACCAGCTCATACATCTGCTCCTCTTCATCATCATCATCATCATCATCATCATCACCATCATCACCATCATCTAAAAGAAGAAACAATGCTTTCAGAATACAGTGCTTTAAAGGACATTTTTTATTATATTTATTCGTACACATTTTATCATTATTTACCGTTTCACTTTCATGTGCTTAATCCACATTTTTCTTCATATTTTCTATCACTATTTTTTTTGTTCTTTTATTTCAAGACACAACATGCAACATTTGTATCATTTAATTTTTGATTGCTTTTATTTAATTCCAAGCCATACTTTTCCATCATTTTTTCCATCATACCATATTTTTCTATACATAAATTGTTCTTAAATGTAGTTTTTTCAGACATTTTTTCTACACATTTATATTCTCATTTTAATGTTTTCTTGCACCAAAATCACGAACACTTTCCATTCTCTTACTGAACCTAAGAATTAAACAACAGACATTCAAGACTTGATTTAACAGCTCCAGGTTTATCATGTGACTTCATCACACCATTTCTGAAATATTATTAACTGAATGTCAAAGCGTAATAAACCAATCATGCACAAGAAAAGAAACATTAAAAACACGTCTCACCCTGCTGATGGGCTCTTCTGGGGCTGCTGGAGGAAGAGCTGAGCTCCTCTTCATTATCCATCTCATTCAGACTCAACACTGAAGACATGTCACTCATGGAGTCCTCCACCACGAACTGCACAGATTGCAAGGTATTTGATCAATAAACTATAGATATGAACATGTATAGTTGTGTTGCATTGCTTCTGCATTGTCTGAAGAATATAAATTAATGACTTGAAATTAGGTCTGCGTGATGAAGGGAAAAAATTATTACAATTGAAAAGCTGCACAATTTGTCAAAAAGTTTGAGATTTTATATATATATATATATACTTAGGACCATGTGATATTTCAGTTTTTCTTTTTTTAACAAATCTGCAAAAATGTCAACAATTATGTGTTTTTCTGTCAATATGGGGTGCTGTGTGTACATTAATGAGGAAAAAAAAGAACTTAAATGATTTTAGCAAATGGCTGCAATATAACAAAGAGAGAAAAATGTAAGGGGGTCTGAATACTTTCCGTACCCACTGTATATCAATTCCATACGGCTATGAAAAATTAATAATAATAATATATAGTATTATTTACTACTAATTAAAAACATTACAAATAATAAAAGCTAATGTTATCAAAAGTAATTTTAAAAAGAGCATTTACTTATAAGAGTAATTATATTTTACATTACTGTAACTTTAAAATTACAATACTGATATTTATGGCTGTCTTAATGCCTTAATTTTCAATTAATCAAACATTTATTTTGAACGAATACCTTCTTTGTCACTTCTCATAAGTTTTATTTTGATTATTTGTACTTGAAATGAGATGAGAAGACTGTTAATGTGTTTTGTATCCTTTTGGAAGCATTTAAAAGCATACCAAAAGTTAAACAGGTCATCGTTAAGCTGAATTTGAGTGTTTTTTCCCCAGTTGGAAACACTGTTCTGCTCAAACAGACGAGAAGGGAATCCAAACCTTCTTGATCTCTGAAGGCAGTTGAGGAGTAGCTGGCAGAAGCAGTTTGTCGTTGAAGTGGCTCCTCCACTCGGTGATTCCCAGCAGGAGCCCCATCTGATGCAGTTTGTTCAGGTAGCGTGTGTGTGAACGTGCAGCGTCCAGCAGCAGTGTTTTAGATCTGGCCTGACCGAGCACTTTAGACAGCGGCTCCAAAAACACCTGCACAGCGTCATCAGAATCGCCAAAATATATAACGTGCATCCCAGAGGAAACAGACATTTGAAAAAAAAAATGTAAATATACATTTAAAAAATATATAAATACTTATTTGTGTGTGTGTATACAGTATCTCACAGAAGTGAGTACACCCCTCACATTTTTGTAAATATTTTATTATATCTTTTCATGTGACAACACTGAAGAAATGTAAATGTAAAGTAGTGAGTGTACAGCTTGTATAACAGTGTAAATTTGCTGTCCGCTCAAAATAACTCAACACACAGCTATTCAGGTCTAAACTGCTGGCCACAAAAGTGAGTACACCCCTAAGTGAAAATGTCCAAATTGGGCCCAAAGTGTCAATATTTTGTGTGGCCACCATTATTTTCCAGCACTGCCTTAACCCTCTTGAGCATTGAGTTCACCAGAGCTTCACGGGTTACCACTGGTGTCCTCTTCTACTCCTCCATGACGACATCATGGAGTTAGTGGATGTTAGAGACCTTGCGCTCCTCCACCTTCTGTTTGAGGATGCTCCACAGATGCTCAATAGGGTTTAGGTCTGGAGACATGCTTGGCCAGTCCATCACCTTTACCCTCAGCTTCTTTAGCAAGGCAGTGGTCGTCTTGGAGGTGTTTGGGGTCGTATCATGTTGGAATACAGCCCTGCGGCCCAGTCTCCGAAGGGAGGGGGTACTGCTCTGCTTCAGTATGTCACAGTACATGTTGGCATTAATGGTTCCCTCAATGAACTGTAACTCCCCAGTGTCGGCAGCACTCATGCAGCCCCAGACCACGACACTCCCACCACCATGCTTGACTGTAGGCAAGACACACTTGTCTTTGTACTCCTCACCTGGTTGCCGCCACACACGCTTGACACCATCTGAACCAAAAAGGTTTATCTTGGTCTCATCAGACCACATGGTTCCAGTAATCCATGTCCTTAGTCTGCTTGTATTCAGCAAACTGAAGCGTTCTAAACTAATGAGCTGTCTTCACTGTATCTCTCACACACACGCGCACACGCGCACACACACACACGCACACGCGCACACACACACGCGCACACACACACACACACATGTTCAGTCACAAACACAGATCATGTGTCGGCCACACACAGACATTCAGCAACAAACCTTTTAGCTCCTGCGCAATTTTATCAATAAAATAGCTTAATCGCTCAAGAGCTACATTATCTTTCTCGACAAGGATCTGTAACATCATTGTTTCTAAAGGAATTAAAGCCAGCTTCACGGTTAATATGGTGGTAATTCATACACAGCATCTCTCCCTCTCTGTTGACGAATTACACTTTTCTGAGAACAGAGTATTGAAGTGGAGATCGCTAAACTGCAAGCTGACCGGTGTTTTCAGAAAGCAAGTGTGTTTATCCACAGTGAAGAGAGTGCGTGCACATGGCTGCCACACTGACAAAGATAAGTAACACACTTAACAGATATTTAATCGTATGGTGCAAGTGGAAAGCTCTGTTTCGGGATTACGTCTCTGTATATCAGCTAACCCATGTGTTCCTCTGCGGCCAGATTAAACCTTGTTGTAGCCTATTTCTTATGCTCCATTCATTATGTTTTTTAGAAACCTCACACTTTTCTACTCCATTTTAAACAGTGTTCTTATATTCAAATTAAGCGCGGTGGCACAATATCGATACAGGGCCAGCTGTATCTATCCCCGAATCGTCAAATCTCTGTGACGATACATCTGCATGTCGATGTGTATGATGTCTATTTATTTTATTTTTATTAACACAGCAAAAAATCTATAACATTTTTATTGTATAATGTAGATTCTATTATAAATTATATCTAATTATTAGATTTTGATTTTTTTGACATTTTTAAGATATACATTTTTATTTTATTATTCTAGATTTCATTTATTTCTAAAAAAAATTAAACATATTATACATTTCTGTGTTGCTATTTTTGTGTAATTGGCTATACTGTTTAAAGTAACTATAATTTTTACAGTATATCCCTTTTTTTTTGTATAAATGATTTGCCCCTTTAGGTCATTTATAGCCAAGCAACACAAAATGTGATGCATTCAGGTGTGCAAATACAGCAGCTTCAAACGAGACTCATCCAATCAGAAATATCCACCGATCTGTAAAAAACATCAGCTGATTAACTGGCTTGAGGTAATTGAGTCTATCGCTAATCATAAAGCAAATATCCAGCAGGGAAAGTAATATGTGACCTCTCTCTGCACTTGGTGAACGTGTTTGTGTCGTTATAGGACTGAAACAGCAGCACCAGAGGCGTTCGACACTAATGATGTGACAGGAGAGTAAACCTCTAACCCCCGAAGAATGACAACAACCTTAGATACAGGCCTTTATTTCACACTGAGATCCTCTGGTACCCACCCACATCTCAGACCCGACCTTCCTATGGTGTCACAGTAATGATGGGAAAATGATATTTGACACACTAATGATCTCTCCCGCACGAGTCAAGCTGTTAGACGGATGAAAGCTGCTGCCTGCAGTATTTAACCCTCTAAGCGCCAAAGTTGCAAAATTGCGTCATGCTTCATTTAATAGGCTGTAGTTTCTAATATGGTGTAATATCGCATTTTTATTCCCTGCCACTAGATGGCAGACATGAGGTACTTCGATTCTAGACCAAAACTGTTCAACTGATCAAAAAATAGGCACATGTATTTTATTATGGCACAGTAATAATTTACTACTTTCTCCTGTTTTACTGTTATTTCCTCTTTACCTGATCATTTGTAATGAGGATAAAAAGACTAATAAGATAAAGAGATAGATAAATAAAGATAGATAAAAACATGCTAATAAGTTAAAACAGCTATTCAATATCTATTATTTCCTGAATATTATTGATGAACTGATCAAAAAGTAGGCTACTGTTCACATGCGTTTTACTGCTGTATAGTAATGTAGTAATAATTCTGTACTTTCTCCTGTTTTATTGCTGGTTTCCTCTTTTCTGATCGTTTGTAATGAGGATAAAAAACAAACAAACATGCACATAAGTTCAAACGTCAATTCAATATCTACTATTTCCTGAATATTATGATGACGCCATGATGACGTCATAATATGCAAATTAGATGAGTATATTTACACCCCACATAAACTTTTAGTCATGCCCAACATTTTTCTAATTTACAGTAGATCTCTATCTTTAACCCCCGTCAACCCACAAGCTTTAGAAATCTTGATGTCAAAATCCAAAAACCCTGGCGCCTAAAGGGTTAATGAGGAGGATCTGAAGAGACACATTCGTTGGGTTCAGTACCTGCTGCAGGAGCTCCTTGCAGATTCTCGTCGGCATCAGCGCAACGCATTCGAGAACAAACCGAGCCACACCGCCGTACGAGTATCCGTCCTCCCCGGGCCTGATTTCTGTTTCAAACGCACAACACAAACATGAGATTACAGTCATTAATTAGGACAGGCTCTCAGCAGAGACATTAACATCGAAATTAAGACTTCAAGACCTTCATAGATACAAATAATAAATCATGCGGTTAGAGAACAAACCCTTATAATCTCAAAAACATTGATTTATCTGTTTATCTATTTTTTTGTTTGTTTATTGCCATATCATATGAAATATAAAATGGAGTGAATTTATGATAAAAACAACAAATATCAGCTTAGTCAAATCAACTTAATATGAAAATAAGATCTAATATATGTGACCTTGGAGCACAAAACCAGTCATAAGTAGCACAGGTATATTTGTTTTAATAGCCAACAATATATAGTATGGGTCAAAATGATCTTATCTTATAATATTATATTACAATATACTATCTTAATAAAATTATATACATTTTTCTTGTATGCCAAAATTCATTAGGATATGTTCTATGAATATATGAAGAGCTCTTTTCCAAAACGCGATAAACGCCAAATTTAAAAAAATGAGTTCGTCATGCCATTTTGCTGTGTACTGAACCTATTCACTGCTCCATCAATGTTTCATGCCAAATTGCTATATTTCCTTGTTTAAAATGTACTGCAAGATGCAGTTCTTTTCCAAACCGCTATAAGCGCCGAACCTGTTTTTAGCCTAAATGCGATATATCCTCTCGATCAATCAGAATTCGTTCGATGCAATCCAACATGGCGACGCTTTGAAGCGTTTGTTTGTGCTCAGTCTTCAAAATGAGTGCTTTAAACTCTAATAACACTTTTGAGACCTACACCTGGGGGTAGAAAACGCAGACTGGACAAAGAAAATCACAAAAAATAAAAGGTGGTTTAACCGATTGACGCTAGAGGTTGTAGCCTTTGGCGTTCCTTGTTAGAGCGCCCGCATCCCGCACCGGAGACCCGGGTTCGAGACCCGCTCGGTGTGATGGTGCGGACCCGGGGGGGGGGGTTACATCAACACAAGGCTGGTGCGATCGGTTTATAGTATGAGTCCCTGATGTCATATGTTGCATGTTCTCTTTTTTTTAAAGACATAAACCAACATAAAAAAAAAAGGATGGATTTGTAGCGTTTTGAAAAAATAAAATAAAAAAAACGTTGCATTTATAATCGACAATATTGTTGTTTCATTTAACGATCATTGTTTAACATGTTCAGACTGAGCCAACAGACCATTTTAACAGGATAAATTGAATATTAACAAAATGTATGGGTCTAGGTAAAAAAATGTCATTTTCATGAAAACTATTAAAATGGATTTATAGCATTCTGGAAAAGAGCTCTTCATATATTGTAAATTTCCTACCGTAAATATCAAAATTTTATTTTAGTAATATGCATTGCTAAGGACTTAATTTGAACAACTTTAAAGATGATTTTCTCAATATTTCGATTTTTTTTGCACCCTCAGATTCCAGATTTTCAAATAGTTGCATCTCATCCAAAAATGTATCAATATAACAAATCATACCTTAATAGAAAGCTTATTTATTCAGCTTCCAGATTAATAAAAACTGACCATTTTGACTGGTTTTGTGTCACATTTCATATTTTTTAAGATAAACTCACTCAATTATGTTCAATTTACAGACTTCATATCTACATTTTGCATCTCAAGTAAATGTATCTTGATGTTTAGATATTTGTAATGGAAAGCAAGACAAAAATGCTGGCAAAGATATTAATTCTTTGCAGTGTATGCAATATTTAATGCTTATGAATTCAAGACTCTGATTTAAGAGCTCTTTAGGCCTTAATGTGTGGAAGGGCAAATTAAGCCATTTTAAGAACCGCCTGACTTTAAGAGTTTTTAACGAGCCGTGGAAACCCTGTAGGAAGAAATATAATCTGTGTTTATGAATGGAGCAAAGTCAGATAAACAAACAGTTTCAGGACAAAGTGAGTAAAGCATGACGAAGTGTGCCGAAGAAATCCTCCTACCTTCCTGTGCGACTGCTACATTCAGCGCGCTCTCCGTGTGATTGGCCAGGAGCGCTGTGGGCGTGTTTGGTATCCCATAAGCCACCACAATGGAGACCAGGTGTCCTGCGGTGCCGACGGGGTCCAGGGCCTGTGCCGCCTCGGAGAAGTGTTTGTCCCCCGTGTCAGCGGTGACCCGCAGCAGGACGCCGGGAGAAACCTCCAGAGCCAGCAGCTCCGTCTTACCTGGACACATGAAGACTGCAGTGAGAAACAAGTCTTCTGCTAATAAACGGATCTCAGATATTTTCTGGGATTTTATCCATATTGATAATTAGATGATAATTAGCTGAATGTGTTTTTATGCTGGTTTAGGCCTGTTGTGGACAAGCTTATGTTTTTGATTTTCTGTGTAATGTTAGTTCACAGCAGTAACAGAAATGAACTATTAACTAAAAACCTTGTTTTAAATTCATAAAACATATATACACTAACATATTAGTATATTATAAAGCATAATATGTATGAATCATATTTTGTGTCAAATACATATATTTAATAAATGAATTTGAATCAGTGTTATTTTAGTATTACTAAGATACTACTAGTTTTTATTATTATTCAGAATTAGTTTATAAATATATATATTAATTTTTTCTAAATTTTGTTGTGTTTTGTTATCATTTTTATGTCTATAAAGCTTTTATACATTTTTGTTTCCATTTTAGTTTTATAGTTTATTTAATAAATGAATTCAATTCGAATCAGTGTTATTTTAGTATTACTAAGATACTACTAGTTTTTATTATTATTCTGAATTAGTTTTTTTATGTATATATTTTCTGTTTTCTTTATCTTTTTTTAATCAATTTTAATGTCTATATAGCTTTTATTAATTTGTATTTCCATTTTAGTTTTATAGTTATTTAGTTGATCAAGGTAAACAAAATAAGAAATATTTCATTACAGAAAAATTTGCCTAGTAACATAAATTACATAGGATCATAGTCATAATGGTAAGTCATAATCATAGGGGCATTGCCCAGCCCTAATTTTCGTTTCTTTCTTTCTGAAACACGCTTCTGGTGAGGTGACGCACCACAGTGCTTGTCGATGAAGTCCTTGAGCGGGCCGTGGTTGGGCTGAAACACCAGCTCCCACTGACTCCATTCCTCCAGATCCTGCAGCAGAGGAGCCGACAGCAAACTCGCCCGCGCCTGATCACGGCTCACCTCTCCCAGCAAACCCACGGACTCCACCACACACTCCCTGAGACAGACACACAATCACGAGTCTCCAGACAAAGAGTGAGTGTGTGTGTGTGTGTGTGCGTGTGTGTGTGTGTGTGTGTGTGTTTAACATTTCTCCATCTACACTACCAAACACAACAATCACGAGTCTCCAGACAAAGAGTGAGTGTGTGTGTGTGTGTGTTCAACATTTCTCCAGCTACACTACCAAACACACACAATCACGAGTCTCCAGACAAACAGTGTGTGTGTGTGTGTGTGTGTGTGTGTGTGTGTGTGTGTGTGTGTGTGTGCGTGTGCGTTCAACATTTCACCAGCTACACTACCAAACACACACAATCACGAGTCTCCAGACAAACAGTGTGTGTGTGTGTGTGTGTGTGTGTGTGTGTGTGTGTGTTAACATTTCTCCAGCTACACTACCAAACACACACAATCACGAGTCTCCAGACAAAGAGTGAGTGTGTGTGCGTGTGTGTGTGTGTGTGTGTGTGTGTGTGTTTAACATTTCTCCAGCTACACTACCAAACACACACAATCACGAGTCTCCAGACAAAGAGTGAGTGTGTGTGCGTGTGTGTGTGTGTGTGTGTGTGTGTGTGTGCGTGCGTGCGTGTGTGTGTGTGTTTAACATTTCTCCAGCTACACTACCAAACACAATCACGAGTCTCCAGACAAAGAGTGAGTGTGTGTGTGTGTGTGTGTGTGTGTGTGTGTGTGTGTGTGTGTGCGTACATGCGTGTGTGTGTGTGTGTGTTCATCATTTCTCCAGCTACACTACCAAACACACACAATCACGAGTCTCCAGACAAAGAGTGAGTGTGTGTGTGTGTGTGTGTGTTCAACATTTCTCCAGCTACACTACCAAACACACACAATCACGAGTCTCCAGACAAAGAGTGAGTGTGTGTGTGTGTGTGTGTGTTCATCATTTCTCCAGCTACACTACCAAACACACACAATCACGAGTCTCCAGACAAACACTGTGTGTGTGTGTGTGTGTGTGTGTTCATCATTTCTCCAGCTACACTACCAAACACACACAATCACGAGTCTCCAGACAAACACTGTGTGTGTGTGTGTGTGTGTGTGTTCAACATTTCTCCAGCTACACTACCAAACACACACAATCACGAGTCTCCAGACAAACAGTGCGTGTGTGTGTGTGTGTGTGTGGGTGTATGTGTGTGTGTTCATCATTTCTCCAGCTACACTACCAAACACACACAATCACGAGTTTCCAGACAAACACTGTGTGTGTGTGTGTGTGTGTGTGTGTGTGTGTGTGTTCATCATTTCTCCAGCTACACTACCAAACACACACAATCACGAGTCTCCAGACAAACACTGTGTGTGTGTGTGTGTGTGTGTGTGTGTGTGTGTGTGTGTGATTTCATCATTTCTCCAGCTACACTACCAAACACACACAATCACGAGTCTCCAGACAAACAGTGCGTGTGTGTGTGTGTGTGTGTGGGTGTATGTGTGTGTGTTCATCATTTCTCCAGCTACACTACCAAACACACACAATCACGAGTCTCCAGACAAACAGTGTGTGTGTGTGTGTGTGTGTGTGTGTTCATCATTTCTCCAGCTACACTACCAAACACACACAATCACGAGTCTCCAGACAAACAGTGTGTGTGTGTGTGTGTGTGTGTTCATCATTTCTCCAGCTACATACCAAACAAAGGATTAGATACATGACTGAAGTTGTATAAAAATAACAAATGCAAGTTAAAATAATAATAGTAATTTTTATAAAAGTAATTTAATTATTACATTTCTTTTTTTATATTTAGATTGTAATTTATCTTTATATTTACACTATATACACACTATATGCTATATACACATATACAGAACTGTTCAATGCTTGGGCTCGGTAAGAAACTTTTAAAGACATGTTTTTAAAATTGTAATATTTCTCATAATGTGCTGATTAATCAATCACATTAACTGCAATTAAATTACATCAAAAACCTCTATAAAACAAAGCTCTGCAATAATATATACTACATTACAGCAAAAGGTTTCTGTTCAGGTGGCAGATTAAATGCATTCATTTTGCTTATTATTTTAAATAAAACATAATAAATGAACATGTTATATTGATAGCCCTAGTTAAAACAATACTTCTCTATGGACCTTTTGTTCTAAAAAATATATAAATAATATTATACTAGTTTAATTTATTTTATATCTAACATTTTGTCCAGAAGGAAAAACAGCCAACAGCCCCAAAAAAGCATGCTTGCAAATGACAGAGAAGTGCTGTGCAACAGTCACGATTTAAACAGTGAATTTTGAATCGATTTCTTCTTGTAAACTCAGTGGTGTGGATTTGGGCAGCAATTAAATTACCACATGACATTGGCGTTTGTCAAAAAACAGTAGGTAATTTGGCTGGGGGTGGGAGAAAAACACAGACATGCTGGATTCAGACAGCAATAAAATCAGCAACTAACCCCTGGAAATACTAGTTTTACAGCCGTCCATTCACAGCTCACAGTTGTGCAGAGAGACAGGCGAGTACTTGATGTAAAGTAGAGATTTTACCGGTCTTACCCTGAACCCATGGGCAGCAGAGGACACTCGTAGCGCACTACACTGGTGACAGCGTCTCCGCTTAGTTCCTTTTGCTTCTGGGTGCAATTGACAAGAAAACTGAGCGGCCCGTGACCGAGCTCTCGACTATCCCTGATCCGGTAATGATTCCTCAGAGCGGCTTCGATGAACGGCAGCTGATCCAGAACAAAAACACAGACAAGACATGATTCAATCCCATATGTACTGTAACGGTACTTTTGCTGCAATTAACACGTTTAACCCTGTAAAGCCTGACATGATATGAAATCATAATCTTTTTTTTTTTTAAATGGAACAGTTTATTGATCCTTTACACAAAATAAAAATTGTTTAAGTTTGCGTTTGATGACTTGTTTGGCTCATATTGTCTGATTTACTGAGATAAAAGAGGAAAAACAGCTCAAGTTTATTCAAAATGAGCAAAAATATGGCTTTTGGTGAAGATGCTTATATTTATATGCTTGTGAATGAATGGGATCGTCATAATAGTAAAGCAGATACTTAAAAATATATAAATCAGTCAGTACCCTATATATCTCCAATAATGTTTTTAAATTTAAATGATCCAAACATATAATGCAAAGCAATCCAATGATGATTATGAGATGAAGAAATAAACGCTCCTCAGAAGATGAGATGAAGATTATTCCTCCGCTGAGGAACAGCGAAAGTAACAAACGCTCCTCAGAAGATGTGATGAAGATCATTCCTCCGCTGAGGAACAGTGAAAGTAATAAACGCTCCTCAGAAGATGTGATGAAGATCATTCCTCCGCTGAGGAACAGTGAAAGTAATAAACGCTCCTCAGAAGATGTGATGAAGATCATTCCTCCGCTGAGGAACAGTGAAAGTAATAAACGCTCCTCAGAAGATGTGATGAAGATCGTTCCTCCGCTGAGGAACAGTGAAAGAAACAAACGCTCCTCAGAAGATGTGATGAAGATCGTTCCTCCGCTGAGGAACAGTGAAAGTAATAAACGCTCCTCAGAAGATGTGATGAAGATCGTTCCTCCGCTGAGGAACAGTGAAAGTAATAAACGCTCCTCAGAAGATGTGATGAAGATCATTCCTCCGCTGAGGAACAGTGAAAGTAACAAACGCTCCTCAGAAGATGTGATGAAGATCATTCCTCCGCTGAGGAACAGTGAAAGTAATAAACGCTCCTCAGAAGATGTGATGAAGATCATTCCTCCGCTGAGGAACAGTGAAAGTAATAAACGCTCCTCAGAAGATGTGATGAAGATCGTTCCTCCGCTGAGGAACAGTGAAAGAAACAAACGCTCCTCAGAAGATGTGATGAAGATCGTTCCTCCGCTGAGGAACAGTGAAAGTAATAAACGCTCCTCAGAAGATGTGATGAAGATCGTTCCTCCGCTGAGGAACAGTGAAAGTAATAAACGCTCCTCAGAAGATGTGATGAAGATCATTCCTCCGCTGAGGAACAGTGAAAGTAATAAACGCTCCTCAGAAGATGTGATGAAGATCATTCCTCCGCTGAGGAACAGTGAAAGAAACAAACGCTCCTCAGAAGATGTGATGAAGATCATTCCTCCGCTGAGGAACAGTGAAAGTAACAAACGCTCCTCAGAAGATGTGATGAAGATTATTCCTCCGCTGAGGAACAGTGAAAGTAATAAACGCTCCTCAGAAGATGTGATGAAGATTATTCCTCCACTGAGGAACAGTGAAAGTAATAAACGCTCCTCAGAAGATGTGATGAAGATCATTCCTCCGCTGAGGAACAGTGAAAGTAATAAACGCTCCTCAGAAGATGTGATGAAGATCATTCCTCCGCTGAGGAACAGTGAAAGTAATAAACGCTCCTCAGAAGATGTGATGAAGATCATTCCTCCGCTGAGGAACAGTGAAAGTAATAAACGCTCCTCAGAAGATGTGATGAAGATCATTCCTCCGCTGAGGAACAGTGAAAGTAACAAACGCTCCTCAGAAGATGTGATGAAGATCATTCCTCCGCTGAGGAACAGTGAAAGTAATAAACGCTCCTCAGAAGATGTGATGAAGATCGTTCCTCCGCTGAGGAACAGTGAAAGTAACAAACGCTCCTCAGAAGATGTGATGAAGATCGTTCCTCCGCTGAGGAACAGTGAAAGTAACAAACGCTCCTCAGAAGATGTGATGAAGATCATTCCTCCGCTGAGGAACAGTGAAAGTAATAAACACTCCTCAGAAGATGTGATGAAGATCATTCCTCTGCTGAGGAACAGTGAAAGTAATAAACGCTCCTCAGAAGATCCTGATGATCAGATTTGAGACTAAAACATGATTGATGGAGAATCAGGTAAAGCTGAGCTGCTTCAGTCCAGTACCTGTTCATCTGGAAATATTACTTGATACAAATCAGTAAAGATTTGACAGCGAAAAGACACGTGAAGCACCAGCTTAAGTTGGACGCTTGTACAGTTAAACTAAAATACCTTTTACTTCTTAAATAGTCTAAACTATCAATCAGACGACAGAAGGCATGTAGTAGATAGTGTGCAACAGTTTTGTCATTTAAAGACAGGCTTTACAGGGTTAGAGATGCGTGACTGTTCATCTGTGTAGGATGTTTCTGTAAGTAGGAGGCTCTCTTTGAAACATTATCAGAGTCGTGATCTGCAGAACCGTGCAAAGATCTTTTGACATGTTACATGCACAGCTGTAAAACTCACTCTGCTGTCCTCTCCCTCCCCGCACTGCTTGATGAACTCAAACACATCTTGTCTGCACGGTCTGAAGCCGTTCATGCCAGGATCCTGGCTGTCGATAGAGACGGCGCCCCCTGCTGCCTCCTGCAGGACCTGCACCGAGACCAAGACCAGTTACGCTATGACAGACTCGCTCGCCATGAGCAGCATCACACAAGTAGAAACACACACCTTTTTGTTGTTGAAAATGAAATCAAGGAAGGTTCCTTGCTGCAGCTGGCTGAAGTCTTTAAACTTGAATTTCTCTGCGATCCTCTTTTCCAGAGTGCGAAGGTGGGCCAGAGTCGGCGTGCTCTTGAAATTAGTGACACACTCTTGAAAATAGCTCTTCAGGTCAGCTACGCAAAGAACAAAAATCAGCACGTGAGAACAACTCAAGAGATGAAATTTAACAGAACAGGCAATCATTTGAACAAACATGGTTATTCGAGATGTTGTAAAAATATAGCAATAGGAAAAAAGACAGATTTATATCAAAAACAATGCAGCTTTATCACAATAAAATTCAAAGAGTGTGACAAATATTCTCAGGTCTCACGCAAAATCAAGTGAGATGTTAAATTTAATTTATTGCAATACGTTTTAGAATATGATGATTAATTCATCAACTTAACTACAATTAAATCATATAAGTGACCCTGGAGCACAAAAGCAGTATTAAGTCGCTGGGGTATATTTGTAGCAATAGACAAAAATACATTGTATGGGTCAAAATTATTGATTTTTTTTTTTATGCCAAAATCATGATATTAAGTTAAGATCATGTTCCATGAAGATATTTTGTAAATTTCTTACTGTAAATATATAAAAACTTCATTTTTGATTAGTAATATGCATGGCTAAGAACTTCATTTGGACAACTTTAAAGATGATTTTCTCAATGTTTCGATTTTTGTGCACCTTCAAGATTTTCAAATAGTTGTATCTCGGACAAATATTCCGATCATAACAAACCATACATCATAGAAAGCTTATTTATTCAGCGTTCAGATGATATGTGAATCTCAATTTAGAAAAATTGACACTTAAGACTGGTTTGGTGGTCCATGGGTCACATACATCAACAAAAACTGCTAAGAAAAGCCCCCAATAAAAACGTCAAAAATTCTACATTATTACCAAAAAGTAATATTACAAAAATGTATATTCATGTGACAGATTAAATGCATTCATTTAACACATTTAAAAAAATAAAATGTACAGATTAATAAATAAAAAATGTAATTACATTTAAATTAATTCCCAAAAAAAAAAAAAATGTTACACTGATAGCCCTAGTTAAAACAATATCTCTATATGGATATTTTGTTTATTAAAAAAAAGCTCATTTTAATAGTTTTCACTTTATATAATTATTTTTCTATTTAACACTTTTCCAAGTTAAAATCTTCTCTCCATGAACCTTTAAAAAAAAAAACATTATAATAATTTTTATTTGAATTTATTTTCATATTTAATTTATTTTCTAGTATTTCAATATCTATATGGAGTTTTTGTTCTTAAAAAAACGAATTATTTTATAATGTTAAAAAGAACATTGTGGTTTAAATAACTTTCTATGGTCCTTTTGTTCTAAATTATTTTTAATAATTGTATATTTTAGAACAAAAGGTCCATAGAAAGTTGTTACTTTAACTAAAAGCAATGTTAAATATAAAAAAAAAGATATATATTTTTTTAATTAGAACAAAACGTTCATGTATGTAATATATTAAAATACATAAATGAATACATTATAATATATATACTGTATTAATTCATATATTTTAAAAGGCTTTCCAGACAGTGGTGATTTTTGTCTGTAAATGTCATCATACTGTGGATGGTGCTAAAACTAAAAGGGAGATTCAGAAAACTAATGAAGTTAAAAAGTTGACACCTTCAGTAGGGAGCATCTCTGTGGATCTCTCTTCTGTAGTTGTCTTTGCCTCTGCTTTTTTCTGAGGTTTTTCTTTAGCTACCAGGTCCTGAGGGGCGTCCAAGGAGCCACAGCATATAGCAAGCTGGAATAAGGCTCTAGCGAGCCGGTCTCTGTTTATACACAACAGGAACGTCTGAATAGTCTGAGGACACAAAAGCACAATCAGTTGCTTCCAGAACAGTTATGAAAGAACCATTGAAAACCAATGAATTACGAACATTCATTCAATATTCTCAGTCGGATTCAATTAATCAAACAGCCAGAGCAGAAAGGGCATGATTATATTCATGGACGTGCACCGCCAGAAATGACCCAATCACATGCTAATCCCTCAAAGTGAATAAAGAAGGAAAGGTCAGTGAAAACAGTGGATCATAAGGACTAATGAGACACATTTCTGGGTGATGAGCATGACATCTCATTAATAAAGAGAGCGGATGATCCCTCTCCTACTCTCATCTGCCACCCGTTTACTAGGGCTGAATGATTAATTGCATTTGCGATATATATCGCGATATGAAAAAACGCGAAATTCTATCATCATATAATGCTAAATTATCATAATATCGTATTATAATGTTTGACTGAAATAATCAATTGAATTTGATAGGCGTCTCTCACATTGTCCCACACAAACATTAAAATAGTGTAGATTAGTTTAATGTTTTATAATAATAATTTATACTGTTTGGTGACCATTTCATTCATTTAACATTTAATATTGGGGCATCCAAGTTATTTGACATATTTGAACTTTTTTTTAAAAGTAACAATAGTTACTTTCCCTGGTAATTAGTTTATTTTATAACAATGTAACTCGGTTAGTATTTGTCAGAAGTAACTAGTAATATAACTAATTGCTTTTTTTTAAGAAACGTGCCCAACCTGCATACTATACAATTATTTATTGTATGTCTTTGATTAATAATGAATATGAAAAAAAATTGCATATTAAATCGCAATCGCAATATTGGTAAAAAAAAAAACTAGCGTTTACATCCTTAAAAGCTAGAAGGAAATAACACTGCAATTACCAAGAACGTAGCATGAAATAATATCCATTATTTAAAGGAACAGTGTACCTAAAAATGTCAATTCTATCATCATTCACACACTTTCTGAAGCTCGAAAGCTACAGAAAGCTTTAGTCCCAGTTCCAGTAATTGCAAAGACCAAGTGAAAAACTCTCCTTTTGTGTTATGAAGTAAAATGTATGTAATATGGGTTTATAACATGAGAAAGAGCAAGGTTGTGTTTCCACCAAAGCATGTTCTGCCAGCTGAATGATAAAGTCGCTATGATAACGGATATCGGAAGTAATGTGACCGATGCATGGCGAAAGCAATGTTTCTTTTTCATAACAATATTGGTGGTAGTCCAGCAATTTCATCTGGTACAGACATTAATAATTGGAAACAAGCAATATTAACTTCTCCACCATTGCAGTTAATTAGTATTACAGGTGACGGTTGGTTGGTGTGGTATTTGTCCCACTTTTCTTATAACGTGATTGGACAGCTGGATAAAAGGGGACAGTGATGCCAATTGAAAACAACTGAAACCCCCCCACACTAAAACACACTTTGGTGGACACACAGCCTAAATGATGAAATAACTTTACTTTTGGGGTGAACTATAATTACAAGTGGGCAACCAATCTTGTTTTAGAAAGAGAAATGCTCATGTCCAGCAAGGGAGCATTATTTAGCATCATCAGCAAACTACTGACATTAAAGCTCTTCCAAACAAAATGCACCAAAACAGCTTTCTGTTTGTCTATGCAAATCTATATCTTAGGGTGGTTGCAATTTTTCTACCTTTGCACCTGCATGTTTACTACTCAGGGCTGTAAAAAAAATCATAACCCCAAGTAGATCGTAGACCCATTGCCACCAATGGTTTCTACGATCAACTTAGCTTACGAGGCTTTTGAGAAACGCAGCCCAGATTAGTTATCAGTGTTGTAGTACATGAGACCAGACTCAATCTCGAGTCCGTATCGAGTTCAAATCCAAAACCTACTTTCATGTTCTTTGTCTTTTCATTTAGTTATCTTGACTTCGACTCTGCTCATTGCTATCATGAGTTTCACATGACATTGATGCAAAACCAGTTTTTAATTACACCAAAGGAACGCATATTTACACTCTGCGAATCAGTTAGTCCTTAAGACTTATCCTGTCTTGACAAACTCAGACTCAAGTTTGGTTTCTAGTCTAAAATACTACAACACTGTTAGGGGGGTTTGAAGAAACCCAAAGTATGATCAGTTGTAATAGAGATGGTTTCCTTTACAAGCAACTGCTACACACAAAAAAACATTTATATTACTATTGATCATAATAAGAAAGTAGCCACCCATGAAAAGCAGTCATGTAGGTGTTTCCATTGCGATACATCAAACCACAAGAAAAACCAGTCTGCAAAATCTTAAAATGGGTGAGCTTGTTTTGAAAAGACTAGATAGGGATCCTCCCTACATTGCCATTAAGTTGCTTACCTTTGTCATACTCTTATTGAAGACACTTTCAGAATTGATGAAGACTTCTAGGACTGCATCCGCGGCAGTCAAATTTGCATATTTCTTCCTGAGCTCAGAGTTGCCAATCTGGGAGAAGATCACGGGTCCTTGGGCTGGATCCAGCAGGCTCTTCTTGATCTTAAACATTTTGGCATCCACCTCCTCCTGAATCTCCTTCTGAATGGCTTCTCTGGCT
The DNA here is from genome assembly GCA_027474115.1 of Schizopygopsis malacanthus. NCBI lineage: Eukaryota > Metazoa > Chordata > Actinopteri > Cypriniformes > Cyprinidae > Schizopygopsis > Schizopygopsis malacanthus. The sequence goes on from CM049883.1 coordinate 26,481,994, forward strand.
GTGTCCATGTGGCAAAACTCAGCAGCAGATGCCTTATTCAACGTCTAAGAACACAATGTGTGAAAAACAAGAAAACAATGCAGTAAAGTCTGTTTAATATGTTTGATGGATTTAGCATGCATGGAATTATAAAGCAGTTAGTTCTGCGCCTCAAAATTGATTGGTTGCTCATTCCATGGCATTTAATTAAACAGCACTTTAACTTGTTATGGTTTGGATCACTTTGCTCATCACGGTTCGAGACCAGAGTACGTGAGCGGCACAGATACCCCTTTTCCATGTACACGGTTCTGGTTCCTGACTATTGTCCATTTCCACTGCAGAAAAGAGGGTTCTGGGCCGTAAGGATCGGTCCAACTTCAGCCCTAAAAACTTGAGGGACTGGAACCCCAGAACTAGTGATGTATGTAGAGAAAAGCAGCACATTTGTGAATGATTTGTGATTTCCTAACTGTTGTGCTAACATCTCTTGGGAGAACATCGTAAAAACATGCAAAATGTCAGTTGGAGGAAACGTGCACTGTTTAGAGAGCTCACGAAAGGGAAAAAAGTTATATGGAATGTAATGTATAACGCTGGTTTCAATCGGACAACCAAGCAAACTGGCACCTATTAGTCTTGTGGGCAGTGCACCGACACTGCGCTTCGGGCGACTCAAGTACGAGTCCTGGTTTGGGGACTTCTTAAGTCTGTGGAACCTAGTGGACGGTTCCCAGTAGGCTCCAGTTCACCCAGCTGAGAACTGGCCGAGAACCAGGATTGGCACAAGAACGTGAACCATGTTGGTGTAAAAGGGGTAAGAGTGTGGAGCAGTGTGATGTGATTTTCCCTAGAGCAGGGGTAGCCAATTCTGTTCCTGAAGGTCTACCTTCCTGCAGACTTCAGATATAACCCTGCTCCAACTCACCTGCCTGTAATGTTCAAGTAATCCACCTTAATTAGCTGGTTCAGGTATTTGATTAAATTTGGAGCTAAACTCTGTAGCCCTTCGAGCTACCCTTGACCATTGATAACCAATGACCACTTTAAGATCATTGGTCACATCTCCATCTTCCAGAGTTTTGGAAAACTGCTTAAGGGTGAATTTTCAGTGCTTTGAGGACTGAAGCTGAACCTTCAATACTGAATCATACACTTCTGACAGAGGGGTGGTAACACCAAATCTTACCGAAATAGGCAACCCAAGACTCTGGATTCTGATGCCAAGTTCATACGGTGACTCACAGCTGTACTGGTCTGCAAGGTGCTTTAGGAAGTCAGCAAGGTCAACTCTAGGTGTCTTGCTTTTTCTCCTGAACATTCGGAGACTCTAAAACAAGCAGAAAACCATAACGTTCAATGAGTGAGAGTGAGTCACGTCAAAGTGGATGTACTTCTCCTCTCAGGTATGTTGCAGGATGGTCAAATACGCAGCCAGTCCCAACCAGACTCACCCTAAGAATATCCACTGTCACAATCTGATGTACATCATCATCTTTAGTATTTGCATCTATTTTGAACATACGATGAATAAGAGGGATCTTGCAGAGAGGGCCCAAATGGAGTTCTTCAAAGCGCCTCTTGTTCTTCAGGTTGGCCAAAGCCTGTCCCAATTCGTAAAGCGTGCATACAGAGGAAACCGCTTCCACTGACTGATGCAGAAAGAAATACAAATTTGTGATGTCAAGAAACCATTTCAAACATGTCAATCGGGGGTGCGTTTCCCGAAAAACAACGTAACTCGCTAATTAAACACCATAGTATGATGCATTGTTTTGGAAACTAACTAGCTAGTCAGGACTGTTTCTCGAACACGGTCACATCTCCGTCGTTTGAACCACATTGGTTCAGCAGCATAGGGTCATTGTTAATGACTATACACGCATGTGGAAGAATAAATTCTGCTATTTAACTGATTAGAGATCTCTACGATTCTGCTGTATTGAACATGGCACCTACTGGCTAATTTACAATTTTTTGTTCCGCTTTGCGCTTTATTTGATGTTTGATTCATCGCAGGTTCCCTCTTATGTCATATTCCGGGGTTCCCTTAGGTAATTACAATGCAGATACAGATAGTACTACATGTTAGCTTGATTGTTGTGCCCAAGAGCATATTTATTTAAGCCCATATATCTTATTAGCCAGAAACTATTCTTCTAACCACAGGTCGAGAGCTGCAGTTCCAACCACATAAGTTTGTGACACTGATTGCGAGCGTTCGTTTGAACTATGGTTTCAGAAACACCGACTTGTTGAACTATGCTGGTAACGACGGAACTTGTGACCATAGTTGGCTAATGACGCTTTTGGGAAACGCACCCAGGATCTTAAACCTACACCAGGAGGTTGTTCAAGACCATGTACCTCAAGATACATATTGATCTCCTTGATGCTGCGCTGAAGTTCCTGCACCGCAGGCAGATTTCGACGAGCGTCGATATTCATATCTTTCAAGTTGGACACTTGTAGAAGTGAACAAACTCTGCTGATCACCTTCATAATAACACAAAATAAAATTGAGACATTTTGACATTGTGATGAGCAAAGCATTGTTCTGGTTTGTTATTTTACAAGACACAGACCCTCGGGATGGTGACATGCTCTCCTTCGGCAGAAAGGGATCTCATAACGTCCTCTACCAAACAGTTCACATCATTTGAGCTCATGGCCTTTCTCCGTCTCCCAACATTGTCTTCATCTTCCAGCAAGGCTTCTGCTGCCCTCGTGTTAGCACCATGGACCTCTCTCACTTGGCTGTAGTAGGACTCATTAAAGAGAAGCCCCCTTCCCTCATTCAGCTTCTTCTCCTCAGGTTTGGACAGCTTAGTACCAAGAACTGGGAAGTCACCAGTGGACAGATTACTAGGGGTTGCCCTGGGTGTGACGGTTAAACTTTGAAACCGAAGCAAAGGGGATTCTGCCTTGGACCGGACCACTTGTTCATTTACCACAACTGGCATGGGCTGAAACTTCTTTACTTCCTCAACAATCTTCGTTTGTGCTGCTACAAGAATAAAGTGAATAAGGTGTTGTTTTTTTTAAGATTTAAGAACATGGAATAATGTATTAATTTCAAACAAGTATATTCACTTACTGTCAAGGCACTTTGCTCCTGCTGGTTTATTATTTACAACAAGACAAGAGGAAGAAAGCTGTTTAGATGTATGATTGTCATACAATGACATGTAGAGATCTAATGGAAGTGCTGACCCAAATAGGAGGAAGTAGCCATTCTGCAGTTCAATAATGGAATGGCTTGCAGCTGGATACTTTTTTATAACCTCTTTAACTTTATCCATCAGTTCCTCTTGAATTATTTCACTACCTCTTTGACCAAAGCCAGCTCCAAAACTAACTACAGGGCTTGTTGGGTTCGCAGGTGGCGAGTCGTTGTTCACTCTTGGTAGGCTAACAGGTGTTGGGACTGCAGGTGCTGCTCTATGATTCTTGTGGAAGATTATCTCTTTCTCCACCAATAGCTCATCGTTCAGAGAATCAATGAAGGAGGCGACTGTTTTGAAACCAAACTCTGACACAGCGAGGTTCCGCCGATACTTTTGATTGAAAAACAGACACAACATCCTAATAGGAATGCCTGAGGGATGGTCCTTAACCAGCTCCACAACGTCTTTAATAACCCCATCAACATGCATGGGTGGTGCTGAGAAAAGCATAAAAAAACATAAGAGGACCACATGAGAGTGAATGACAGAACTATTATATTGCAACATAAGCAACAAATCGTTACCTGCAGGGGTTGAAGCTTCAGACTTGGCAATCCTGTAGAAGATTTTGCCATTTTCTACACACAGCTCTTGGTTGAGAGAGTCAATGAAATCTGCTATTGATGAGAACCCAAGTTCTTTCTTTCTCAGAGGCCTCCCGTATTCGCTGTTATAAAATACTGCTATTTTTAAAAGAGGAATGCCTTCCTGGTGGCTTTTTACCAAATCCACAACATCTCTGCATCTTTTTTCAAAGTCTTCACCTGTAAAAGCATTGTGACGATAATTAAAGGAACTGGAAGTAGGCTTTCTTGACAGTATAACAAATGATTCGCTACTTTAAATCCTACTCCGGATAACATTAGACTACTTTTAATCGGTTTCTCAAAAATGCCGTTCCTTGTGTAATGTCCTTCAAAACAGGAATCCACGACTTCTGTTTTTATTACAGGGTTGTGTTTTAGAAATCTTATACAAAACAATTATTTCTTAGTTACAATAATGGAAATAATGAATCTAGAAGTCACACTGTAAAATCAGTACCTGTAAGAACTATGCTGTGTTTGTGAAAGATCACACCATCTTCCACCAACAGATCCTTGCTAAGCGAGTCCACAAAGCTTTCCACTGATGGAAACCCCAGTTCAGCAGACAAAAGGGGCTGTTTATGTTTCCGAGCAAAGACCTCTGCTAATTTATTAAGAGGAATTCCTTGAGGATGCTTTTTCAATAATTTGATAATTTTCTTACGAATTGCGTCATCCATATTTACATCTGTAAACACAGCACAAACATTATTCAGAGTAGAATTTGTTTAGACCTAAATAAATGATAGTTTGGCATTTATCTTCACAAGATGTTATGAATATCAAGTTCTTCAGAGACAAAATCAGAAATTATTAAAATAAGCATAAATCAAATTAACGTTTTATCTCAAAAGATAAATTATCAGTGACAACAAACTTTTCCTTAAAACCCTAGTTACTCATTTCATTTCAATTGTACTTTTGTATAAAAAGACATAAATTGATGGACTGGATTGGAGTGGATTGATGTCTTAATCAGCTGTTTGGACGAGTGCACTGCACTTTAACACAATAATACTCGGCCATCTACAACCACTCTGTCTACATTTGTATATTTTGTATTTTAGTGCTTTATATAGTGTATATACTGCATATAAAAGTATACAGTTATTTGTAAAGTGTCTAAACGTGTATTTGTTAAACGTGTCAATTGTATTCTGCACTGTCTGGAGTCCCAAGCTTTTCCGTCACCACGGCACGGTATTGGTGATGTGACAATAAAAGTGATTTGATTTTGATTTGATGTGCTATATATATATATATCGTCTGCGATAATATCGTAATTGTTGGTTTAACGATGTGCGATTTGACATTATCGAGTATTTTGCAAAACCCATTCAAAACACCCCTACAGAGTGCACGCATTCATTACGTGATGTCTATTGTGAGTGCGTTCTTTCACTTCATAATTCAGTTTTTAAAACATTCAGAATGATCACAAAATTCTAGATATGGGGACCGAAAATGTGTAGATTTATATCACTTCATATAGTTAATCAATATCAAACAAAGAGTGCCGTTTATTCTCCCAAAATTACAAATGTGATATAGATTTTTTTACATCAGTTCAATAAACAAGGATATAATTAAGAGACTTACGTTTTAGAAACAACATTGACTGTTTTTGTGCCATTTCTACAAAAATAATTCCATAACTCTGTTTTGTGTCTCTGAGCAACGACGGTGATTCGTTCCTGAATGAATCAACCGTTTAAATGATTCGGTTCAATCGTAATGACTCACTTATTAACAGTGACTTTCTGAAACCTACTGGCAGTTTTAATTTCACATTCAGAGTATATGTTATTATTTAAATAATTTTAAACGTCTTATGATTAATATATCTTAACATGCATTTGTAACTGCAGGTTAAATGCATTTCATGTAATGTATGTCCTGCATTAAACCGTGTGTAAATACATCTAAATGCCCCTCAGACGCAGCGTCTGTGTTTCCTCTGCATTGCAAAGATAAATTTTGTTGATACTAGGGATGTCAATTTTCAATCATTTCCATAATTTATCGTCATTTAAATTAACGATCAATTAATCGATACATTTTTAACCTTAACTACTGCAAAATGCATCTATTGCAGTGGCATATAGTCACCGGCATGACAAGATGTGCAAATGCCACTCAAAACGCCAGCTTCCTCACCCGAATGAAAAGGGGTTATATTTTAAATAAAAGGCTAGTGGCAGGATGGTAAAATGAATGGATGTGATTATAATCATTTGATAAAAGGAAGAGAGCGCTCCATTTTCTACACACAGCTCTTGGTTGAGAGAGTCAATGAAATCTGCTATTGATGAGAACCCAAGTTCTTTCTTTCTCAGAGTCCTCCCATATTCGCTGTTATAAAATACTGCTATTTTTAAAAGAGGAATGCCTTCCTGGTGGCTTTTTACCAAATCCACAACATCTCTGCATCTTTTTTCAAAATCTTCACCTGTAAAAGCATTGTGACGATAATTTAAGGAACTGGAAGTAGGCTTTCTTGACAGTATAACAAATGATTCGCTACTTTAAATCCTACTCCGGATAACATTAGACTACTTTTAATCTGTTTCTCAGAAATGCCGTTCCTTGTGTAATGTCCTTCAAAACAGGAATCCACGACTTCTGTTTTTATTACAGGGTTGTGTTTTAGAAATCTTATACAAAACAATTATTTCTTAGTTACAATAATGTAAATAATGAATCTAGAAGTCACACTGTAAAATCAGTACCTGTAAGAACTATGCTGTGTTTGTGAAAGATCACACCATCTTCCACCAACAGATCCTTGCTAAGCGAGTCCACAAAGCTTTCCACTGATGGAAAGCCCAGTTCAGCAGACAAAAGGGGCTGTTTATGTTTCCGAGCAAAGACCTCTGCTAATTTATTAAGAGGAATTCCTTGAGGATGCTTTCTCAATAATTTGATAATTTTCTTACGAATTGCGTCCTTAGGAGCGTCATCCATATTTACATCTGTAAACACAGTACAAACATTATTCAGAATTGACCTAAATAAATGATAATTTGGCATTTATCTTCACAAGATGTTATGAATATCAAGTTGCTCAGAGACAAAGTCAGAAATGATTAAAATAAGCATAAAACAAATTAATGTTTTATCTCCGAAAGATAAATTATCAGTGACAACAAACTTTTCCTTAAGTGATGAAAATCAATCCTTAAAGCACTAGTTACTCATTTCATTTAAATTGTACTTTTGTATAAACTTACAGTGCATATCAATGTAAAGGCCAACGTGCAATACTATAAATGGTCACTTTACTCCGATTGCTCAATGTGAATATCATGACCAAGTCACTTCCATTTATTTATGCATTTAGCAGATGCTTTTATCCAAAGCGACTTACAGTGCATTCAGGTTATACATTTATTGTCAGTACATGTGTTCCCTGGGAATCGAACCCACAACCTTTTGCGCTGCTAACGCAATGCTCTACCACTGAGCTAAATACTTGCTGTATTTACTTGTAAAATTTACTGTACAGTCTTATTTATTGTCTGTGGGTATATGTTTGTTTTTATAACACCAGTCAGGAACAGTGCTCCTAATTTCGTTGTATGCAAAATACAATGACAATAAAGGCATTCAATTCAAAGAATGGCTTGGGATGATAATTAACGCCTAATATATTGTATATTAGAATCAAAGTTATAAATATCATAAATTAGCCAGGACAAACTATGTTTTCAAAAGCAGATTCACTAAATAACTACATACAGACTATATCATATCTCATACTCAGTACAAATAAAACTGGTAACACTTTACATTTAGGTCACACTAGGTCATGCATTAGCTATATGTTGACATTAGATCATTCATTAACATGACATGAAGTAACAAGGATTTACTAATATATGTTTTCTTTTAGTTTACAATTTATTAAGAATGTTAACACAATGTTTGGTTTTAAAAATGCATTAGTAAATGTTGAAATTAAAATTAATAAATGCTGTTTATGTTTTAGTAGTTAACAAATAAAGCCAAGTGCTGCTATATAAACCTTTTGGAATATACAAAAAAAAAACTATGGAAATAATAAAAACAGACTGACAAATATTGTAAAATGATTATTTAAATGTCTTACCCTGTGTATGTACTCAGTGAAGGACTGTCCAAACTGAATGACTAATTTATTGTGTGTCGTTTTATACTAGTCTCTCCCTTCATCATAAATATGCACTGCATCATGAGAAACAAAACTGAAAGTCATGCAAATTAATTCCGTATTACTCTCATTGCTAGAAAACAAAGCGACCATTATCTGTCTGAAGAAGATCCTACCTGTTTGAACAGAGACCGCTAGAAATGCTTAAATGCTGTAAGACTTCATATCAACACAGTGAGCGTGTAATGTGTTTGTGTGGAAGGATTGAGGATGGCATGAGTCACAGGCTTAGGTTTCGTTTTCCTGCATACGCTCTCTCTCTCTCTCTCAGCTGATCTAATACTCTTTGTGTTCTGAGAGAAGTCATGTGACTCAGTTCAGCTTCTAGCCGGAGCCTAAGATAACCGACGCCGTTACATTTCCTGAAACATGATACTTAACTGGCTTGCCAATTAAAGGGGTAAGAAGGAAAATACAACCAATAGACTGTTGATCCCATACTGATGAACTAACAACACATTCTTAGTAAGAACGTTGTATGATTAATCTGACTCAATTTGCAGTTATTGAGAAAATTTAAATACTTCCAAAATGGATTTCCTTTAAATCAAATCAAATCAAATCACTTTTATTGTCACATCACCACAGCACAAGTGCCTTGGTGAGTGAAATTCTTATGAGCGTGCTCCAGACAGTGCAGAAAAACAACAGACAATTTACCTATGGACAGACAGTGCAAAAAAAACAACAGACAATTTACATATGGACAGACAGTGCAAAAAAAACTGCACTGGAGCATTTACAGTGCTCCAGACAGTGCTCCAGACAGTGCAAAAAAACACAACAACAGCAATTTACATATGGACAGACAGTGCAAAAAAACACAACAACAGCAATTTACATATGGACAGACAGTGCAAAAAAGCAACAGCAATTTACATATGGACAGTACATACTTACAGACTGTACAGAAGACAATGTGCAAAATACACATACATATACTCAGTACACAGTGTACTATAAAGACATACTTAATTATCAACGACACATTATACACCGTATGGGCACATCTGCATTATGTACAGTATCTATACATAATGTAGTCTATGCATAGTAATAATGTGAGGTGCAACAGATTATAAATTAACAGCAGATTGGTTGAGCAGCAGATAGATGTGCAAAGGTGCAACAGATTATTCATATGCAGTGTCGTGGATGTGCATTGTATGGTGTCCAGTGATAGCAGATAGGTTGTGTTAGTGCAGTGTGTGCGTGTAGTCCAGTTGAACGGTGTTAAAGTGCAGTGCATGGCATGTTGTATGAGTGGGAGTGTGATGTAGGTGAGTTATTTGTGACTGTTCATTAGCCTGATAGCCTGAGGGAAAAAGCTATCCCTCAGTCGGCTAGTGCGGGATCGGATGCTGCGGAAACGTCGCCCTGAGGGCAACAGAGAGAGCAGTCTGTGGGACGGGTGGCTGGAGTCTTTGATAATCCTCCGGGCTTTCCTTGTACACCGCCTGGTGTAGATATCCTGGAGGGAGGGAAACTCACCTCCAACAATGTGGCGGGCAGTTCGCACGACCCTTTGCAGAGCCCTGCGGTTGCCAGCGGTGCTGTTTCCAAACCAGGCGGTGATACAGCCGGTCAGGATGCTCTCCACAGTGCAGGTGTAGAAGGACCTGAGGATTCTGGGGCTCGTTCCAAACTTCCTCAGCCGTCTCAGGAAGAAGAGACGTTGATATGCCTTCTTCAGCACTGCATCTGTGTGAGCAGACCATGTGAGATCCTCAGTGATGTGAACGCCGAGGAACTTAAAGCTGCTCACCCGCTCCACAGGTGTCTTGTCGATGGTGATGGGTGTGTGTTCTCTGCTCTGTCTCCTATAATCCACCACCAGCTCCTTGGTCTTGTCGATGTTGAGTGAGAGGTGGTTCTCCTGACACCATTTAGTCAGGGTACTCACCTCCTCTCTGTAGGCCGTCTCATCGTTGTCGGTGATCAGGCCTATCACCGTTGTGTCATCAGCAAATTTGACGATGACATTGGAGCTGTGTGTAGCTGTACAGTCGTGTGTGTACAGGGAGTACAGGAGTGGGCTGAGGACGCAACCCTGCGGTGCACCAGTGTTGAGGATCAGAGGAGATGAAGTGTTGTTGCCCATTCTGACCACCTGACTTCTGCCTGTCAGGAAGTCCAGGATCCAGCTGCACAGAGATCTGTTCAGTCCTAGAGTCTGGAGCTTCGCAACCAGTGTGGCAGGCACTATGGTGTTAAATGCCGAACTGTAGTCCACGAACAGCATCCTCACATAGGTGTTTTTATTTTCCAGGTGGGAGAGAGCAGTGTGCAGGGTGAAGGCAATAGCATCGTCTGTGGAACGGTTACTGCGGTATGCAAATTGTAGTGGGTCCAGTGAAGCAGGCAGCACAGAGCAGATGTAGTCTCTGACCAGCTTCTCAAAACACTTGCTGAAGATGGGGGTCAGAGCAACGGGCCTCCAGTCATTCAAGCATGTGATTTTGTTTTTCTTTGGTATGGGTACAATGGTGGATTTTTTGAAGCATGAGGGAACCACAGACAGAGAGAGGGACAGATTGAAAATATTTGTAAAAACCCCAGCTAGCTGGAAAGCGCATGCTTTGAGCACACGGCCTGGTATCCCATCTGGGCCCACGGCTTTACGGATGTTCACCCGTTTGAAGGATCGGGTTACATCCGCGACAGAAAGGGTGAGTGGACTGACCTCTTCTGCGGCAGCCGCGGCAGCGCTCTCTGTGTGTGCGGTGTTATCAGCCTCGAACCGAGCATAAAAGGTGTTGAGCTCGTCCGGTAGAGAGGCGGCAATGTTCACAGTAGCCGGTTTATTCCCTTTAAAGCCTGTGATGTTGTTGATGCCCTGCCACATGCTTCTTGGGTTATTGTTGTTGAAGTGTTCTTCAACTTTGTTTTTATAAGTTCGTTTGGCTGCTTTGATGGATCTCCTGATCTCCTGAGATCGTAACTGGCTTGTTTCCGATCATCAGTGTTTCCGGATTTAAAGGCAGATGTCCGCGCTGACAAGGCTGATCGAACATCGCTGTTAATCCACGGTTTTTGGTTGGGGTAGATCCGGATTGTTTTGGTCGGAACTACATCGTCTATACACTTCCTGATGAAACACGTGACCGTATCTGAATACGCCTCTATGTCGTCTCCAGACGCTGCCCGGAACATGTCCCAGTCCACGTGATCAAAACAGTCCTGTAGTATAGCGTCCGATTGGTCAGACCAACAATGAACTGTCCTGAGGGCGGGTGCTTCACGTTTCAGTTTCTGCCTATAAGCAGGCAGGAGCAGAACGGAAGAGTGATCCGATTTGCCGAAAGGTGGGCGGGGGAGGGACTTGTATGCGTCCCGGAAGGGGGAGTAACAGTGGTCGAGTGTGCGATCTCCACGCGTGTTGATGGTGACGTGTTGAAAGTATTTTGGAGCTACTGTTCTGAAGTTGGCTTTATTAAAGTCCCCCGTGATAACAAAAGCTGCATCTGGGTGCGCGGTTTCCTGCTCACTTATATTCCTGTACAGTTCCTTGAGTGCCTGGTCTGTGTTGGCTTGGGGGGGGATATAAACAGCCGTGATTATGATCGCTGTAAATTCCCTCGGTAGCCAGAACGGTCGACACAGAAGCGTATGAAATTCCAGATCAGGGGAGCAGAAGGATTTAATCGAGTGTATGTTCCTTTCATCACACCACGAGTTGTTTAATATAGAAACACACACCTCCACCTCTGCTTTTCCCTGTGAGCTCCTTTGCTCTATCCGAGCGGTGCACGGAGAAGCCCGTGAGCTCGATGGCTGAGTCTGGAACCATTGCAGACATCCAGGTTTCTGTGAGGCAAATAACACAGCAGTCCCTTGTTTCTCGTTGGTATGAGATGCGCGCCCGCAGTTCACAGAGTTTGTTATCCAGTGACTGAACGTTGGCCAGTAAAATGGTTGGAAGAGGAGGTCGGAAAGCACGGCGTCTCAATCTGATGAGAACGCCAGCTCTTTTTCCTCGTTTTCGGCGGCGGCGTTTCCTCGATTTCGCAACCCACACAAAAGGCTCTGATGCGGTGTCTGTGAACACTCCACCGGCATTCAGAAACTCAAAGTCCGGTTTGCGTTGCGCGACGGAGGAACCAATGTTCAAAAGCGTGTCTCTATCGTAGACAGTTATACTAACAACATCTAACACATAAAACAACAAAAAAACAAATAAAACATACGAAAAACTGCAAAGTTTTTCCGGAGCACGCAACACGGCTGCCATCCTCGGCGCCATCTTGCTTTATTGTTTTAAATGGTTATTTTTGTTGTTTAACAGATGCTTTTGTTCACAGTAACTTGCATATAGTGGTCATTCAGTGTTTTTGTGAGGCCAATGACAAAAGCTGATACAATATATTGAGTTATATAATTATATAACATAATTTGGAAACATAAAATTAGATACGAGTCCATAATAAGACACAAATTATGTATGTTACATCACTCAGAATATTTAAAGGAGTAGTTCATCCATAAATTAAAATGTGCTCACCCTCAGGCCATTGAAAATGTTTATGAGTTTGTTTCTTCATCAGATTTAGAGAAATGTAGCATTGCATCAGTGTCTCAGCAATGGATGCTCTGCAGTGAATGGGTGCCGTCAGAATGAGAGTCCAAACAGCTGATAAAACATCACAATAATCCACACCACTCCAGTCTTGATGGATTTGTTTCTTACAAACATGCTGGTTTTTGCTTAAGACATAAATTGATGGACTGGATTGGAGTGGATTGATGTCTTAATCAAGCTGTTTGGACGAGTGCACTGCACTTTAACACAATAATACTCGGCCATCTACAACATCTACAACAACTCTGTGTACATTTGTATATTTTATTGCTTTATATAGTGTATATACTGCATATAAATGTATACAGTTATTTGTAAAGTGTCTAAACATTTACGCATTTAGCAGACGCTTTTATCCAAAGTGACTTACAGTGCATTCAGGTTATACATTTTGTCAGTATGTGTGTTTCCTGGGAATCGAACCCACAACCTTTGCGCCGCTAACGCAATGCTCTACCACTGAGCCACAGGAAACGTGTATTTGTTATTTGTTAAACGTGTCAATTGTATTGTGCACTGTCTGGAGCACGCTCCCAAGCTTTTCACTCACCACGGTACGGTATAGTGATGTGGCAATAAAAGTGATTTGATTTGGTGTGCTATATATATATATATCGTCTGCGATAATATCGTAATTGTTGTTTTAACGATGTGCGATTTGACATTATCGAGTGTTTTGCCAAAACCATTCAAAACACCCCTACAGAGAGCACGCATTCATTACGTGAATGCGTTCTTTCACTTCATGATTCAGTTTTTAAAGCATTTAGAATGATCACAAAATTCAAGATATGGGGACAGAAAATGTGTATATTTAAAATATATTAAAATATCAAATTCAGTAATCACCACATTAATGATGCATAGTTTACACAGGCAAGCAGATTAGGCTGGGAACATGAACGCAGTCCACTTAACGGTTCAGTGTTTTCCTTCTAATGGTTTTCTATGGGACGCCTTTGCACGTTGTGTTTATATTCTGGCTTCATCCTCTTGCCTGTACAAAATATACATCACAAATAAAGTGTCCACTTAATATCTGCGCTTTACTACTTGAGGCAATCTGCGTAAAAATAGCTGGCGGTCAATGGAGCAAAGCTTCGTTTTGTATCTTAAATACATTTTCATTTTGGGGAGAACTATTTCTTTAAATATTGACTGAAAATAATAATTGTTACTGTAAACGTATCCTCTTTATCGTGTGTTGAACGGTTTTGGTTCATTCATTTTCCCACAGGGGTCCATATCACTAGACTCCCCATCTAAACAATCAAGGAAATGAAGGCAATGTTTTAAGTTCATACCTTGAAACATGGGAAGCTGTAGAGTCCTGTGAACGGGCTTTATAGATTTGATTATGTTTTTATCGTAAATCCTTTCCACACGCACTTGGTCACTGATCTCTTCAAAGAGCTCCTGAAGGCCTTCCAAGCCATAACTGTTTAATGGTCCAAACCTCTTGCCGTAGATCCTCTTGTACATAAAGATTAACCTGGACACTACGATCCCGTCTGGAAAGCTCTGTATTAAGTTCACAACCTCCTCTTTCAGTGTTTGCAACGAGGGGCCTGATAAAGCAAGATTCAATAGTAATTGGCAAAACTGGGAAAATGTGCGATTTCATTTCCATGAAGAAAATAATATCTTTTAATGTTCTGATATTTCCAGGTTTGCCATGACTGTGTAGGCCCTGGTGTATATTCTGGCACACAAAATTATTATTATTATTTTAAATATTTCTAATGTCAAATGAATGTTTTCCTGCCACAAACTAGTGCTATAAAAACTGCATATAACCTGTATGTAGAATGAGAAATGAAATGCACAATACTTTGGTCTGTTCCTGATGTGGAGGGTCGTGCTTCATCCGGGTCCCTTGAGCACTCCAGGGGCCCTTGATGTCGCCGAGGGCCGCTGCTCACTTCCGGTTTACTTGCCATCGTCTTCTTCTCATTTAAAACATGATATTCTCCAGGTATAAAATTCACTGAGAGTTTAAACAAAACATTTCAGTTGTTTTGCAGTTGCCTGACATCTCTGATTTAAAAACGAATCCAATGCGGATTTATCATTTGTTGATCTGGGTCTCTAATAGAAAGGTTTCGTGACACTGAACCTGATTCAATATAAAGCGATATTTTACATCATTTAATTGTGGCTTTACATTTCTGTCAGAGGGGAAAGTACATCGAATCAATGGTGACTACTTAAAGTTACAGCTTTCTAAAAACACAACACAATGCGGGTAACGTTAACGTTATGTAACGGTAGCTTAAAAATGTTATTTTGCAGCTAAAATAGGTACCTTAAGAAACATCGCACCCGTGTTATGTTAAAATGTAACGTTATATAAAATAGTAGCTATAATCTGTTCTCTTGTCAAATATTTGATCTACTTTTACGCCAAACATGTGAAGGAGTCTGATTGTTTTCCCTCAGAGCCGCACAGCGCGAGCTGTTTCTAAACGTCTTCTTCTTTGGTTCCACGCAGTTGTAGTTTCGCATTAGCAGAGCGCCGCCGCCATCTAGTGTTGTGGAGAAGAATCATATTTACATTAACAAGCTTGTCAAAAATATGAAAGCTGATAATACATGTCCCCCCATATGTATGTGTAAATAGTGTTGGGTGCAATGCATTACTAAGTAATTAAATACTGTGACTTAATTGCTTTTCCCTTGAAAAAGTAACGATATTACTCTCTGTAATTTAACTAGTTACGTAATGGCATTAAATATAGACTATAGAACAATACTATAATCAAACAATAGTAGATCTAATGTTACAATTAATGTTTTTTCTCCCTTTAAATACTTTAGCCAGTTCAAGAATAATTGAAGTAATTTTATAGCTATAATTTATGTTAACGAATTATCTATATTGCTCAACTCAAGGTTGATATAGTATTTAAATGTGATTAAAAAAACTAGAGAACAACACTGTGTATAAACTACTCTTTTATTAGACTTACAAATATAAATGCATGCAACAAAAGCTTAAAAATTTATATAAATGATATCATAAAATTGATTATTATATATTATATTGTATAAGGTAGTATTTACTCCTCAGTATTACATTAGTAATTATAATGCATAAACATGTTTTGTTATTAAAAGCAGTGATACAGTTATATAAAATAACATCACACACTGAACAGGTCAAATGTTCTGTGTTAATGTGCTTATTAAAAGCAAGTATGATTATGTTTTCAGTCCCATATAAACTTGAACGTCACATCTTTCATCTTGTCTTTGTATACGGCGTTAAATCGCTGCTCTTGGACCTCGCTGAACAGATTCTTCCAGTCTCCAGAAACTCCTGACAGAATAAAACCAGACAAGTACCCTTGAGTCAGTTCGGCACATCTGAATACAATCAGGATGAAGGGAGCAATGGACACTGTGTAGGGAGCAATGGACACTGTGTAGGGAGCAATGGACCCTGTGTAGGGAGCAATGGACCCTGTGTAGGGAGCAATGGACACTGTGTAGGGAGCAATGGACCCTGTGTAGGGAGCAATGGACACTGTGTAGGGAGCAATGGACACTGTGTAGGGAGCAATGGACCCTGTGTAGGGAGCAATGGACACTGTGTAGGGAGCAATGGACCTGTGTAGGGAGCAACACTGTGTAGGGAGCAACACTGTAGGGAGCAATGGGGAGCCACTGTGTAGGGAGCATGGACCCTGTGTAGGGAGCAATGGACCCTGTGTAGGGAGCAATGGACCCTGTGTAGGGAGCAATGGACACTGTGTAGGGAGCAATGGACACTGTGTAGGGAGCAATGGACTCTGTGTAGGGAGCAATGGACACTGTG
The DNA here is from genome assembly GCA_027474115.1 of Schizopygopsis malacanthus. Classification (NCBI taxonomy): domain Eukaryota; kingdom Metazoa; phylum Chordata; class Actinopteri; order Cypriniformes; family Cyprinidae; genus Schizopygopsis; species Schizopygopsis malacanthus. The sequence goes on from CM049883.1 coordinate 26,498,372, forward strand.
TAGGGAGCAATGGACCCTGTGTAGGGAGCAATGGACCCTGTGTAGGGAGCAATGGACCCTGTGTAGGGAGCAATGGACACTGTGTAGGGAGCAATGGACACTGTGTAGGGAGCAATGGACCCTGTGTAGGGAGCAATGGACACTGTGTAGGGAGCAATGGACCCTGTGTAGGGAGCAATGGACACTGTGTAGGGAGCAATGGACACTGTGTAGGGAGCAATGGACCCTGTGTAGGGAGCAATGGACCCTGTGTAGGGAGCAATGGACCCTGTGTAGGGAGCAATGGACACAGTGTAGGGAGCAATGGACACAGTGTAGGGAGCAATGGACACAGTGTAGGGAGCAATGGACCCAATGGAGTGTAGGGAGCAATGGACCTGTGTAGGGAGCAATGGACTGTGTAGGGAGCAATGGACACTGTGTAGGGAGCAATGGACACTGTGTAGGGAGCAATGGACCCTGTGTAGGGAGCAATGGACCTGTGTAGGGAGCAATGGACTGTGTAGGGAGCAATGGACCCTGTACAGTGTAGGGAGCAATGGACCCTGTACAGTGTAGGGAGCAATGGACCCCGTGTACAGTGTAGGGAGCAATGGACACAGTGTAGGGAGCAATGGACCCTGTACAATGTGTAGGGAGCAATGGACCCTGTGTGGACCCTGGAGCAAGCAGTGGACCCTGTGTAGTGGAGCAATGGAGCAATGTGTAGGGAGCAATGGACACACTGTGTAGGGAGCAATGGACACTGTGTAGGGAGCAGTGGACCATGTGTAGGGAGCAGTGGACCCTGTGTAGGGAGCAGTGTGTGTAGGGAGCAATGGACCTGTGTAGGGAGCAGTGTGTAGGGAGCAGTGGACCCTGTGTAGGGAGCACTGTGTAGGGAGCAATGGACCCTGTGTAGGGAGCAATGGACACTGTGTAGGGAGCAATGGACACTGTAGGGAGCAGTGTGTAGGGAGCAGTGGACCCTGTGTAGGGAGCAGTGGACCCTGTCTGGACCCTGTGTAGGGAGCAATAGTCCCTGTGTAGGGAGCAATGGACACAATGTGTAGGGAGCAATGGACACTGTGTAGGGAGCAATGGACACCTGTGTAGGGAGCCATGGACCCTGTGTAGGGAGCAATCAATGGACCCTGTCAAAGAGAGCATGTCAATCGGAACACAGTTCATGCACAGAGCGCACTTCTAACAAGCTGATTATCTGAATCAGGTGTTAACAAAGAGAGACATGCAAAATATGCAGAGCGGGGGGGCGCGAGGACTGGAATTGAGAACCTCTGCATTAACTGTATACTTTACCTTTCCTCAAGAACTCAGATTTCTTCTGGTCCATGTATTCTTCTGGAACCAAAGAAAAGTTGGACATTTTGTTTTGTTTCATGTTCTTGAAGACGCATTGGTCAGCGATCTTCTCCGTCACGTCTGGATTCAGAGATTTACCAAGAAACTTGGCCATTTTCTCCACAGATCCTTTCAGATCCTGCCAAAGATTCGTATGATCACATGTTAGAAGCCATGAAGCACTTTACATGTCGTCTAGCTCAACGTCAAATACAAAATCTTAACGTCAGACAAAGGCTATTTCTCCAGAACGATAGCGTTTGGTTTGTGGGATGACAGAAAGTCTATCATTAGTGGAGAGAAACTAGAAAACGATAGAATGTAAAATAAACAAATAAAGTGTGTAAATGAGAATTCATATCAAGTTATATTTTGCACTGTAAAAGTTATCAATCTTAATTGAGTTTTAATATCATGGAAAGTACAAAATAAGTGCAATAATAAAATTATGTAACTAAAATAAATATGGAAACACTTAAAGCCTTTATGTATAATGCATTATAAAAGTAGTTTCAATGCATCAATTATGCGTTGAAATGCATCTTATAATGCATTATACAATCTCACGAATAATTGTAAACAAAATTAATACAATATAACACTTATCAATTCATTGCTGCACTACGCATTTTACATTCGGTTATGAAATACAATTCTAATGCATTTCACCCTTTTAATAGCGCTTTAACACTGCATTATACATAAAGGCTTTAAGTCAGAAATGTATTAAGGAAAGAAGGGATGCAGATTTTCTTATATGCAAGTACAGTACAAGGGAACTTCAGGATGAAAAACATTGCCCTGTTTCATTCATGAGCAAGTCCAAGTGGTTTACCTACATTATTCACGGTTATAGAAACCTACTCTGCTGCAGATGTAGCAAAAATAAAGCTTACAGCGATCATCTCCTCGTAGAAAATATAGAGTATGGACTCCTTTTCTTCAGCATTAATCCAGCCTTTCACATGATCGAACCAGGACCCGAACATGACTGTGGAAGAAAGACATCATGCTTAAACGCTCAAATCTTTCATTTACAAAACCAAGATATGTGCAGTAATCTAGCAAAAGTATTCCAGCTGATGATATCTTGCTTGCTAACATCTGCATGAGGAGAGATAATGTTGCACACTTCACTTTTGTACTTCGGTCTACGTTCGCTCTAATATAATGTAAAAGAGAGCTGAAATCCATACTTCTTCCATCCAGGAACTTCTTCATGAACTGGTCTTGGGTTCCTGGGTTCACCAGATATGAGGCCATCCCATAATAGTGATACGAGGATGTGAACACGTCTTTCGGGTTACGCATGACATAAAGAACCTGAAGCACAGAGTGAAGCGCACAATAATCTGAATGTGTTTCATTAAACAGCGCACAGTGTGTGACGTCTTCCGTGGGGTTTTACCCTGGGCTTGGTTTTGAAGTAAGACTCGTTCATCATGTGGTGATGGAAGTGAGTTGCAAAGACGCGTGGAGAAGGTCTCTGCTCCAGATTGAGCAGCATCGCCCGGTGCTCCTCCAGCCATGGCACTCGGTCCCAGTTTGGCACCGTCAGCACCGGAGTCAAACCCCCCTCGCTCACGATCAGAGGAACCACCTCCTGCATCCATGTTGTGCCTGTGGAGCAAAGCACAGCTCGCAGGTCAAGCTAGAGACAGAGAAATAGGGCTTAAAAGTGGTTCAAAACCATTTTTTTTGGAGAACCTGGCACATGCATTTGTAAGTCTAAGTTGTTTTTGACTCTCATATGACACTGACCCACATGATGAAATGATCTTCTGCCCAGATAACAATACTCTGCACTCATTTAAACAGATAATAAACATGCACAGCCATGTTTCTACATTACAAGCATTCCACTCCAAAGCTGGAAACAAGGGTGTGTGGAAGAGCAAACAGACTATGTAGTGAGCTGCCTACCTAGACAGCATTCTGGAGAATAAAGATTGTCTTTCTGCATTTATTTTAGCTTACACGTAAAACCCATTTCCAGCAAGCAATAGATTTGTTAGAGTAACTTTCAGTTATTGAGTGTATACTTCATGATAATTATAATTTCTTCCAGAATACTGTTGTATTTTACACTCAAATCTAGAAAGGTATTTGGTAACACTTTTACAAATAAGGTGCCTTTAGTTAATATTAGTTATCAAAGAATATTTATAAAGCATGAAGCGTTCATTTCAGCCGTTTCTAAGTTACATGCAGCAGTAGAAACAATTTTCACTAAGAAAATAATACATTTCACATATAACTACAAAGAAACTGCAAGTAGCACATTTAATTAAACCTAACATTTTGTAGTAGACAGTGCTGGCCTGCTGCTGGGTAGATTACTTCGGCTACTAATTGTTCTGGCGCCGCCTCAATATACAGCACCACATAATAACATCAGTGTTAACGCTTTCTTTCGTGTGCTGTTCTGACGAGCGCCTTTTCTGAGCACATAGTGCGATTATTAAAATATAAGTAAACTTTTGAGAGAGAAACGGATGCGTGTTTGTATATTACCATATACCGTGAATGTATACCGCATACCGGTCTTAAAGGGACAGTACTAAACATGTCTAAAGTGTAATTTCTGTTATTATTTATTCACTCATGTTGTCCCAAACCTGTATTAATTTCTTTCTTGTGTTGAACACAAAAGATATGTTGAAGAAGGTGGAAAACCAAACAGTTGCTGGTCTACATTGACTTTAACAGAAGAGAAAAAACTGACCAGCAACTGTTTGGTTTCCATCTTTTTCAAAATAGCGTTTATGAAGCTCATTCAGGGTTAAAACTAATGTTGAGTGAATAAATGAAGTTATACAAATAAAACACTATTTTAATTTTTGGGAGAATTATTAATTTAATGTTAATAAAACACCAAGCACTAAGAGAAAAAGCCTGAAACACGTTAATACCGTTTCTTTAATAGGAATAAATATATAGTGTTTTAGTTTTATATTTGTTCATTCAGTTTCTTGAATGCTCTGCTAAATACACCTACAGCCTGACTGAAAATAAAACACTGTTTATTTGATTTATTACGTGTATTTGTAAAGTATCTTTGCTCTCATTTTTTAATAACAAAGATAAGATAATGACACATATTTTTATCTTCACCCACTTTGGCTTTTATTTGATTACCTATGTAAGCCTTTGTTTCTATAATAGAGAAATTAGTTTGGCTGTAATATAATTAAAATAAAAACTATTTGTACACCAAAAATATAAATATTTAATTTGTTTAAAAGTAACTTTAGCGGACTTTTTGTACTGATTGTCATATAACAGTTACTGTAAGAAATGCATTGTTTCTCATCAGCAGTTCACTGGTTAATGCAGTATATTATATTATATCGCCGGTTTAGACTCCTGAGGTAACGTACTCTTGTAATAATCTGCATCCCTGGATGTATAAAGCTGTTACTCACCGGATTTGGGGTAAGTGACGATCAGGATGTCTTCTGGACGGAAAGTGAACTCCTCGCAGTATTTCAGGCTTTCTGGAGGGTGTAAATGTGTCGGCACGTACACACTTTTATGCACCGAGTACAGCTCAGCCTCCGTCATGTTCTGAAGCGCCACAAACTAAACTCGACTAGATCCCGACGCCGCGAGAATTACAGGAATGCGACCCTGTTCCCCGCGGAATGCAAATATATTACAATTATTGCGTAGATGCCTAGTTACCATACGTACGAGCAGAACTAGCGTGCGCAAGAAGCGCAACTGGATGTACGGCAGGTCAAATGGTTCAAAATGTCGTCTTTAATCCGAAACTTGAAAATTGTTTAAATAAGAGGTAAGTTTTCAACTTATTCTCCGCTTATTTTTCCAATCAAATGTATTACCGATTTTAATGTGATGCTTAAGGCTTTGGCTATTCTGTTTTATACTGTCTTATACTTAATAATTTATGCAAATGTATTTATTATTTGTTATGATAGATAGTCTATGTCTTGCTGTTGTTGTATTTACGTGTGCACTGAAAGCTTAAAAAATCCTTGTGTGTGCAAAACATAGGCCTACATTAAAATAAATATACAATGAACCATAAATGTGGTGCACTAATCCTATGCACACATGGATACTGATATATTTTTTTTTTTCCTTCATTCAATGTTAAAGACTAAACTAAGCTGCTAAACTGTTGCAAAACCTGATGATCAGAAATAAGCAATGCATTCCATAACATAACCAGTTTATGTCTCCTAGCAGTGATGAAAAGGAAAAAATATTAGAAGCCTATTTAGCCATTGATCAATGTCCACCCGTTCTGGCCCAGTAGAATCCAGCTGAAATGGCAAGCTTGGTTTTGTTGCTTCCACAATGTTCTAATTCTGAAATAAAAATTGGCTCGGTTTGTCCAGCAACGTTTCTTAACTTTAAATGTTTTTTTTTTTTTGAGTTAATGTAAAAGTTTGCCATCTATTGAAATAACTTTATTGTTAAAATCTAAACAAATAACCTACAATGAGGTTCTAAAGGCCCAATTGAAGGAATAGGCCCATTTAAACTGAAATTGGAAAACAGGTTAGTGTCAATGTGCTAGTTGCTTTAAATCAGTTAGTTCTTTGACAAGCATTGACTTTTTGATACATTTATCAGACGCTTTTATCCAAAGCAACTTTCAGGTTCTACATTTTTTATCAGTACATGTGTTCCCTGGGAATCGAACCCACAACCTTTTGCGCTTCTAACGCAGTGCTCTAACCACTGAGCCACAGGAACATGTTCCTGTGTTAGTATCAAGTCTTGGTGTATCACTTATTCCTCACTTCACTGTGAGAAAACTTGTCAGTGTAGAGGAGTTATCACTTAAAGTAGTTAGCTTACCATCAACTTGGAAACTGGAGGAACTCTTTAAATTAAATATTTCAGCTTTTTTATGACAAATGGTTTAACTCCTCGAGTTTTGTCAGTAATAATTTCCTCATAGGTTTGGATCCATTGCTTTCATATGTCATTCATCTCCCCAATTTATAACTGAGCTATTTTGAATGATTGATCGATTTATTTATCTGGTGCTTGTGAAAACAATAACTTTTGGATGTGTTCAGATTAAATATATGCCACTGTATCAGTAAGAAGGTAAGCAGATTAATCAAATAGATTACTAATTAAAATGTATTATTGCGCTATATGGAAACAGTAAGACTATGGCCTGAGTTTGGACGTCAGCACGGACAGATTACACTAATTTGCATAGGCAAAATTAAGATGCAAAAACTTGCAGTCCAAATGCAAGTCCAAATGACTGGCCAATTGTCGTGAAGTATGCAAATCGCATGAAAATACTGACAAGCTGAGAGGCAGTATAAAATGCGGTGTACGTGACAATTAAGAGAGTATCTTTTCCTTCACTTTGCTGAACAACCTAGATTATGGCTTATAAACTATTACAGCTCACAGTTGAGGTTCGCTCATTCGAGGGCGGTGCCTGGACGGCCGCTCCTCTACAGCGATCAGGTGAGTATGACATTTTCTTAAAACAGATGAGTCTGTCTGCCCTCGATCAGTGGTGGACCTTAAGGACTCTGGTGATGAGCTCATGCCGACTAAATGTACGCATTCCTCTCACCCATCGAACCTGCAGGACAGGAGTCCCCTGATGCCCCTGCATGGAAAAGTGTGCAAAGGCAAGGGGTCACTGATGCCCCTGCGTGGATCACCTGATGCCCCTGCACTCACCTGATGCCCCTGCACGTGATCACCTGATGCCCCTGCGTGGAAAAGTGAAGGCGAAGGCGAGGAGTCACCTGATGCCCCTGCAAATGCCCCTGCGTGGATGAAGGCGAGGAGTCACCTGATGAGTGGTGTTCATCTAGGTCGTATAGCATAGTCAGTCTGTAGTGACAGCCAGGTGCAGATGCTGCTGCAGATCTGCACAAGGATCGGGCGCCACTCACCCCGCCTCAGAGCCGCCACCCACACCGGTTAAAAAGCAGCAGACCACGAGAACGAGGTCTTCTTTGGTGCACGGCTCATCGCAGTGTAGGGACACCGGGCCCACGACCGCTGCTGCCAGGAGCCAGGAAGAGGCGCTACGGTCAGCGGGGAAGCCCGCAAGCTGTCTCAAAATGGTTCAAATTTATGTGATAGTGTATGTTCATTAAAATGCATACATTTGCACAAAAGAGCTCTTTCCTCCTCACTCAGCCAATACAACGCCGCTCGACTCCGCCTCAGAGCGGTACGGAGCCGCTGCCACACGGGTTATAGCCACGCAGCACTCGCCGGCGCATCCAATGACCAAGCCGCTATGTCAGTTCCTGAGCGCGTGGAAAACTATTCCAAGAATCTCATGCTGGTTACTCGGCATAATAGAACGTGAGTACGCCCTTAAATTCAGACGCAGACCACCCTGTTTCAACGGCGTGGCACAGATCTCAGGCCCATCAACAGAGCGCTCTGCAAGCGTCCGTTCGGGATGATATCGCTGGAACAGATCCTGGCACAGATTCGCCCCGGAGACAGGTGGCGTCTGAGGATTTAAAGGGATGCGTACTTTCACATTCAGATAGCACCGCATCACAGGCGCTTTCTGAGGTTTGCTCTCAAGGGCACAGCGTACCAGTACCTCCTGTTCTCCTGTTTGAGCTGGCTTTGGCCCCACACACTTTCTCAAAGTGCATGGACGCAGCTCTCTCCCCCCCCTCAGAGCGAGCGGGATGTGCGTTCTCAATTATTTGAATGACTGGCTGATCTTAGCTCAGTCACGGGACACGCCAGCCAGCCATATAGACAAACTGCTTCATCACTTGGAGTTCTTGAGGCTATGTGTGAATATGCGTAAGAGCATTCTCACCCCGAGTCAGTCTATAACGTATCTGGGAGTGTGCTTTGACTAAAAGCGGTGGAGATGCGTGCTCGCCTCTCTCGGAAGCGCTCGGCCGCCATTTTGTCTTCAGACCGGGCAGTTTATGATCTTCAGACATGTAGTGTATGATGCCCAGTTTTCCTTTGTCACCATTTATAAAGTCGGTAAGTGTATGATGCCTAGTGTTTTAAAAATCTGTTCAGATTGTAAAAGTTATGTAGTGTATTCCAGCCTTAAGCGGTGTTCAGTATCAGATTCCAACGTAATTGTCGCGTACACCGTATTTTATACTGCCTCTCGGCTGGTCAGTATTTGCATGCGATGCTCCTTGCGTTGGTGGGTGAGCTAGTCTATGACGTTGACGGGCTATAAGCTAGCCTTTAGGAGGCTTTGGCTGTGCTCACAGTGATCTGCTGGGGCAGGGATCGTGTTCCTTTGAGTCCTTGACTTAAGGAATCCAGTTATTTGGGCACTCATCCCTCAGCATGTCTGCGCTGGTATGTCGTTCCCCTAGCGCCCTCTAGAGGACGCAGCGTAGAGTTCCCTTTCGATAGGGAACGTCTCAGGTTACGCATGTAACCATGGTTCCCTGAGAATAGGGAACGAGACGCTGCGTCTCGGGTCCATGCTTCGGGCATTACTGTCTCTCCTCAGACAAAAAGAGGATGACGTATCTCACAGGTGCTCCTTTTATACCCGCATTAGCTCATCAGCTTACGTCATGGGCTTCCGCCTGCCAATGTCAAGTTCATTGTAGTATTTCATTCATGCTCCATACACCAGGCACGCTGTAGGCGTTCCCCTAGCGCCCTCTAGAGGACGCAGCGTCTCGTTCCCTATTCTCAGGGAACCACGGTTACATGCGTAACCTGAGACGATTTATTCTAGACAACCATTTATTCCATACATTATGCAATAATACAGTTTTTGCTATTTTTTTGGCTCATTGTGTCAAAACTCCACACACAAGCCAATCAGACATAGCACTTGGAGATTACTGTAACTACTCACATCTATGCCAAAATGAAACTTAACACTCCTTTCTAAAAATGAAACTATTGCAACAGAACCATACACACAAGCATCATTTGAATTACTCTCTCATATCACCAGCAACACACTGATGGGCTTTATATAAAACTCTGCAGTCTTTGTGTTTCTATTTTTATTGTCATTTTCTCAGACTCATTCATCTGTAAAACCCAAAAGTAGAATTTCTGCAGTAATCAAACAAGAGTTTTTACTAAAAACAAACATTCTTACAGAAATAAAGAAAAATAGAATCACAAATCAAATTTAGCAACAAAACAAATGTAACAAAAACTAAACATTTACTGGAAAAATTGGTATTGAAGGTGAAAAAAAACATACTTGTTTTGTGTGTGTGTGTGTGTGTGTGTGTGTGTGTGTGTGCGTGCGTGCGTGTGTGTGTGTGTGGGGGGGGGGGGCTGGGGGGCTTATGAATCCTGCCTTCTGTTCGGATCTGGCCACAAGACCTCGTCAACACAGTCCTCGCAGGCTAGGCATAGGGAAAATGTCACCATGTGTGCCGAATCCACCCTTGGATTGATCCCACCTCAATGTCTCCGCGTGCCTCTTCCATTGCTTTTAGATGAGTCATGCGGGCGTGTGGTTGCCGATCATATACTTTCCACTGCCACGCTGAAAATAATTCCTCGATTGCATTTAGAAAGGGTCTGTAAGGAGGCAGGTATGAAAGTGTTATGGTTGTTGAACCAATCTCGGACCAGAGCAGCCCGGTGGAAACTAACATTATCCCAGATGACAACAAACCTGGGATGCTGTGGTCTGTCCTGCACAACTGCATCTAGAAATGCAATGATGTGTCCTGTATTGTAGGGACCTAGAGTGGCATGGTGATGCAGGACTCCTTGGACACTAATTGCAGCACACACGGTGACACACGGTGATATTTCCCCCACGCTGCCGAGGGACATTTACAACAGCCCTTTGTCCAACTACGTTACGGCCCCGACGCTGGCATTGGCCAGATTGAAGCCTGCCTCATCCACATAGATGAACTCTGGCATCAAAATCCAGAACTGTCTGTAACAGAAAATATTGAATAGTGTTACTGAAAACACATACAGTAACTCTTTTATTATCGATGCTAGTGTGTAGCGACTGAGGTTAGGGTGGACTCTTTGCCCAGCCTCCCTCATGGACAGGCCATGATTTATCACATGATCCACCAGAGTAGCCCTGATGTCATCTGATACACGTCTCCGCACTGGTCCTCGTCCTCTTCCACGTCCGACTCCTCTCTCTCTTTGTCCTCCTCTTACTCTGACTCTCATTGCCTCCATGCTTGCAAAGTTCTCAGAATGGCTTACCTGAGGCCTATTTGTAGTGCTACGGCTCAGACCGATTGGTGTTTTGTTTTCTGTGCAAGTGTTTTCAGGTGTGTATGTAAGTGCCTACAACTGCCAGATGAGTTTTGCATTTTGAGCGTTTTCTCAATGATAACAGGTGATTTCGTTTTTGAACAAAGTGTCTAATGTAAGAAAACGTGTGTAGTGTTTCACAATAAGTGTGTTATAGAATTGCAAACAAAGTGCAAAGTTGAAGCTATAGTTACACTGTGTTTAAGGTATGCTACAAGAAGTTTAGGTGTTGAGGCTTTGGTCTAAGCATTCGGTTTTAGTGTGTAAGCAATGGGCAAAAACTGTATTAAAAAAACACAATCCATTCTGAAGGCACAGGTATTGGTGACATTTTTTATCAAATATTCAAATAAAATGTCAAGATATCAATAATAGTAATGATTATTAATTTAATACTTAATAATTTAATTGTCTTTTATTTAAAAGGTCTTTAAAAGCCATTGTCAAAAAATTACAATTATCTCTTCTAGACCTGTCTTTTGTGGTGAATGTGCACCAAGCAAGTATGATTCAATAGATGTTTTTTTTAGTCCCACATAAACTTGAACGTCACATCTTTCATCTTGTCTTTGTATACGGCATTAAATCGCTGCTCTTGGGCTTCAGTGAAATGATTCTTCCAGTCACCAGCAATTCCTGACAGAATAAAACCAGACAAGAGAACATGCAGTAACTTTGTGAACGTGGCACGACTGAATACAGTCAAATGATATTCAAGTGAAAGTATTCTCTGAAGTTCATCTAGAATTATCCGTTCCTCAAACAGAGTTATCGTATGGTTATTGGTCTACTGGTTCATGGTATGGATTATTTTTAAGACTATTTAAGCATGAAGCCTCAGTCCACATTCACTGTATGTAAGTGAGTACACTGCAAAAAATGCTTTTCTAGCTTAGACTTTTTGTCTTGTTTCCAGCCAAAATATCTAGAAATTCTTAAATCAAGAAGGAATTTCTAGATAAGAAAAAAATATTGTCTCGTTTTCAGAAAAAACATGTTACAATTAAGTGAGTTTTTGCTTGAAACAAGAAAAATAATCTGCCACTGGGGTAAGCAAAATAATCTTGTTTTCTGTTTGAAATAAGATTATTTTGCTTACCCCATTGGCAGATTATTTTGCTTGTTCCAAGCAAAAACTCACTTAATTTTAACTTGTTTTTTCTGAAAACAAGACAATAATATTTACTTGTCTAGAAAATCCTCCTTGATTTAAGAGTTTTTAGATATTTTGGCAAGAAATAAGACAAAAAGTCTAAGCAAGAAAAGCATTTTTTGCAGTGTACATGACGTCAGATTTTCCCTTTTAAGCAGAATAATGTGATTTTACCTTTCCTCAAGAACTCCGATTTCTTCTGGTCCATGAATTCATTTGGAACCAGAGAAAGATTGGACATTTTGTTTTGTTTCATGTTCTTGAAGACGCATTGGTCAGCGATCTTCTCCGTCACGTCTGGACTCAGAGATTTACCAAGAAACTTGGCCATTTTCTCCACAGATGCTTTCAGATCCTGCCAAAGATTCGTATGATCACATGTTAGAAGCCATGAAGCACTTTACATGGGTTTCAATATTTTATAACTAATGATCTCAAATCCACCTTGGTTTGACCGTTTATCGTTTATGTGAATCGTATTGTTTGTTTATTTGATGTGCTCTTTGAGAAATGAGAAAAATAAGTTCTGCAGGAGAATTTAAGAGGACTTTGGACCTCTCCAAGTACAACTAAAGATACAAGGACACGCGCAGGCGGTCATTACACCAGAGAGACCTTGAAAAGGGCCCTGGACTACTTGGCAAAGTTACAACATGAGATAACCGGACGCTGATCAGCCGAGTGACACACTCATGAGTGATTGGTTGTTTCTAGAAGAGCTGCTGACTGAAACCTTTATACTTCAATGGTCAAGTTTAATTTGCTTTCACATTTGTAACTTAATATAAAATAAAGCTTATAAAATAAATGTTCCTGATTGCAAAAGCTGCATTCTGAGATTTTGATTTTTGATGTTTAAGGACATTTCACAGAGGAATCTTCTGACCAAAGTAGTAAGTATTATTTTTTAATGTAATTTCTTTAAAGAGTAAAGCCAAAGCAATTTACCCTGCTGTTATCTCAAGATTACAGACAACCCATAAATTAGTGAAAAATAAAGTGATAATGAAGCTTACAGCGATCATCTCCTCGTAGAAAATATAGAGTATGGACTCCTTTTCTTCAGCATTAATCCAGCCTTTCACATGATCGAACCAGGAACCGAACATGACTGTGGAAGAAAGACATCATCATGGTTAAACGCTCAAATCTTTCATTTACAAAACCAAGATATTTGCAATATGTGCAGTAATCCAGCTGATGATATCTAGCTTGCTAACATCTATGCGTTTCAGAACGTCTTCAGGTTACATATGTAACCATGGTTCCCTGAATAGGGAACTTCGAACTGCGTCCCCTAGGGGTCGCTATGGGGAACGCCTTCAGCGTTGACTCGTGCCTGAAGCATACAATATAAAAACACAACTTGTTGGCCGGCGACAGCCCATATCAGGTTACATCACTACCGTAACCATGGTTCCCTGAATAGGCAATATAAGGGAGGACACATGCGTCCCCTATTCGCTTCTTCGTCTGAAGCTTGGGGAACGCCTCCTATTCAGGGAACGTGATGGTTACTCGTGTCTGATATGTAACATACAATATAAAAACATACCACTTGTGATGGCCGGCGACAGCCCATTCGAACATGCATACCCCTAGGGGCGACCGCAGTATAAGGGACGCCGGAGGACACATCATGGGGAACTCTTCTTCGTCTATACCCACGTTTTATGTCTAGCATGTTGTTTGACTTACCATGCAACGTTCTGGTATTTTAGAAAGAACGCAAAACACCTACAGATGTGCCCCTAGGGGTCGGTATGGGGACCACTTATACCCACGTTTTATGTCTATTTTTAGAAAGTGTGCCCAGCGCTTACCATAACGTGTGTGCATTTTATAAAGAACGCAAAACACCTATATTTGGTATTACGTTCTTACCACTGGTTCGGGAGTGGATTTTTAGAAAGTGCCCAGCGCTACTTAGCATGTGCACTCGGAGTATATATTTGGTATTACGTTCTATGACGTTCGGGAGTGGAAGGGAGCGGCAAGCTCATAGATTTACATTTACATTTATGCTCGGAGTTTAGCAGAGGGAACACTTTTATCCAAAGACGACTTACAGAAGGGAGCAGCATGCTCATAGCATTCAAGACCCTCTATGGTGAGGGGAGCAATTCTAGCATTTTATCAGACCAACAAGCTTTCCCTGAGCAACCTCGAACCCATGATCTTGGCGTTGCTAGCGCCAACTCTGCTCTACCAGTTGAGAACACAGACGCTACAGGAAAGTCATAGGTGACGGCCTCTAGGTGAGGGGAGCAATGCATAGGTGACCCTCTACCAATGAGCGAGCAATCTGGGGAGGGGAGAACTCATTCCTCAGCGAGATCTGGGGAGGGGAGAACTCATTCCTCAGAATGCTCATGAGGGAACTCAGGGGCCAAGGCACAAACCGGGGCCTCAGGAGTGGGGCCCAAGGCTCAAATAAGGGCAAACCGAAGCTGACCACTCAAATAAGGGCATGAAGCCCTACGCATGCGTAACCCTTTTAGAAAGAACCCTACGGGTTTTTAGAAAGAACACAGAACATTTGATGTGCGATCTTACCACTGGGTGGATTTTTAGAAAATGTCAAAAGTCAAAAGTCTAGCGTGTGCAGTGCATTTACCATAACATGGATTTTTAGAAAGAACTCAAAACACTTGATGTGTGAACTTACCACTGAGTGGTATTTTGGGATTTTTATTTGGGATTTTTATTTTTATTTGGGATTTTTGGAAGTGCCCAGAGTTATTTTGCACTTATATATCTTCTGGCCGAAGAGAGACCTATGACAGAGCCCAGAAGGGAGCGGCATGCTCATAGATGACCCTCTAAGGTGAGGGGAGCAATGCTTAGCTCTACCGACAGCGAGCTAAGGAGTGGGGAGCGGAGAGGGAGCGGCATCCTTCACATGAGAGGGAACTCAGTAGGTGACGCCCCGAGGTGAGGGGAGCGGCAATGCTCATAGGTCTACCGACAGCGAGCTCTATGGTGAGGGGAGCAGGAGGACTGCATAGCTCTACTCAGACAATGAGCTCTGGAAACTCACCTTTTTTTTTTTTTTTAATTTTGCTCAGAAGGGAGCGGCATGCTCATCAGGAAATTTCCACCTAACCTCGGTCAGGTGGAGTTTACAGTGCTTACAGCTCTACCAATGAGGAGCTTAGAAGGAGAGAAAACTGAGAGGGCTCAGTCTCTCTCTCACCCTAGGGAGCGGCATGCTCATAGGTGACCCTCTAGGTGAGGGGAGCAATGCTGAGCTCTACCTACAATGCTCAGAAGGGAGCGGCATGCTCACCCCTAGGTGACCCTCTACCTTATCCAGGTGAGGGGAGCAATGCTAGCTCGACCGATCAAGGAGTTCAGAAGGGAGCTCTACCGACAGCGAGCTCTGGTGCAGCGGAGGACTCATTCCTCAGAATGAGAGGAAACTCACCTTTTTTTATAAAAAAATTTTGTCCTGCCTTATCAGGAAATTTCCACCTAACCTCGGTCAGGTGGAGTTTACGGTGGTTACAGGGGAATTAGAGAGCAATGAGAGGGCTTGCCTCTCTCTGACCCGCGCATCTCTCTCACCCTAGCCGCAGCCCAAAGAGGGGGAGGGGCATGAGTCGCGAGACTAGCCTTCTGAGCTTTTTCCATCTCTGAGATTTTGAAGAAAGGAAGGCCCTCACACCGAGATGGGCTAGGACCCCTGGTTGTTCGGGCTCAGACCTGGACTTTATAGAAAGCCTTATCCAGGTCTTTTCAGCAGATCAGAAAGATCTGGTACGCCATAGTGTGCAACGAAGCGACGGTTTCTGACCTGCTGCTGCATATGCCCTGCCATTTAAGCGAGATTCAGGGGCAGACGGCTTAGGTGGCCCCTCAAGGGGGGAGCATTGAGAGAGGATGTCTGCCCACAGAGAGATAGCTGGCTATCGTTTCTTGCAAGGGGGCATCCCCTCATAGCCATTTTCACGCATCCCCTCAATGTCAGCATAACTAGTATGCTGAAACCTATGAATACGAGAAGAAGAAAAAAATAGCTTTTTCCACTCCTTCTGAACCTCCACGTCGAGATTTTGAAGAAAGGAAGGCTCGCTTGAGCTGGGGATTTATGGCCAGTAAGATTTATTTTTCTGATCCATAATCTCCAATAACTCGTTCATATGCAGTGCAGGAGGATTGAGAGGGTTCAGTCTCAACTTCCTCACCCTCAAACATCTCCTGCTCTTCCTGGGCATAACCCAGCATATGAGCACTAGCCGCTGAATCTGATGATGTCAGAAAGATTCCCCAAAATCACAATCCAGCAGCTCACTCTCGTTCTCGGCCGACGCGTGCGAAAAGGGGCGGTCCCTCTCTAACTCATTGTTGCCACATCCAACTGCGAACCCCACGATTTAATTCGCCTACTTCTTCCATCCAGTGCCTCGGCAGCGGTGGGTCCCGAATCTTCGGGAAGCAGACGGCTGCCCCTCATCTCCTTGAAAAGAGGGACAGGACGAGAGCGGAGCTTTTTCATAGAAAAAGCTTGGTTCCTGGGTTCACCAGATATGCATGCAGATCCCATAATAGTGATACCCCTCAAGGACACGTCTTTCGGGTTACGTGCGTGCTCCTTGCCCAAACAAAAGACGCAAAGATGACATGTGTGTATCATCGGGTGTCAAATAACGAGGACATGGATCCACACACTTCTTAAACGCCTTGCTACAGAGTGCTCGCCATGATAGAGAGAAAACTGTACTCTTACCAGAATCTGACGCTTCATGTGTTTCATTACAAACCAGCGCACAGTCAGTGTGAAGACGAAAAAGAGAATCTTCCGATGGGGTTTTACCCTGGCTCCTCCCGGCGTCCCTTAAGTAAGACGGTCGCGCCGGTAGTGATGTGGTGATGGAAGTGAGTTGCAAAGACGCGTGGAGAAGGTCTGTCGCCGGCCAGATTGAGCAAGTGGTGTTTTTATATGTATGCTTCATCGCCCGGTGCTCCTCCAGCCATGGCACTCGGTCCCACGTTTGAAGGCATTCCCCATCAGCGACCGGAGGGGACGTAGTTCGAAGTTCCCATGAAAGGGAACAGATCGCTCACGATGTTGCAGAGGAACCACCTCCTGCATTTTTGTATGTTGTGCCTGTGGATGGTCAAAGCACAGCTCGCAGGTTCGCTCTAAGCTATAGACAGAGAAATGTAAATGAAATCTGAAATCCATACTTCTTCCATCCAGTGGTTCAACTTCTCCAACCTGAACCTGGTCTTGGGTTCCTGGGTTCACCATGCAGTGGTTCATGAGGCCATGCCCATAATAGTGACTACGAGGATGTGAAAAAAAAAATCTTTCGGGTTACTGTTGTGATGATAGCATAAAGAACCACACAACAGTGAAGGCCTACAGAGTGAAATACGCACAATAATCTGATTTATGTGTTTCACTTAAAAATCTTGAAAGCGCACAGTGTGTGAAAACGTCTTCCGTGGGGGTTTAGAAGTATGAAACTTGGTTTTGAAGTAAGAAACTTAAAAAACAGTTCTATGTATAAAAATGGTGATGGAAGTGAGTTATGCAAAGACACGTGGAGAAGGTCTCTGCTCCAGATTGAGCAGCATCGCCCGGTGCTCCTCCAGCCACGGCACTCGGTCCCAGTTTGGCACCGTCAGCACCGGAGTCAAATCCCCCTCGCTCACGATCAGAGGAACCACCTCCTGCATCCATGTTGTGCCTGTGGAGCAAAGCACAGCTCGCAGGTCAAGCTTAGAGACAGAGAAATAGGGCTTAAAAGTGGTTCAAAACCTGAACCTTTAATGCAGTGGTTCACATGCATTAAAGACTAGATACAAAAAAAAATGTTGACTGTTGTGACATAGCTCCACACAACAGTAGGCCTAACAAAATACTAATATTTAACTTAAAAATCTTGAAAGTAAAACTCAGAAGTATGAAACTCTAGCAAAACTTAAAAAACAGTACTATGTATAAAGCATATTATTATGGAAATATATTTAAAAAGAACACACTGTAACTAAATGTAATATTTTCAGACACTTAAATGCATGTTATTAACCAATAATAAATAAAAATGTATTATAGCCTAGTTTAAATTTATATTAAATGTGATTTGTTGAATTTAAGATTTAATTGCAATTCATGAAGAGGTCCAATAGTGAAATTTTGACAATAATCTGCATCACTGGATGTATAAAGCTGTTACTCACCGGATTTGGGGTAAGTGACGATCAGGATGTCTTCTGGACGGAAAGTGAACTCCTCGCAGTATTTCAGGCTTTCTGGAGGGTGTAAATGTGTCGGCACGTACACACTTTTATGCACCGTGTACAGCTCAGCCTCCGTCATGTTCTGAAGCACGCCACAAACTAAAGTCACTGCGCGAGAAATCAGTCAAACTGGACCTTCGTGTGCAATCACACAGTCATAAACGGCTCTTTCGCAACAGTGTGTCAAGCTGATAAGGAATCAAATGAATGTCATATTCATTTGTAGCAACTTGTTGTGCAATAAGGTCATGTAGTGCACAAGGCTGTTTTCTTAGCTGTTTGCTGCAAAACTCTTCTATTTAATATAGAACATTATTCACAATTAGGGTTGCAAAATTATGGGAATTTTCAAGACTGGAAACTCTCCATGGGAATGAATGTTAATAAACTTGAAAAAATTGCCGTGACTGGGAACTTAAATGTAGCTGAGAACAATATTTTGCAGCATAATCTTGGTCAAAAACCACTAGATTTAATGCAAGTTCAGTTTAATTTCTACCCTACACATTGCTCAATCACATACACACAGCACACTGTTTACTGCAGGACTATTGAGGCCACCCCCCCCCAACATGCACAGATCATTTCTTAAATCATGCACACAAATATCAACATGTCCATCTTGGTAAGTATTCATGTATATTACATGAATATAAAAAAATTGAACCTTCCTTGTGGTGTGTGTAATATACTGTGCAACTAAATTAGGATATACCATAGTAAGTACAAATACACTGACTGAACAAACATTTAGGTGAGATAGTAATACAACAAAAGTCTATAAACGACCCCCCCCCCCCCCACACACACACACACACACACACACACACACACTCACACACACACACACACACACACACACACACACACACTCACACACAACACGCACGCACGCACGCACGCACGCACGCACACACACACACACACACACACACACACACACACACACACACACACACACACCCCTCTAGTCACCTAAGAGAGGGATTCTCTCTGAAGCACACTTGCTGCATTTGAACCCAAAGACCACATCTAAATATATTTGATCTGTGGGATTGAAGTTTAACTAGTAAATACCTAAACGTGTTCATACAGTAGCTAGACAGTTCATGAGGTGTGTGCTATATAGCTCAGCTGTGATGCTCTTTCTGCAAGCCAGTTGTCTGTTATCATACTGAAGTACAGTACTGGACACATAAAAAATCATTTACTTTCCGTGGCATGTTAAAATGGAGGACGTTTTACGAATGAATTAGTTTTAATGTTTGTACTATCATTATGTTGAGGTACTATTGTCTGTCTATTTTGTAAAGCACTTTGGGTAACTTAGTTGTATTTATACAGTGCTATATAAATAAATTCAAGAAATTCCGGCAGTCCTATGCAGAGTAAAGGTGAGCGGTGCCCGTCTCCTTCTCATAGCCCCATTCTGGCCCTCCCAGACTTGGTTTCCGGAGCTAACTCTCCTCCTGTATCGGCCCCCTTGAGAGATTCCGATCAGGCGGGACTTACTGTCCCAGCTTCAGGGCAAGATCTGGCATCCTCAGCCGGAGCTCTGGAAGTTGTGGGTATGGCCCATACAGGGCCAAGGGCCTTGATGATTAATCTACCTGTCGAGGTTCAGGAGACCATCGCCAGTGCCAGAGCCCCCGCTACTAGGAAGCTGTACTCTTCCAAGTGGGGTGGCTTTGAATCCTGGTGTTTGGCTCGTGCAATAGACCCAGTTAACTGCCCTGTTGGTCCAGTGCTGGAGTTTTTGCAGGAGAGACTGTCAACAGGGGCGCCCGCTACCACCCTAAGGGTTTACGTCGCGGCCATTGCAGCTCGGAGAGAGCTTGATGAGGTCCCCCTGGGGAGGCATCCCCTTGGGGAGGCATGGTCTCCGCCTTTATGGTCGTCCGCCTTTAGACGGCTTAGCGTGGCGTCAGACTCGCCCCAGGCCGACTTCCTTCTTGGGACTTGTCAGTTCCTTCTTGGGAAGGACTTATCAGTCATCCTCGAAGGACTAGTTTGAGCGGCCCCTTTTGAGCCCTTAGCTTCGGAGTCAGGATATTGACTTCGGATCGGAGGTTACTCTTTTGCTGGCGCTTACGTCATTAAAAAGGTTAGTTGGAGATTTGCTCTTTTGCTGGCGCTTAGGCCCTCATCTAAAAAGAGTTGGAGATGGACTTTGCCCCGGGTCTAGGCTAAAAGTGACCCTGCGCCTAGGCCTGAGTTGTGTATGGACATTCCCAAGCCCCGGGTCTAGTGTCCAAAGTCGTTTCACTCTCAGCGGCCTAGGCCTGGTTACGCTTCACTCTTTCCATCCCCCTCCCTTTGTCTTGTCCACGTGAGGATGAGAGGCGTTTCACTCTCAGCTCTGCCCGGTCAGGGCACGCTTCAAGCTGTATGTGGATCGCTCCAAAGTCCTTGGAGAAAATCCTCCCTTTGCTTCGAGTGAGGATTGCTGGTCTGTTTTGGTGCTGTCCGCCAGAAGCTTCACATGCCACGTCAAAGCCCGGTGCGGGCAGAGGATTGAAGCTCTCACTGGGTGGAGAGATGCGCTCCAAAGTTTGGAGAAAATCCTCCCAATTGCTGGTCTGTTTTTGTGCTGTCCGCCACGGGCTTGCCAGGCGCGGATCTTCCTTCAAAGCAGAGGATCTCAGTCTCACTGGGCGCATTCTACTAGAGAGACGCCATTTCGCCTCCTCTCAAGGCTCTTTTTAGAGGCGCGGATCCTCCCTTCACCTCTCAGGAGGATATTTGTGTGGCGGCAGGATTCGGGCGCATCTCCGCACTAGAGGCGTTTGTCAGCCTCCTCTCACAACCCTCTTTAGAGGGGTACCCCTGGAGGATCCAGGTTCTGTGTGGCGGCAGGCCTTATGGTCCTCTCCGCACACTTTTGCGTCAGGTGTTTACAACCTTGTTGGTTCGTTATATTGGACCACGGCTCCAGGTTCTCAGCGTTTTCATCTTGGCGTGTTTGGTAACTAGCCGAATCATTGTTGGTTCGTTATTGGACCAGCGTGAGGGCTCACGCGTTTTCAGCTTGACGTGTTTGGTAGTGATCATTCCGATAGAGAACGTCTCGGGTGCCAAGCTCCTCACGCTGCCGACAAGGATCTTTTCGGCAGAGAGGGAACGAGACGCTGCGTTTGCTGCCAGGAGTAGATGGCGCCTCACGCTGCCGACAAGGATCTTTTCGGCAGAGAAATCTGAGGAGTAGATGGCGCATTCAGGGGCGGCGTCGCGCCATCAGCCAATTAATTGGCGTGATTCTATAGGGCTTCAGACAATTGGCACGCCCAGAGGCGTTCCCAAAGCGCGAAGGCTCACGCAGCGTCTCGTTCCCTATTCAGAGAACAAGGGTTACGCGAGTAACCCGAGACGTTTTCTGTTGAATGAATGAATGATGCATTTATATAATGATGCATTATATATATCATAACTCCAATATTTAGTCACATGATCCTCAGAAATGAAGCTAATATGCGATTTATTATCAATTTTGGAAACAGTTGTGCAGCTATTATTTTTTTAGGATTGTTTGATGAATAAATAGTAACAAAAATAAAAAAAATAAAATAAATAGGAATCGTTTTTTAACAATACACTACCATTCAAAAGTTTGGGGACAGTATCTTTTCTCTTTTTTGAAATAAATTTATACTTTTATTCAACAAGGATGTGTTAAATTAATACAAAGTAGTAGCAAAGATTTATATTGTTAGAAGATTTATATTTTAAATAAACACTGTTCATAAGTTTTTATTCATCAAAAATCTTGAAAAAAGCATCACAGCCCCCCCCCCCCCATTTAAAGAAAAATGTGTATTAGTTTGCATGCATGTGAGCCTATGATCAAACTAAATGTTTATATTCATGCTTGTATATGATACAAGTTTATACATTTCTCAAAATGTCCAATTAATTCCCATAAATTCCTGGTAAGTTTCAAACTTGGAATATTTCCAAAGTTCCCCAGACGAAGTTCCCATGGAGAGTTTTCAACCTCTTTTCAACCCTATTCACAACGTCCAGTCAGTTTAGTCACAGACAGCATATTATAACGATTTCTGAAGGATCATGTGACACTGTAGTAATGATGCTGAAAATTGTAATAATATTTCATAACGTTTACTTTATTTTTGACCAAATAAATGCAGCCGAGGCGAGCAGAAGAGACTTCTTTCAAAAAGATCAACTTTTGTTTCCAACGGTGCTGCAAGCATATACTGCATGTTTTATATGAGGACTGTTTTATGCATGTATAATACAAGGGCTGTATGAAACTATCTCTGATTTATCATGAGAAATCAATGGCATAGCTTTTAAAATGTTTTAGTTAGTCAAACTAAAACTATGCAGTCCGTTCAGACAGCACATAACATATACACATGAATTATTCTAATAATTTCCATATGTTTTAATCATAAAATGCAAAGATCACACAATAAAAAAGGGCAAAAAGCAACCTGTACATATAAAACCAGATGTTAAAAAGCATTTTTTGTCCATCACACTCAGTTTAAACACTAGGGTTTATGCAGAAGGTTTTGTGCTGGTTTCTTTCGTAGCATTGTGAGATCTGGCAACCAGCAGCCGAGGCCTTTCTCCTGACATCTGAATGAGATCCCGGCCACTGCAAGGTAAACGAAGAACAAGAAATGACACAGTTTGCTTCAGTGAAACAGCGTGTATAGTCCCTCTGCTCATGTTTAAGGAGCTGCAGGACGCTTCACATCTCCTCACGTCTGATAGTCGACTCCTGCCAGACTCAGTCCATTCACTGCTAGAATGCGGTCGCCGGCTCTCAGCCTCCGGGACGAAGCGGCAGGAGAGTCTGGAAGCACTGATTGGATGTAAATCCCACTCACAGTAGATGGGCTTTCCTGTGGAGAACACAGAAATATTGTTCCAAACTATTCTGTATTCACAGCGTCTTTGTTTCTTATACAATCTAAAAAATATTCAATTTTAGACCACATGGAGATGCTATTGGGCTCAAATTAACCTTCATTAAGCATATGCTTTGTGGAAATGATTTGCATGAGTATGGCTGTTATTGAAGCAACTGTGCAACATTAATTGCATAAATCATTATTTGCTCGGAAACGTCCCAAAATGAAGATCACTTAAAGAGAGGAGTTTTTGCAGAGGACTGAATGCAATTATGAGTGGCCTAATAAGGCAATATATTGTTATTGCATTTTTAAAATGCTGCGTCAGGTTAAACACAGTTCAACTTAAAAAAGGACTTATTTTTAATATTCACACTAAATTGACTGCTTATAGAATTTCACATTAACTTTCTATTGCAAGTATATAAACAAGCATATCAACTTTCTATTGCAATTTTTTATTTAATCTATGAAAGACAATTTCTGCCATGAGTTATATATAAATTACCAGCTTTTTTTCTGTATTTCAGATGAAAAATAAAAAAAAGTGAGATATAAACTTAGAATTATGAGATAAAAACTCAAAATTGCAATATAAAAACGTGCTATTCTGATAAAAAAGAAGTCCGAATTGAATTGAAAATGAAGATTTGCTGTTAATTACTCAGTCCCAGGCCAGCCGAGATGAAGGAGACTTTCTTCAGAAGGTGATTCATCAAATACAAGTCACTTTCCCGTAACTTTAAGAGTTCAAAAGCATATACGGGCTACCAAAAAGAAAACCCGGTTCAGTTCACTAGTTCGTTTACGTAATCATGTAATGTATGCACCATTATTTTATTAAAGCACCAAATAATGATGTGAAATGTGGATGTT
>CM049883.1:26527089-26559589 GCA_027474115.1 Schizopygopsis malacanthus
TTTCACTACATCTACACTTACTGCCTACAGAAACATTAAAAACAATGTTTTTTTAATCTAATTAGCGTTTAATGTTTCATATATATATATATATCAAATTATTTTAAATATGTACATATATTGAAGGGGTTAATGCAATTGTTATCTTAAGAAGTTCTTCAGTAAAACTAAATATTTTCTAAGTGAATGTATATAAAAACTAAATATATTTAAAATCTTAAATAATACATTTGGTTATATATATGTTTTTTAATTTAGAAATATATATATAATTAAAAAAGTGATATGTATATTAATATATGTATCTATTATATAAACTTACATACTATTTAGTAAATAAAAAGGGCTTGTATTAATGTTGCACTATTATATATTAAGTGTATTGTGTATATTGTGTGCATATACATACTTTTAATAAAACATAAATTGATATGTGTATACATACAGTGTATACATACACACACAAACAAATATTTATACATGTAATATTTATATATGTGTAATTATGTTTGATTTTTATTATTGTACAATTATAAATAATATATACTGTGTATATATATATACACATACATATACACACACACATACACTGTATACATACATACTATATTTAAAATAGTAAATATGTATAATTGTAAATATTATGAATGGTGTGCAATTTAATGCAATTCCTCTTCGTCCCTTATCTAAATTCTAGATTTTGGTTTTATTGATGTAATCTAGTTGAATCAGTGAAATAAATGAATTTTTGTGCATGAATACTTTGGATGAGACTGGTCTGAGGGAACAGAAGCAGGACCTGCAGAAGGTTTTCCTTCGGTGTGGCCAGCAGATTGACGGCTGAGGAGAGCTTGAGCAGGTAAGTGTGAGCCAGATCCGCGAGTCCGGCTCCGTGAGCCCAGTCCATCAGCAGATCCAGATTGGCCCTGACCTGGACTCCACGGGACCAGCAGTAAAACGCTCCTCCGGACCCTTCACACGAGAGCAGCGGTCAGATGAGCGGACGACATGAAACACCTGAACACCTGAACTCACTCACCTCTCTCCATCAGCAGGTTGAAGAGCAGAGCGTTGATGAAGAAGAAGAGGTAAGAGAAGAGCTGTGCGCTGATGTCCGGATGCATGTCGAACGCTCGGAGCAGACGCAGACTCTGACTGCAGACGTCCAGCACGCGTCTGACCTGTGACGACACCTGCAGCTGCCCGCTGTCAGAGAACGCATGACTGTCCAGAACGCCGGGGAGAAGCGGGTACAGCATCTGACCAAAGACACACACACAGACACACACAGACACACACACACACACACACAGACACACACACAGACACACACACAGACACACACACACACACACACACAGACACAGACACAGACACACACACACACACACACACACACACACACACACACACACACACAAGACACACACAGACACAGACACAACACACACACACACACACACACAGACACACACACACACACACACACACAGAGACACACACACACACACACACACACACACAGAGACACACACACACACACACACACACACACACACACACACAGAGACACACACACACACAGAGACACACACACACACACACACACACACACACACAGAGACACACACACACACACACACACACACACACACACACACACAGACACACACACACACACACACACACACACACACACACACACACACACACACACACACACACACACACACACACAGAGCACAGAGACACACACACACACACACACACACACACAGACACACACACACACACACACACACACCACACACACACAGCACACACAGAGAGACACACACACACAGAGACACACACACACACAACACACACACACACACACACACAGAGACACACACACACACAACACACACAACACACACACACACACACACACACACACACACACACACAACACACACACACACACACACACACACACACACACACACACAGACACACACACACACACACACACACACACACACACACAGAGACACACACACACACACACACACACAGAGACACCACACAGAGACACACACACACACACACACAGGAAACACACACGCACACGCAGAGACACACACACACACACACACACACAGACACACACACACACACACACACACACACACACACACAGACACACACACACAGAGACACACACACACACACACACACACACAGACATTGGATTGACACACACACACACACACACACACACACACACACACACACACACACACACACAGACACACACAGAGAACACACACACACTTTACAAATTTAATATTTCAAATGCATATTATGGACACGTTTTAAATCAATCCTTCCTGCTTTAAGAGCCTAAAACAGACCTGAAACGACTGGAAGAAGCTGCTGTTAGTCTCGGACAGCTCTGTTAATAACTGTCTGCTGTTAGTCTCGGACATCTCTGTTAATAACTGTCTGCTGTTAGTCTCGGACATCTCTGTTAATAACTGTCTGCTGTTAGTCTCGGACAGCTCTGTTAATATCAGCTCTCTATATTAGAGTCGTAAGCGTGTCTGTGAACACATCTGCAGCTGGCGGCAGGGATATACAGTCAGGGAATCACTGAAAGAGAGTCAGTGTCGAAGACGTTCAGCCCACGTCCTCTGCCACACATCACAATAACACAAAGCTGGCTTTGTTCGGAGTAATCGTGTGCAGACGTCTGGCGTATGTATGGATTCTCAGGCAGCTCCGTCTCCAAACATCCACCCAAACCATGAAGGAAACACTGAGACTGCTTCCCACTGAAACAGAGGTTCCCCTACAAACGCTTTCCATGCTCATAATGACATCTCATAGTAAAGTGATGATAATGAGATTCCATAACAGTCCAGATATTACTTCAGCAATACGTTTAGCTCATT
Source organism: Schizopygopsis malacanthus (assembly GCA_027474115.1). NCBI lineage: Eukaryota > Metazoa > Chordata > Actinopteri > Cypriniformes > Cyprinidae > Schizopygopsis > Schizopygopsis malacanthus. The sequence goes on from CM049883.1 coordinate 26,530,026, forward strand.
CATTTCCATCTAATTGCGTGACATCCGTAATTTTTTGAGCAAAAAAAGTGCACATGAAAGTTTTATGAAAATGTTTAAATTAATTAAACTAAAAAAATAAATGTATTACATTTTTTATTTCTGTTTTTTATTTTTATTTTGCATCTTCCATCGTCTTCCTTCTGTAACTTGGCAATATTCCCTGTAAAGCTGATTTGGAACAGTTTTATTAAAACAGTTATATCCATATGTCATTGAAAACATTAGAGGCATATGGTGACAGGTTTTTTATTTTTATTTGACACCCCTTAATAAATAAAAATAACTGGAGCAGACAGTGAAATTTCTAAGATTGTGATTACATTATTTTATTATATAAAGTTAAAAAATTTAGATTAGTTTATCAAATGCTTCTTCATAAATGTATGTTCATACCTCCCAGCTATAGTCATCTGCAGGCTTATATTTACAACAAAAATGCAGGCGGAATAATTATTCATGCTATTACTCAATATCAGTAAGACTTACAGTGATTCTGAGAAACAAACCTAGAGTGTCACCTTTCAAAGGAGACCAACCACGCATATGTGCAATTATCTTTGTATGCCTTTTATTAGCCGTTTTAGGCAAATTTTACAGGAATCGTAAAGGGTTTTATATTCATGCATATATTGAAAACATTTTAGTGTTTGACAACCCTAATAAAAAAGCTTTTATGAAAATGTTAATATTTTATTATTATTTTATGTTATATTAGTTTAGTGTTTTTATTTATAATGTATCTTCCATCCAGAGTCATTTTAGTATTATTCAGATATTATTATAGTTTTTATACATTTTGTATTAGTTTTTATTTTTATATTTTAGTTCAAGTTTTAGTATTTGTGTTTCTGTCATTTTTATTAACAAATAATTAATGTATAAATGTGTCTTTATATGTTATTAATGTTTATGTGTTTGTCACTCCACTCCACTGCAAAGTTGAAGTGATTCCTGAAATATGATATGCATATGAATACTATTCATATGAATCTGAGCTGAAGGTAAAGTGTTTCTCTGCAGCAAACACTGGCTGAATGTAAATGAAATCTGCCGTGTCCAGCGCTGCGAATCACCAACAAACATCTTTTATTAGTTTAATCCAGCAGCTGTTTCCTTCTCAGCGAGATCGAATCACTCAAAGCCTCCACAGAGAGAACACAGCCTGTTATTGTTGCTGTAAAACATCAGTTTGCTTTCCAACCGGCCGTGTTGTTTCTGATTCAGTTTTCCTAGTGAAAACACTGAGCTCATAATGGAGCGCTGGCACCGTGTGAGAACACAACGAGACGTTTGCCAAGCTTTTAAAGGATCAAATATCATTTACAGAAGAACGGATGGTTTGTGTCACCGATACAAACCACACGACTTAATCATTTACACTCTCAATAAACACCAATCAATAAAAACATCAATACAAATATCTCTCAGAATCGAAATGCTAGGATGAAAAACCTCCCACGACTCACTTTTGAATTGACTTGCATGCTTGAATTGATTATTTTATAAGGTTAATTAACTAAATAAATGATTGTTTTCCTGTGTGGTCTGGCTTTAATTCACATGTCTCTATATATTCAAACACAAACTCATTAAACATCCCAGAATGCATTTGTTTGCATGATGATCCAGATTGAATTCGCTTCACATTTCAACAAACCGTTGCCTTTTTCCACAGAAAAGTGAAAAAAAAGACGTTTTATTGCACTAAATCAAATCACACCCTATAAACAGCCTCTCTTTCCACGGCGAAAGAACAAAGATGAATTATAATATCCCAAAGGGCGAACATTGGAGGATTTTCCCATGCAGAACACAAATCAATCCCAAATCCCGGCTTTGCCAAGCGACCACGTCTGAACCCTGAATTAAAGTCTGTGAGGAACGAACAGCTTCTGAAATATCACGAGGAAACGAGGTTGAAAGTCTTTCTGCTCACCAAGACTGCATTTATTTAAAAGAACTCTTTTCTATATGAGTGAATATGTCATTTATTATTGTGTATTTTCAGCATCATTACTCCACACTTCAGTCAAATCATAATAATATGCTGCTCAAGAAACATTTCTGATTATTATCAATGTTGAATACAGTTATTTTTGTGGAAAATGACATTCATTTTATTTTTCCGGATTCACAGATGAATAGAGAGTTCAAGAGAACAGCATTTATTTATAATAGAAATCTTTTGTAACATTAGTCTAATTTTGTCTAATCTTTAATTTTGTAACATGTCTTTAGAATTCAAGGAACTTTATTGTCATACCAGCTCACATTTTCATGTTATGATACGAAATTAGGACTCGGGTCCCGGTTTAAAAGCAAGAGGAAAGGAGGTGATCCATAATATTACACCTAAGTCAAAGTATTGCACTTAAAGTGAATAAAATGTCTGGGATTCATCCTTGATGAGTAAAAGTGTTCATTTCTTAATACTTAATACATCAAAAAATATAAAGAGATAAATATACATTTGGTCTTTACAAAAATTAGTTTTTCTTCTTGATTTTAGTGAAAGTTATAGAGTTTTTGTTGTATGTATTTTGGATTTGTCTAAATGTCTATAGAAGTTTTAGTTTAGTTTTAGTTATTTTAGTACATCAATTTAACACAAACAACCAGAAAGAAGATACATTAGTTGTACTTGTAACCAGTTTTATTGTAGTATGATTGGTTGAGATACTATTACAATTATGATTCATATTTTAATTTAGGTATTTTTGATATTTTATTTTTTTATTTGACTTTTAGTTAAAGTTGTAATAATTGTGTTGTGTTTTTTGTCCTTTTTAATATGTTGTAATTTAGGTATTTTTGATATTTTCTTTTTTATTTTACTTTTAGTTAAAGTTGTAATAATTGTGTTGTGTTTTTTGTCCTTTTTAATATGTTGTAATTTAGGTATTTTTGATATTTTCTTTTTTGTTTTGGTTATTTTAACACAAAGAACACAAAAGAAGATTTTAGTTATTTTAAGTTTTATTCATAATTGTTTATTTTTTACATTTTCTGTTGTAAACTAATGTTTTTTGTCCTTTTGAGCAGACTAATATGTCAAACCAAACCGAATGTAATTTAGGTATTTCAGAGCTCAGACCTGAGCAGCAGAAAGACTTTTTTATCTCTATAATCGATTCGACAGCACACAGCACACAGCACGTTACTTTTAGTCAAAACTAAAGTACCGAGATGTAACCCGACCCGACCTAATTAAATTTAGAGCCCGACCCGACCCGAAATCCCCCCCCCGCCCACAGCGAATAACAACAAAAAAAGGAAAAAGGTGTGTTTGCAAAGAACGGATTTGTCCTTTCACAAACATTAATATGTTGTAATTGCAGCGGCCGCATAGGTATTTTTGATACAAGAAGATTTTTATGGTCTTTTTTTATTTTACTTTTACTTTAAATCAGTTAAAGTTGTAATAATTTAATCATTTATTTGTGTTGTGTTTTTTGCGTCTGTCCTTTATAATATGTTTCTTCAAAAACAGCAATTTTGCCGCCTCAATATGTATATCATTTCGAAGCTATTACTAATAAAAGTATTTTTTTGTGCGCGCTCTCTGATTTGTTCGTGCGTCTAGAAAGCAGCGAAGCTTTTAGTTGTTTTGGTACATCAGTTTAACACAAAGATTTCGGGACACAAAAGAAGTTCACCAAAACCAAAACCAGCCATCCTGACAGGATTGGCCTTTTATTCATCTGTTTGTTTTAAAAACAATATCAAATCTTGGTCAAAAGAAAAAACTCATAGTAAAATAAAAAATAAGATCTTAAGATTTTAAACTTTAATTGAAACAAAACATAAAAACAAACTTTTATTTTAATTAAGTAGGCCTTATTAATTACTAGTTGACTGGGTTACATATCTCATTTTTATTTGACTTGGTATAATTAGTATCCTAAAATAAATCAAACTGAAAAAAAATGTAATAAAAACAATATAAGCATATTAAAAAAGAGATACAAATAAAATAATAAAAATAACCAAAGCACATGACAAAAAATGTCACTAAAATTAAAACAAACTCTATAAATATTAATAAAAAACATCTGCAAAAGTAAGAAAAGCACATCCGGTGATATGAACATGATATGAAGGTCCCGTACTGTACTGTATGATACACTAGATTCATTCATTCATGTCCACGAGCCAAAGAGCTCCATCAAGGGCAGATGCAGCGAAGACATCTGGAAGCACTGGAGATTTCTCTGGGCTGCTAACCGGTGTTATTCATCAATCAAACCGGCTCACGAGCTAAAGCTAGAGTCCCATTACCTTTCTCCAGCACAATCTGCTTTTCCATCAAGTTGAGTATATGTAACATATATGGTTTTGTGGTGTAAAGAGAGATTTTGACCCCACTGCATTGACATTGTGCCATATTTCAACACATACATCTATGGATATTGTAGATAACGTCCCAGGTTACGTATGTAACCCTGGTTCCCCGAGGGAACGAGACGCTGCGTCGAGACGCTAGGGGAACGCCATCAGCGTTGTCCAGCTCTGAATCATATGTGTAATCAGTCAAAATTGACGGCCAGACGTCAGGTGCGGTGACGTCACGACCAGGATGCTTAAAAGCACGTGATGTGCAGCCGGCGCCAGCTTCCAGGAATGAAGCATAGCTCTAGTAGGGATGCCGGAAGTATGGCCCTGCGACGCAGCGTCTCGTTCCCTCGGGGAACCAGGGTTACATACGTAACCTGGGACGTTCCCCTCCGGGAACATCGAGCTGCGTCGAGACGCTAGGGGAACGAGATATCCACGCCGCCATACTTGCAAATCCCTGCTTAGTGTGTGGAGTGCACAGCTATGGCAAGGGAAAAGACAAGCCAGGGGTGGCTCGCAGAGCCAGGTCGTAGAACCTGGAAAGTTAAGGGCGTAGCCCACCCACCAGCGTCACAGATGTCCTGCACAGGTACACCTGCCAGAAGGCCTTGGAGGCCGCCATACCTTAAGTAGAGTGAGCCTTGATTCCCAAAGGCGAGGGGAGATCAGAGGACTCGAGGTCATAGGAGAGCATCCAGATCCACTACTTAGCATAAGCACCCTGGCCTCCACCGGAGGAAACGTAAAAAGAGAGTTTGCCTATTGAAAGGCCACCAAGAGGGGCGTGGTAGGTGCTATAGCCGCCACGTAGACCTTCAGGGTGGAGTGGGCTAACTCTGCGGAGAAACGGGCCTGCGAGAGCTCCAGCACTGTCCCAACAGGCAGTTAACTGGATCAAGCTGGCGGTCTCCGCACCCGGAGTCTCAACTTCAGGGCGTACAGTTTCCTTATCGAGGGAGCTCTAGATTGGAGGATGGTCTCAGCAACCTCAGTTGAGAGACCAGAGGCTATGAGTTAGTTTCCATAACTCCGAGCGGGGTGAAAGATCATGCCCGCTGCCAGTGAGAGGATATCCCTCCTGACGGGAATCCCCCATGGAGAGCCGTCGAGGAGAGAAATCGGGTCAGAGACTATACTCGGCCCGGCCAGAACAGGGTTTTTCAATAGAAGGACCCCGTCCATGCGCACTCTCTCTAGAACTCCCAGGAGCTGAGCGATCGGGGGAGGCGTACAGACGAAGCCTCAGCCACGATTGTACCATAGCATCCAGCCCCTTAGCGGAGCTGGATGCCTGCCTCGACAGGATGGCTGCTCCTATCCTTTACGAAGGGAAGAACCCGATATTAATACGCTTTGCCCCCAAAGCACATTTCAGGAACTTCCTGTGATGGGGAAGGAGTATGCATCTTTAGATCGCTCGTGACCACCAGTCCTCGGATCTGGTGAGAGAACGTGCTCGAAGAGAGCTTTCTGAACTTCAGTCGTGTGACTGAGCGGTTCAGTTAGCTTAGATCTAAGACGGACGCAACCCCTTTCCCCGGAACAATGAAGTACGGCTGTAGAACCTGGACTCTTTGTCTAGAGCAGGGACCACCTCGATGGTCTCCTCCCTCAGGAGAGTGCCCACTTCTTGTTCCATTACCAGAGCCTGCTCGCCCGTAGAAAGGCTGCGGCAGAGCGCCACATAGCCTTGTTCTACAGTGTGCGTGACCCATCGAGACACATTTGGCAGCAGTTCCACGCTGCCGAATAGTCTACTAAGGGAACCAGTCTCTCGAGACTGGTCTCTGGTGTACTTAGAGCGGCTAGCTCGGTGCCCTGGAACGGAGGACCGGCAGGGGACGGCCGATCTAGCTGCTCTAGAGACCCCCGAAGGGGTGGCGAGCCTCCCAGCTCCGCTACATTTCTGGGCGGAAGAGACTGAGAGAAATGCTCGCTGGAGACCGCTGCGCCCTGGAACACGGCAGGGTTAGCAGACTGATCTCCTGAGGGCACTGAGGAGAGACGGGCACCGTGTAATGCGGTGTAAACCGCTCTTCCCCAGAGGGGCCTGCCCTCATAAGTCCTGGGATGTAGCATCAGGACTGCCTTAGAAGTCTCCTATTGGAAACGACGGTCCTCAGACCCGCGTCATCTCTAGGAAGACTAAGGAACCAGAGTCTGCTCAGGCAGGACCCAATAAGACACGCTTGGCAAGGGCTCCCACACCGCCAGATGACTTACTAAGGAAACCAGTCTCTTGAGACTGGCCTCTGGTGTACTTAGAGCGGCTAGCTCGGTGCCCTGGAACGGAGGACCGGCAGGGGACGGCCGATCTAGCTGCTCTAGAGACCCCCGAAGGGGTGGCGAGCCTCCCAGCTCCGCTACATTTCTGGGCGGAAGAGACTGAGAGAAACGCTCGCTGGAGACCGCTGCGCCCTGGAACACGGCAGGGTTAGCAGACTGATCTCCTGAGGGCACTGAGGAGAGACGGGCACCGTGTAATGCGGTGTAAACCGCTCTTCCCCAGGGGGGCCTGCCCTCATAAGTCCTGGAATGTAGCATCAGGACTGCCTTAGAAGTCTCCTAAGGGAACGACGGTCCTCAGACCCGTGTACTTAGAGCGGCTAGCTCGGTGCCCTGGAACGGAGGACCGGCAGGGGACGGCCGATCTAGCTGCTCTAGAGACCCCCGAAGGGGTGGCGAGCTTCCCAGCTCCGCTACATTTCTGGGCGGAAGAGACTGAGAGAAACGCTCGCTGGAGACCGCTGCGCCCTGGACACTGGCAGGGTTAGCAGACTGATCTCCTGAGGGCACTGAGGAGAGACGGGCACCGTGTAATGCGGTGTACACCGCTCTTCCCCAGAGGGCTTGCCCTCACCAGTCCTGGGCCTTGGCATCAGGACTGCCTCAGAAGCCTTCTAATGGAAATGACGGTCCTCAGACCCACGTCATCTCTAAGGCCTCAGACTAGGAACCAGAGTCTGCTCAGGCAGATCCCAATGAGACACGCTTGGCAGGGGCTCCCAAGCCGCCGGGTGGCCTACTAAGGGAACCAGTCTCTCGAGACTGGCCTCTGGTGTACTTAGAGCGGCTAGCACGGTGCCCTGGAACGGAGGCCGGCAGGGGACGGCCGATCTAGCTGCTCTAGAGACCCCCGAAGGGGTGGCGGGCCTCCCAGCTCCGCTACATTTCTGGGCGGAAGAGACTGAGAGAAACGCTCGCTGGAGACCGCTGCGCCCTGGACACTGGCAGGGTTAGCAGACTGATCTCCTGAGGGCACTGAGGAGAGACGGGCACCGTGTAATGCGGTGTACACCGCTCTTCCCCAGAGGGGCCTGCCCTCACCAGTCCTGGGCTTTGGCATCAGGACTGCCTCAGAAGCCTCCTATTGGAAATGACGGTCCTCAGACCTACGTCATCTCTAAGGAAGACTAGGAACCAGAGTCTGCTCAGGCAGATCCCAATAAGACACGCTTGGCAAGGGCTCCCACACCGCCAGGTGACTTACTAAGGGAACCAGTCTCTTGAGACTGGCCTCTGGTGTACTTAGAGCGGCTAGCTCGGTGCCCTGGAACGGAGGACCGGCAGGGGACGGCCGATCTAGCTGCTCTAGAGACCCCCGAAGGGGTGGCGAGCTTCCCAGCTCCGCTACATTTCTGGGCGGAAGAGACTGAGAGAAACGCTCGCTGGAGACCGCTGCGCCCTGGACACTGGCAGGGTTAGCAGACTGATCTCCTGAGGGCACTGAGGAGAGACGGGCACCGTGTAATGCGGTGTACACCGCTCTTCCCCAGAGGGGCCGGCCCTCAAGGCCCTGCATCAGGGCGTTCTGGCCGAAGACTATCGATCCGCAGATCCGTCTTCGGCCCGGGCGCGTCACTCTGACTCCGATTCTGGCGAGTACGAGAAGTGACATTCCCCGAATAAGGAGCTGGAACACAATTGGGGCTGCTCCGCCCAGCAGCCCAAGCTGACCACCTCAACCTCCTTGGAGGAAGAGAGGTAAACATTGTGCTCTCACTTGAGAAGCATCCCAAGAGGCTCTTGTATGTCATATACAATATATAATTGTATATATTTCTCTACAAATATATATATATATATATATATATAATGTATAAATATATATCTAACTTTCATAGTCGGATAAAATGCATAGTTAATTATTCAAAATTAAATGCAGTCAAACACCCAGACAAGTAAACACGGTCTGAAAGTGCATAAATGAACCGAGAATCACCATAATGCGCGCGTTGCCTCGGCAACGCGCGAGCCGCTCGGAACAAAACAAATAAATCTTCTTGGAGAGAAACTGCTGCAGATTAGCGCACTCTCACTCAAGGGGGAAGAACTACAGCTTAGGCTTCCGCCCTGGGAGAGCGCTAGACCTGGGGAATACAGGTGGAAATAAGGCGAACCCGTCTCCAACCCGTCCGCCAGATCTATGTGCGATACCCGTGATCTCACTCACCGCGGTGCCTCAGCAGCAGCGGGAGCGCGAGATTCATAGGCGCGGACACACTCCTCGGAGCGTGCCCGGCGGGAGCACAATGCATTGCAGCGGACGCTGGATCTGATGGGAAAAGAAGATAGGGGATCACCCGTCTTAATCTCCCATCTAATCCATCTGCGAGCACAGCCACTGCTCCGCCTCAGCGGCAGCGTGGCAGGTGCTGCGAGGAGCGCAGGTGAAAACTCCCTCCTCAAAGAGAGTTTTCGCCTCCAGCCAGATCATCGCAAAAACTGTGTGTATCCCGAGAGAGCGCTAGACCTGGGGAATACAGGTGGAAATAGGGCGAACCCGTCTCCAACCCGTCCGCCAGATCTATGTGCGATTCCCGTGATCTCACTCACCGCGGTGCCTCAGCAGCAGCGGGACTGGGAGATCATAGGCGCGGACACACTCCTCGGAGCGTGCCCGGCGGGAGCACAATGCATTACAGCAGACGCTGAATCTGATGGGAAAAGAAGATAGGGGATCACCCGTCTTAATCTTCCCATCTAATCATCTGCGAGCACAGCCACTGCTCCGCCTCAGCGGCAGCGTGGCAGGTGCTGCGAGGACGCAGGTGAAAAACTCCCTCCTCAAAGAGAGTTTTCGCCTCCAGTCAGAGAGGAACACACAGTCTGTAACGTGATCTACTTTCGCCCTCATTGGCCTTTGATATGTCTGCTTCTAGTCTTTCTTTGCCTATCTTTTTAAGAATAAACTTTCTTATTTCCTATCTGATAGTAACAGACTCACAGAACACATTCGACTGACACACACAGAGAGCTTTGCTGAATGACAAAAAAGCTGGCGCCGGCTGCACATCACGTGCTTTTAAGCATCCTGGTCGTGACGTCACCGCACCTGACGTCTGGCCGTCAATTTTGACTGATTACACATATGATTCAGAGCTGGACAACGCTGATGGCGTTCCCCTAGCGTCTCGACGCAGCTCGATGTTCCCGGAGGGGAACTTTATTTTCTAAATGCGTATTATAGATCTAACTGGTTTATTCGTGCATATGTTTCTTTGTAATTTTGAGCAGTCTTCTCTATAGGAACAAATGCAGGATTTCTCCAAGTATACAGTGCTCTTAAGCTCCACCCCCGCAAGCTCACTCCTCATCTGCATACTTGCTTGAGAGCCACGCCCACATCCCAACATCCAATCAATAATCCGATGCAAATTAGAAGTCCCTGCATTTTTCTTATTTGATAAACCATTACACTCGCATGTGTGTCACAATACGGAAGAAAACAATATTTCGCTATTTGCTTCTGTTGTGACTTTAACCAGTCTCTGTCTGCACTTCAATATTTAATATACGTCTGATAATTATTCTAAATGTCTTTTGTGTTAAACAGATGTAGTAACTAATAACTAAAACTGAAATGACAATGAATACAAATTATACAGACTATTTATATCATATTATATATAAAGTATGCATAAAATCATAATGACTAACTAAAGTTCAAATGAAAACAGAAAATATAAAAAATTAAATTCCAAATATGAATGAAAAATATTATCTAAATTATACTAAAATAACACTGGTCTCAAGTATGTATCTTATTTTGTGTTATTTGTGTTAAACTGACTAATAACTAAAACTGAACAATTAAAAATTAATTATATACATATTAAAAAGGACAAAAAACACAATAAAGTTATTAAAATAATAAATAAAATAATAAAATAACTAAATTAAAATATTAATCATAATTGTAATAGTATCTCAATCAATCATACTACAATAAAACTGGTAACAAGTACAACTAATGTATATTTCTTCTGGTTCTTTGTGTTAAATTGATGTACTAAAATAACTTAAACCAAAAAAAAAAAAAAATTCTATAGAAATGTAACAAATAAATAAAATACATACAACAAAAACTCTATAACTTTCACTAAAATCAAGAAGAAAAGTATCACAGTAATACTAAAATACTACTGACAAGTACTGCTTATGTATAAATGGATGTATAAATGTATCAATTGTTTAATATATATATTAAAATAACTGAAAAAGTAATAAAAATAATAGAGATTAGTAAAAACTATGTCAAAAACACACAAAAAATCCCCAAAACTTTAACTAAGATTGAATTAAATTGTTAAACTGATGTACTAAAATAGCTAAAACTGAAAGAAATCTGTTCCACAGAAGAAATACAGTCACACAGCGTTTGAATAACTGATGACAGAATGATCATTTTTGGATGAAACCTCTGTTTAAGCATGCAGAAGGCCTGACCTTGGTGAGATAGTAGACACATTGCTGGAAGGTGAACATCAGGACCTCCTCCAGGACCGTCATGGCCTCCTCGCTGGCCGAGCGCACAGAGGAGAGCCGCAGCTCCAGCACCGCTGGAATATAACCACAAACACGCAAAGATACCCAATCTGCACGCAAACATCAGATTATTCACATCAGCACTGACTGAATTACCAATGCAGTCCTCCTCCTCCTGAGAGACTCCGTGCAGCAGACGAGGAACCTCCTGGTGGATGAAGTGAAGGATCTGGACGGAGTTGGACATCCAGAGGACCAGCGGCTCCAGACCCCGGATCAGTCTGTCAGCGCCAGAAGGCCATTCTGCCGCGTCTGACTCACTTCTGCTTGCGTCAGGAGGAAAATCTAGTTTTAATGTAGAATTTTAATTCCTCTGGTTACGAAACGATGAGAAACGAGATCCTGATCTTACCTTTCAGGCTGCAAAGCTGCGAGTTCCTTTGCCTTTTCCTGTATTAAAGTATAAAAGATACAGTTACAATGCAAAACACGGAAGACTAAATATGTCTAATGACTGGCTGTAAAATGCTGTCATTCACTGACTCTCATGTCGCTCAAATCCATGTTTGGCTACTTTCTATCTTATACAGAACATCTGAAGTCTGGATTTTATGCAGTTACAAGCATTTAAGTTTCTAAAAGGATGCAAAAGCACCATTAAAGTCATTACGCTTGACTCATACACTATATAACAAGTTACACTAGTAGTTACAGTGCTTGAACTCAAAGTGATAGTTCATCCCAAAAATGTGTTATTTCTGTGATCATTTGCTCACCCTCATGTCATTCAAAGACCATATGACTTTATTTATTTTGCAGAACCCAAAAGAGTATATTTAGTACAATGTTGGTACTGTAAGAAAACAGTTTCGGTTCCCATTGGCGATGTCCTTACTATGGAAGTCAATGAGAAATGAGACACTTTTTAATTAATTTCACAGAAGACAAAACTCAGGTTTGGAATAACGAGAGAGAAAGTCAATGAGTTTAATTTTTGGCTATCACTTTAATATGCTGGACTCTTCTGCATGTTACATTATTACGCCAGCGAGTCTTTATGAGTGAGTCAGTCACTGATTCTTTCAAAACGTTGATTCAGTCAGGAATTAAACAAGTGGATGTCTTTACGAGTGAGTCATTGAATTATTCACTGAACTGATTTGTTTAAAGGGGTCATATGATGCGATTTCAAGTTTTGCTTTCTCTTTGGAGTGTTACAAGTTGCTTGTGCATAGATACAATCCCTGAAACTAAAGTCTCAAAACCAAAGAGATACTCTTTATAAAAGTTAAGACTTGGCCACGCCCCCCTAAAATGGCTCATTTAAACACGCCCCACATGTCAACGTCACATTGTGGGAAGATTTGCTAATTTGTTGCTGCCGCCGCTGCCATGCACTGGAGACGCTGTGTTTCGTTGTGTGAAGAGAAAGTACTTTGTTTGGGCTTCCAAAAGAGGACACAACTAGAAATCAGTGGTTAAGCTGTATTTACAACATTGTTCCAGATGTTCAACCCACATATTAGAGTGTGTGCGGAGGACTATTTGCTGAACCTGCCAGCTATGCGCAAAGGCTGTTTCTATAAAGTGGGGCAATTCCAACGTCGTAAGGACAGTCTGACTCACAGCTTGTAAGTATGTTTTCTTATTTAAAGAATTTGCACTGACTATTTAAACGTGAGTTTTGAGCGGTGTAGAGTAGTGCTTGTTGTTTGTCGTTTCTTTGATCACAAAAGCAGACATCTAAATGCCTCGTTTATAATGGGTTTGATTGTTTTTGTCTCGTCGCGCCGGGACACGTTATCACAATATGGTAAGGGACATATTATTTCCATCTCATGCTTGAGGTATTCGGCCAATCACAATGCACTAGATAGCTGGCCAATCAGAGCACGCCTCTCTTCTCAGAATGATGAGCTTTGTAAAAATCAACACGTTTCAGAAAAGTGGAGCATAGTGGAGCAACAATAATGTACAGTATGTGGAAAATAATTTTTTTTTTTTTTACCTTAAACTGCATAAACACATTGCATTACACCAAATACACAAAAAAACGTTCTTTTTAGCAACGTCATATGACTCCTTTAACACACTGATTGATTTAGGAAGTAATAACAACTACAGTTGAAAATTAATCCATAATTAAACGTGCCTCACACGACTCCGGGGAGTGAATAAGGGCCTCATGTAGCAATTTGATGCATTTTTGTAAGAAAAATATCCATACTTAAAACGTTACAAACACTTTCACTCTAACTGTCGTATGCGAAAGCCGTTCTGGCAGATGATGTAGGACGTAGCCGTAGCGCATGCGCCGGTGATTCGTGACAAACGCGGAGGAGAGAAAAACAAAATGTCAGTCACGAATTAGAAGCACAAGGATTTGTAAAGAAAAATGTCGGTGGAGCTTGATATAAGCCAAGCGGAGACTGGTTTTCCTTTGCTCCTGTAAACAAACTCGCGAGACTAGCATATCTCACAGGTGCGCGAGTCAACGGCTTCTGCGTACGACAGATACCAGAAGTGAGAGAAAAGTGTTTATTACGTTTTAAGTAAGGAAAAAATTACATCAGATCGTTACAGGAGGCCATTATTCACCCCCCGGAGTCACGTGAGGCACGTTTTATTATGGATGAATGTGCTTTATTGCACTTCTTTTGGATGGTTGAATAAAAACACCCGCCCACTGCTATTATAATGCTTGGAAGAGCCAGGACAATTTTTAATATAACTCTGATTGGATACGTTATATACACCTAGGATGCCTTGAGGGTGAGTAAAACATGGGCTAATTTTCATGCTTTTACATATTCTTCAGCTATTGAAAAACGTATCGAATCAATTACCTTGAACAAACCTGAAAATCATTAACAAGACCTTTGTCTAAAAATATATTCAGCAGATATTCATTTATTCAGTTCTTTCATCTGTTGAACACAAAAGAAGTTGCTGGTAGCATTGACTTCCATTGTATTTTTTTCCATATTATGGAAGTCAGTGGCTACCGTCAGCTGTTTGGTTTCCAACATATCTTTTTTTTGTGTTCAACAGAAGAAAGACACTCATAAAATTTTGGAACAACATGAGGGTGAGTAAATCATAACAGAATGTTCATTTTTGGGTGAACCGTCCCTTTAATCATATTGTGGTTATATTGTGGTTGCATTTCCTCTCAACATTATGGTAAGTCCAAACACTGGCCGAAAGACAAACAATCGTTTGAAATGAAATGACTCAGTAAACTCACCCATACGATGGTCTGCAGCTCGTTGGCCATCTGTAGCAGCAGCCGCCGGAGAGCCGGCATTGAGAAGTGAGCGGCGGACTGCTGGAGACACAAACACAGCAGGAAGGCCGCGGTCAGTTTGTGTGCGGCCGGATCCCGCTCCACCATGCTGAAGATCTCCTTCAGGACCCTGGACTCATGCTCCACGTCATACGGCAGAAGCAGCTCTGCTCCATCCACATCTCTGAAGCAGGTTCTCACTCTCACGCAAGATTTACAGAGAGGAGGCCGTCTGCTCATCTGAGACACCTCTGTAGAGGTCGTGACCTTTGGACAGGTGGGGTCTTTATACATGAAGAGGTAATGATCGCCCAGTGCGATGACGTCTCCTGACTGCAGCTCCACCTCGTGCTTGATGACGGCTCCGTTCCTCTTGACCTTTGCTCTGTTGAGGGGTTTCAGTCGGGTCTCGGTCCCGGACGGTGAGGGCCGAGTGACGTCCAGACGCCGGACGCTGCAGTGCTCGGGCAGAAGATCATCAGCCCAGAGATTCATGCGATCGACATCGCTCTCGGTCTCACTGTGAGGTTCTTCAATGTGGCGTCCGAATACTGTGCAGCTATTGATCAGGGCATAGATGACAAAATCCTGGGGAGGGAATGAAACACATTCACTGCACGAGTTATAAAGTTCTAGAGGTTTTGGGAAGATCTAAATATTCTTAGTATGTCAATATTACAAGAAACTATTATCATTTGGACTCTGATCCACTTATCTAACTGTAATATATGTTATTTCAGGAATCCACAACTGAACAAACCACAAACATGTAAACAATCCTTAGTCTTTGTCATGCATTAGAAAAGTGTCAACCCACTAAAACTGAAATCTTATGTTTAATTGTTGTCTTAAATGCGTAGGAAAAAAACAGTACATAAATAAAAAATATAAAAACTGTTATAGCCTGTAGTGATACTGTTATTGCACTTTTTGGACCACTTTACTTTTATAACTGACAAGGAAAATGAAAAGTGACCTATTATGCAAAAATCACGTTTATGGTGTTTGAACACAGTTGTGTGGCCGCAGTGTGTGAAAACAACCAGCCTATAATGGTAAAAATCCACCCACTCATTTTTTTATAATCTAAAAAAATCATAAACAGTCTCTCAGAACGAGCTGTTTCAGATTCTCCCTCTGTTCACATCACCGAGGAGAAAAAGTCCTGCTCATTTGTGACGCTGCCCTATAGACACAGCCCTGAATGAGAAGCTGCGTACGCCTCCATTACTGATTACTTGCTGCAGCTGCTGGAGATATACACCATCAGCGCCAAAGAGGCTTTTCAAGTGTTGTGTTTTGGGATGCACTAACGAACATACGAGTCTCCATAGACTCCCTCCATCTGAGCCGCTGAGGACACTGTGGATAAGTTTCATTGTCTGAGGAAAATGTCCTGGAAAAAATCGGTAAAGTCCCCAATACGTGTAGAAATAAATACCAACGCTTTGTGCGCAAACGTCAGCTCCAGACAAAGTAAATGTCACGCGTTTGTTTTACAAACTGTCCTTCTGAAAGAGCTTCTAGGCACTCTGTAAGGCTAATGATGCTAAAGCTACCATTGCCTCTGTTTTCACTGGTGCGGTCTTCATGAATAATCGTGAATAGGAACGTGTTTGTTAAAAGTTGCATATGAAAGCAATGTGAGTCGATCGCTTCAGTTTGTTGAGCTCATAATTGAGCGGGACTTATAAAGTTTGTGATAGCATGAGAACAGCTATGTTGTTATTTTTATCGCACTGTGCTCCCTGTCTGTGTAATTCATAAACGCAAATGTATTATGCACAGTACAATCAGATGACTGACTTTTAAACAGAGTATGTTTTCTGTAAAGATATCAGGCTTGTACTAATCGTGGAATGTTTATTTGTAAAGGCTAGCACTGCTAATGCTGGAGCTGAGCTCTTGAAGCTCCGCCCTCTTCTCCGGGAGCACCAGCTCATTTGCATTAAAGCAACATACTCAAATACAGGGCATTTTGGCAAGTAGGTATAACTGCAGACTGAAGATCTCCAAAATAGGGCATGAACTCCAAAAGTGGGCAGAACCTCCAAAATGGGGCATGAACTCCAAAAGTGGGCAGAACCTCCAAAATGGGGCGTGAACTCCAAAAGTGGGCAGAACCTCCAAAATGGGGCGTGAACTCCAAAAGTGGGCAGAACCTCCAAAATGGGGCGTGGTCTCTTCGCGCAAAGACTTTTACCATTGGCTCTGGGTTCAGCCAATTGTTATTTA
The DNA here is from genome assembly GCA_027474115.1 of Schizopygopsis malacanthus. Lineage (NCBI taxonomy): Eukaryota > Metazoa > Chordata > Actinopteri > Cypriniformes > Cyprinidae > Schizopygopsis > Schizopygopsis malacanthus. Next base: position 26,546,671 of record CM049883.1, read on the forward strand.
CTTGCATTTCAAGATAACACTTTATATATTAAACATTGTTTCTAGTTTATCTAAAATAAAATGTTGTATAAATCAATATTTTCCGTGAGAGGAGAGCCCAAAGCTTGTGGCCAGTGGTGTTCGAACCGGATTTTGAACCTCTGCTTCATGATATAAACGGGAATCACCCACGAGCTCTCCCACGAGACATCCTTATCATACATGAAGTCATCAGTAGAGTTGTTCCAGAGACAGTCATGCATGCTCATGCCATGACATCACCTCCACCATGCCATGACATCACCTCCACCATGCTTTTCAGATGAGTCTGTATGATTGGGATCTTTTATAGTTCCCTTTTTCTCCACAGTTTTGTTTTCCCATCACTTAGATAAAGGTTCATCTTTGTCTCATCGGTCCATAAACACAGTTCCAGAACTCTTCTGGCTCAGCTTTGTGCTGTTTTGCAAACTCTAATCTTGTCTTTCTATATCTGGTGCTGGTCAGAGGTTTGCATCTCGCTGTAGCGTCTGTAATTCTGTGTCAGAGTCTCCTGAGGACAGAAGATCGTCAGAGCATCACCTCAGCTTTCTGGACGCTGTTGGTGATTTTACAGACACGTCTTTTAGGGTTCATTTTCACAGCTTTTATGATTTGTCTGTCATCAACTACTGTTGTTTTCTCAGCTGATCAGGTCGTTGCTGGTGTCGCTGGTGGTTTCCAAACTCGTGATTTCTCCATGCCCTTTGTCTTTGCTAGAGCTCTAATTGACTTATTTTCTTTTAGCATCCAAATTGCTTGCTTTTCTCTCAAAGTCAGCTCCCTCATCTTCATCCTGGTTTGTGTGTGTGTCATCATCGAATGCATGATTCAGAATGCAGAAGTAATGGATATAACTGATACGACACACTCCCTGCTTTTAATATCTGAAGAATTAATGCAACAGGACACATCTGATCACTTAGAAAGACCCGTGAGGCAACTGTCCCAATACTTATGCACACATTAGATCGGGGGATGAACTCTAAAAGTGCTGATCTTCTTAGCTGGTAAAACATAAGTGTGTTGAATCACTTAATAATAAAATGTGACATTCTGTAGTTTTGTCTCATATTCATCTTTTAATCATATTTGTAAATGTCTTGACTCCACAGCCAACAGAGCAATTTTGTCTTCACTGTCCCAATGCTTTTGGAGGGCACTGTTGTCCACAGTTTGAGCATTCCTCTAAAGTGTGGCACAATCAATGCCAAGGAACTGGCTGGCATCTGTTAGAATGGATGTAGAGTCTAATAATAATCATTACACGCAGAGCTGGGCAGTAACTGATTACATGTCATCTGGATTACGTAATCAGATTCCACAAATGAAGTACGTTACATTTTAAATACTCGTAATCAGACTACAGTTACTTTGTATCGATTACACGACTACATATTATTCACACAATAGATTAATCATTTATTGATTCTCTCTAACTCCTATCTTTTATCTTTTAAAGGTCCCTTTCTGAAATAGTCTACCGCTTGTATACGCTCAGAAAGTCCAGTTTTGTGGACATTCACACAGACTAGTCATCATTCAGGTGGCGACCAATGATTAACAAAAATCATTTCAGGTTTAAGAAGTGTTTCAACATTGCATCAACTACTGATGAACATTCATTTGTATTTGAATTATCACTCAGTAGGTTATTTAACCGTGTATTATTATGTATAATTGAAAAGCTTTTGTCTTTCAAATGCACATATTCTCATTATTTCTTATTTGCAGACACTCTCGAACCTTTTGTCTTTTATCTTTCACCTAATATATGTACTTTAAAGATGTGGTCAATCAGCAATTCTGTAAAAGACAATATCTCCTTTGCATTGATTTTGGAGCATCGTAACTGTGCAGATGTTGTTTAAGCTCAAACAGCAACATTACACACCAACTAAATTAAAAAAAGTGAAATCATAGTCAATAACCTCTTTAAATAGCCCTGAGATTTTAAAATAAATATCGTAATATTAAGTATCACATGTTATCGGTTCTCTGACATTGATTAATGGTCATATGTAGTGCAGGTAAACAGAAAATATTTCTTATTTTTTAGTGAGTGTATGAATTATTAAAATGTTAAATGTTTATGATTTAATTGCTTGTTAGCCTTTCATTAAACTCATAAACCCCCCGCAGATCCTTTACGAACCCCAGTTTGGGAAGCCTTGATGTAATATGTTTAGTGCACTTTATGTTATTAATTAAAACGAAAGGAATATATTTTCTCACTCTTTGTATTTTTACATCATTACAGTATAAGATTATCCTGTTTAAATCAATGTGATAAATGAGGTAGGTTAAAAGTAATCTGATTATATTACCCAAAATGAGTAATGTAATGGTTTACATTGTAACCTGTAATGGTTTACATTACATTTACATTTATGCATTTAGCAGACGCTTTTATCCAAAGAGACTTACAATTGCATTCAGGTTATACATTTTTAATCAGTATGTGTGTTCTCTGGGACATTACTGATTACAATTTTTTTCCATGTAATTTGGAATCAGTAACGGCTTACAATTAGTAAGTAATCTACCCAGCTCACGCATGTGAAGTTAACATGTAGAGTGTATGTGCACACTCGTGTGTTTGATCATTTACGCTTGTCATCACACACACAGCGAATCTGACAGGAAATGAGCCCACCCTTCGGACGCTCCACTTCCTGTCCAGCGTGAACACTAGGCCTGTTTTTGCATACGTGATCATTTTTCATGCCATTTTTCCTCTGTTTGGCACACTCTGTTATTTTCCAATGGAATCGACGGGATGTGGGATCATTTTTTTCCATGGTTCATTGACGTCACCTGTGTTGTAGTGCAGTGTAAAGGGGGTGAATCGTTGTGATTGTAAGATTGTCATTTCTGATCACCGACTGAATTATTTTCCAAAAACAAACCAAATGAGAGAAAATCCCAGTAATTCTGTAGTTTAGCATCACTGGTTTATGTCTAACATCATAAAACATCATGCTGAAGTCACAAATTGCTTTAAAAGCTGGCATTGTGGAGCAAAAACCTCTTGTGAAAAAGAAGTACTCTTTAGTATACTTTAAAAAAGAGTTATGGAAATAATATACTTTAAATGAATATGTTTTCAGAGACTTAATTTCATGCTATTTATAATTAAATGAAAATAACTAATAGTTTAAATTAATATTAAATGCAATTAGAGTGTTTGGTACATCTTTATATGTAATTTACTGCTGAATGCACTGACAAGAATTTATAATAAACTAAAAAACAAACTAAAATATTCTATTGAAACTTGCATGTCATGTATTGAAATATATTTGTAATGATGAAGTTGCAATTTAGTACATTTCAATATATTAACTTTACTCTAATATTAAGTAACACTTTACAGTTAATCAATTATTTTACATTGCTTTATTATGTTAGTCAACACAAACTAAGTGTACTTCTTCAAAGCACAACAAATCAATATCAAAACTCTGCTTTAGTGTGTTAAGAAGCAATCATGAACATCTCTCTTTAAGTCACTTAAGTGGCTTTTTATTTCATTAATATTATATTACCTGTAAGTACAGTTTTCAAAAATATACTTTTAAGATTTGAAGTACACTACAAGTGCTTATTCAATAAATTAAGTGTACTTCTTTTTCTATTTACCAAAAAAAATTCCTACACACTGTAAAAACAAATAATATTTATATATATTTTTTAATATATATAACTATTGGAGTACTGCATGTTTTATAAGAAAATACAACTTCAGTAGTCTTTCTACAAAATTACACTGTTATTCTTTATAATTAAGTGTCAAATTGTTTCCACATCCATTTTTCAGTGCAAGGTAAAAGAAAGTCATATGAGCTAAATCTGATATTGAATAAAATAATAATATTCCTTCTAAATTTGATTTATATAGAAGCCCGTTTCCACCACAGAATAAAAATAAAAAGGATAATTCTGCATGTCACAATTGCATGTTTATATCACACAGTCCTGAGAGAAAAAAAATCAGATTTTTTTATATTTTATTAATTGGAAGAAATAAGCTTCCATAGATTTCGCTTCCAACAAATAGCAAAAATAATTGCAACTTGTCACACTATGCGGTATGAGGTCGGATTAAGGAATCTAAAATATGGTCATGCAGAATAAGGCATTAATATGTGCTTCATACGCATTAATAAACAGCCAATATGCTAGCAATGATCTAGCACAGGGCTTTTCAAACCCTGGGTCGAGACATAAAAAATGGGTCTGTATGGGATGTATATGTATAACACAGTTCAAGGCTCAGGGAAGAAGGAAGCGGCTAACTTAACTTTAATAACAAAATAAACATTAACTATAGAAAATGAAAGTAAGCAACAGCCGCTTGTGCAGTGTAGAGGTGTAGATTCCTTGATTGGCCATAACAAAAAAAACTGAAACGAGTGACAGCTTTTCAGTGATTATTAAGGGAGCGCTCTTTTCGTGCTTTCTTGGCTATATAATCCACTCAGAATTGTAATTGTTTTTCTTGCTGCTAAGAGGACCAGGGTCTTGCTTTGCAGAACACACTGCAAAGTTTCAGGAGTGACAAATGAGGGATTCCCTTTCGAAATATATGATAATCATAACAATGGACTGGACAAAATACGATATGTCAAATAGATGTGCATTAAGGTTAAAGCACCCTCACTTATATCATATCCAGAGCCGGCGCCAGGGCACCTCCATCAGGGGGGCTTTTGAATTTCTAGGGGGGGCAAAAATTACGTTGTGTGTGGAGGGGAGGGTGGTTCGGGCGGGAAGCGTGCAATCTGTGATCGCGTGCAGTAGCTGACGCTCGCTAAAGCGTGCAATCGCTTTCTTATGTACACTGTTTTATCGGTTTCGCTTCGAAATCGGTCAAATTTAGCAAGGAGGGGAGAGGAAGTAAAGTGGGGGGGGCACGGGGAGGGGGGGGGGGGGGGGTCACGGCCCACGAATGCCCCCCCCCGCCCCCCCACATCAGAAGCTCCCTCAGTGACTCGAGACCGGTGTGTGGTGCAGTTGTGTAGTTGTTGCTCATTTATTCGCTACACGGCCCCCTCCCTATATATATGGGCCGCGTCAATTCAAAAATAAAAAAATAGGGTCGCCCTTAAAAAAGTTTGAAAACCCCTGATGTTGCAAGCATGCTGTTAACATGTTTCTAGCATGATTAACATGTTGTTAACATGTTGCTAGGATGTTTCTAACATGATTAACATTTTGCTAGCATGTTTTAGCATGATTAGCATTTTGTTAATATGTTTCTAGCATGATTGGCTTATATTTAACATGTTATTAGCGTGTTTCTAGCACGATTATTAGCATGTTGTTGGCATGTTTTAGCAAGTGATTAGCATTTTTAGCATTTTGCTAGCATGCTTTTAGAGTGATTAGCATGTTGTTAGCATGATTAGCACTTTGCGAACATGTTTTAGTATGTTTGTTAGCATGATTAGCTTATATTTAACATGTTATTAGCATGTTTCTAGCATTATTAGCATGTTGTTATCATGTTGATAGCATTTTTAGCATTTTGCTAGCATGCTTTTAGCATGCTTAGCATGTTGCTATCAAGTTTTGCATTATTAACATGTTGCTATCATGTTTCTAGCATGATTAGCAGGTTGTAGACATGTTTTGGCATGATTAGCATGTTATTAGCATGTTGCTAGCATGTTTTTTAGAGTGATTAGCATGTTGTTAGCATGATTAGCACTTTGTTAACATGTTTTAGTATGTTGCTAGCATGATTAGCTTATATTTAACATGTTATTAGCATGTTTCTAGCATTATTCGCATGTTGTTAAAATGTTGATAGCATTTTTAGCATTTTGCTATCATGCTTTTAGCATGCTTAGCATGTTGCTATCAAGTTTTGCATTATTAACATGTTGTTATCATGTTTCTAGCATGATTAGCAGGTTGTTGGCATTTTTTAGCATGATTAGCATGTTATTAGCATGTTGCTAGCAAGTTTTTAGAGTGATTAGCATGTTGTTAGCATGATTAGCACTTTGCTAACATGTTTTAGTATGTTGTTAGCATGATTAGCTTATATTTAACATGTTATTAGCATGTTTCTAGCATTATTAGCATGTTGTTAACATGTTGATAGCATTTTTAGCATTTTGCTAGCATGCTTAGCATGTTGCTATCAAGTTTTGCATTATTAACAAGTTGCTATCATGTTTCTAGCATGATTAGCAGGTTGTTGGCATGTTTTAGCATGATTATCATGTTATTAGCATGTTGCTAGCATGTTTTTTAGAGTGATTAGCATGTTGTTAGCATGATTAGCACTTTGTTAACATGTTTTAGTATGTTGTTAGTATGATTAGCTTATATTTAACATGTTATTAGCATGTTTCTAGCATTATTAGCATGTTGTTAACATGTTGATAGCATTTTTAGCATTTTGCTAGCATGCTTTTAACATGCTTAGCATGTTGCTATCAAGTTTTGCATTATTAACATGTTGCTATCCTGTTTCTAGCATGTTTAGCAGGTTGTTGGCATGTTTTAGCATGATTAGCATGTTATTAGCATGTCGCTGCATGTTTTTAGAGTTATTAGCATGTTGTTAGCATGATTAGCACTTTGCTAACATGTTTTAGTATGTTGCTAGCATGATTTAGCATGCTATGATAGTCAGATAGCTTAAACACTATATAAGGTCTTACTGTACAAAAGCTTCAATGGAAGTCTACGGGACCTTTCGTAGTTTTGATCATCCGTTTAACGAAAATCTTAAGTTCAATCAGTTAGAAAGATATACTGAAGCAACCCGAGTGAGACCAGTCTAAAGGTCTTTGGTGGTTGTAGTTTGAAATCTCTAGGAGGTTAAATAGTAGATCAGTAAACTGACTTTCTCAAGCCAACTTAAATACGCTGCACTGATAACAACTACATGCCACTGAATACCAGAAACAGTGTGTTTGATGGGCTGGAGGAGGGAAAGACGGATGCAGCGGTGAAGTGAGAGAGAGGGAGGAGCAACACAGATATAGTATGACTCTGTCCTACCTGTCTGTAACTGAAGCCCTGCAGAAGCAGGAAGTATGGGAAGTCCAGAGGCGGGTGAATGGAGTACTGTGTGGCGCTGTCATCGCTGCTCTCCGTCTCCTCCCGTTCATTACCAGGACACTGCGTTGCTTTGTCGGCCTCGGGATCCTCCTCCTGCGTTCGCTCCGTACAGGTGCTTTGAGCGTCGGCTGTCAGATCCGTGTCACTGAGACTCTTAAACAGATTGTGTCTGCCGTCCACGGCGTCATCACTCATGCATACGTCCAGCGGCACGGACTTCCCTCTGGAGCGCGTCTTCTGCAGCTTACGTGCCTGTGCGTTTATACCTGGAGAAGGTGTTAAAGGAATAGTTCAGCCAACTATTTACTCACCCTCAGGCCATCCAAGATGTAGATGAGTTTGTTTCTTCATCAGATTTGGAGAAATGTAGCATTGCATCAGTGTCTCAGCAATGGATGCTCTGCAGTGAATGGGTGCCGTCAGAATGAGAGTCCAAACAGCTGATAAAAACATCACAATCATCTACAAGTAACCTACTCTAGTCATCAGTTAATGTCTTGTGAACCCAAAAGCTTTGTGTGTGTAAGAAACAAAACCACCACCGTTTTTAACTAAAAAATGTGTTATAATCCATGACGCTTCCTCCAGTGAAAAAGTGGTCTGAATCAGGAGAGAAATCTGCTCAGATCAAGCACCGTTTACAAGCTAAAACAGCTCTAAACTAATATGTGGTTGGATTATGATGTGAGAGACAACAGTAGATGGAGTTTTTTTACTGGAGGAAGTGTTATTATGGATTAGAGACTCGTATTTTAGATAAAAAATGTTGTGTGGATTATTGTGATGTTTTTATCAGCTGTTTGGACTCTCATTCTGACGGCACCCATTCACTGCAGAGCATCCATTGATAAGCAAGTGATTCAATGCTACATTTCTCCAAATCTGATGAAGAAACAAACTTGAGGGTGTGTCCATTTTCAGCTAATTATAATTTTTGATAATTACAATTACAATTTATATGCAAATAGGTTTAAGAAAGACAGCAAATTACAATTCAGTATGCAAATATTACACCAAATCAAATTGTGGGTTCAATTTTAAATGCTGAACATTCTGATCTGAGTCAATAAGAGGTTTTCAAGTTCAGGAAACCAAAATGATTGATGAGCAAATTGTCAATTTAATTTCAGAAGATTAATACTAGTAATAATTGTCTGGGCTTTAAAACAACCATAACCATAACTTTGGAGGAATATAAATATAATGCTGCCTTGCAAAGGGTTTAATACAACTTTAAGTTGTTTAATGTAACTTTAAACAACTTTAACTTTAACCGCTTTAGCTTAAATTTATTGTCAGTTTATAAGCTAATTAAAATATAATAAAATGGCAGGGGTTTCTGCATATCAAATCTGAACAATTATCTCAGTGGAACTAAATATCTGGATTCTTATCTTGCTAAAATCACTAAATTGTCTGTCTGCAGAAAGGATAAGGACCTACAGCAAGTCAAAACGGTCAGTTTCAGTCGTAAGTAACAGTAAAAACATCTTGAATTATGCGTGTGGAGGTATACCAGCGGTCACAGTGTCCTGGTCTTTAGAGTTGTGTTCTTCTACAGTGGCTTTGCGCTGGATCTCAAAGCGGCGAGCGAAGCCTTCTTTGGGTTTCCAGAGCGACTGCAGCAGCAGCGGCTTCTCGTTGTCTCCCACCACACGAACACATTCGGTCCTCCAGCACCGGCTGGATCCAATACAACCGATCACATCACATAACGCATAGTCGTCAGCGTTTTCTTTACTCAGGGAATATCTGAAACAGCAGAATAACTGATATGCATCAAATAATAGGATATATATCTTCATACGACTGTACAAAGGTTTGAGGTCACTTCAATTTCTTGATGTTATTCAAAGCATGCTCACCAAAGCTGCATTTATTTAATCAGAAATAGTCCAAATTGTGAAATATTATCATCATTTAAAATAGCTGTTTTCTATGTGAATGTATTGTAACATTTAATTAATTCCTGTGATTAAATCTGATTAATTTTCAGCATCATTACTTCAATGTCACGTGATCTTCAGAAATCATTCTGATATGCTGCTCAAGAAACATTTCTGATTATTATCAACCAGTGTCGGGGGGGTAATACATTACAAGTAACGCGAGTTACGTAATAATATTACTTTTTTCCAAGTAACTAGTAAAGTAACGCATTACTTTTTAATTTACTAGAAAATATCTGAGTTACTTTTTCTCCCATTTATTGATGACAGAGCGCCGTGTGAACATGATCTTACTGTAGATCTAATCTAGACTAAATATGAATGTGTATTAATTCATCACACTCACAAAAAACAGATTCAGTATTCATCAAAATGAATTAAAACAGTGAAACTCAGAATATGACGCAAACCTGCAATAATTAAATATGTTAAACAACACAAATATATCTAATCTCATTTTATTAACCGATGTTGTTTGCTGCTGACCTTTGATGATCAGTTCAACATAAGCACAAATGACTTTACATTAACGATTATGCTTGATTGCTTTTTAATTGCTGAAGAGTGTTGATCTTCTCCTGTGTTCTTCTGTACAGACGTGATTTACTCGTCCTTCAGTCTGAGGTTTATTCATCACACTTTATGCAGTGAAAGGCTTTTATATTTGCTATAAATATAACTTCTAGTATTAAAAACAAACAATCAAGCCCTGCTCATATTTAAAAAGTAACGCGAAAGTAACACAAAAGTAATGTAACGCATTACTTTACATAAAAAGTAACTAAGTAGCGTAATTATTTACTTTTTTAGAGAGTAACGCAATATTGTAACACATTACTTTTAAAAGTAACTTTCCCCAACACTGATTATCAATGTTGAAATCAGTTGGAACAATTAAAGCTCCAGTAAACATTACAAACTAAGGAAAGCAGGCTCTTTCAGGCACACACTGTAGCTGTAGAACTGGGAAAGAATGGAGAGATTCAGTGTCTGAGTGCTGACGCAGCATTCGATCCAATGTGGCTTCACCAAGGAATTCATTTTGCCTTGAATCAGACTTCTCCAAACCAACCAAAGACATGTGGAATGAAAACCTCATGCGTTTCAATGGACTTTAACCAATGTGCACAAAGACCGTTTAGTGCTTTTACATAAATCCAAACCTTTAAGAAACTTATCTGGACTTTTTGCTCAAATTAGCATTATGAATCGTAATATTTTTTTAATATTGTCAAAATATTATCAGCCAAATTTAAATATTATTTCACACAACCCTGAATATATTTGAACCGCATTTACTTACATTTACTGCTGTGTAAGTCTTTTAGCTTTTACCCTGGTGTTAGGAAACTTGGTGCTTTTTTCCTATTACATATTTTAGTAATCATCATAAATTAGATATCATTCGAAAGCCTAAATACTGTGATGAAAACTTTTTTATTACCATGAAAACTGTACTTTAATTCCTCTTAGCAGGCGGTGATCATAACGCTGTATTAAAACTACTAAAATGTTTCTTAAATCATTCCACTAACTTTATTTTTAACCCACAAAGTGTAACATTATTTGACCATTCATTTTTAATATTCTACGAACATTAAAATATCCAGTTTTATAGTTGTGATTATTAAATTATTTTAACATTACAAAAACATATCTTGGAATAGTCAACATAAAGTAACATCTCGAGAATGTTGATCCCAGAATGTTTTCTCTAAACATGAGTGCGTTAAGTTATAAGAATGATAAAAAACATGACTTTAAGAAGATTTATGTGACATTTAAAAAAAGCTGTGAGAAGGTTAGCTGGAAATGTGACAGGACAACACGTCATAAAATCAGTGAAGTTAAACAAAACTAAAATGTACAGGAACCTCATTTTTTGTAATATCAACTTCAAATTCGGTTTGATACATGGCTTTGAATTTCAAACAATTGTAGTCCATACTATTTTGTAAAATATATGTTTGTGTAGAAAACATTAAATGTTTAGTGCAGTGCATTTGCTTCACAGCAAACTAAAAAATCTATATCCTAAAGGCCCGTACACACTGGGACGAATATCGGCGTGCGTTATTCGCCAGCGTTTTTCAACGCGTTTTTTTGTGTTCACACCCAAGCGATTTTCGCTGACGATGAGCCGAGTGAACATGCAAATTCATTCCCTGACATTAGATGGCGCTTAATGTAAAACAGAAATACCCCGGTACACAAGGTGGCGCTGCGCAACTTTACGCTTCTGACACTCGCTTGTCACTCAGAAGAAGAGAGCAAGTATTTACGCGCTTGTCAAAATCATACAAAGAAAACATGGATATATCAAGCTCCAGTAGCTCCAGCTTGCCTTGCATCTTCTTTGTCTTCTTATTTCTTCCCGGCAGTGTAGACGCTACTCGGCGTATATCTTCTTCGTCGTTACGTATGTGTGCTCGGCAAGACTGTTTTGTGTTTGAGCGCCCCCAAGCGGTGTTTTACTGTAACTTCAGCAGCTCCAGACACGTGAGCAAAAGCGGCAATCTCATTGGTCGGATAGTTTTTGACGCGGCGCGTCAAACCAAAAAAAACTAACCCAAGGCGTTTTTAAAAAAATTACGCTTTTACGTGTGGCGTTTCTCGCGTCGGTGTGCACACTCACATTGGCACCCTTTGTTTAGTCACGAGGTGTTAAACTTCGGAGAATATCACTCACTGAATTCATCCCGGTGTGTACGGGCCTTTAGGTCTGTGTTCCAGAGCAGTTCGGATGGCATATTTTCATGTCTAAGCTCAAAAAGGGGGGTGACAAACCACAGGTTACTGATTATGCTAAACACAGCAGCAAAATCAGTGGCATTATTCTCTGGCCTCACCTGGCGAGTGCCTCTTTAACCAGCTCTCTGGCACTGGAGCGTGTTGTGGCCAGTACGCTCTTGTAGTTGGCTCCTTCACAGATCTCCGTGCCAAAAATCTTTAGAATGCCTGGAGCCGTGATGTGATTGGACAGTTCGGAGGGGTCGTCTGTCACCTGCGCCTCCTCTGCCGCAGCGGCCATCTCTCCAGAACCTCCTCTGGGCCCGCGGCCGAACACTGCCGACAGACGGTGCTGGTGACGCCGGATCTTGTTCTTCGCCGGCTGGCGGATTCCCACGCTCTCCGTTGATCTGGCCGTGCCGCTGGATGAGCTGGATCTGGAAGAGGAACCGAAATGATTGCTCGGTTGTCCACTGGACTGTAGATGCAAACCTACATGGCTTCAGTCGGGCTGTTCATCGCTACACTCATTTTACCCTGAACAGCAATGTTTACAAAATGAACAAAGAGACTTAAAAAACAGACATACAAAGCTCTGCGTAATACTTGGAGGATTTTGTCCAATCCAGTAATCAGTTTATTGCAGTAGCAGTGGCACAAAAGCTCCTTTTCAGCCTTCACTCATTGCGTCAGTCAGTAGTACTGTGTATGTGTTTCCTCGTCTACTGGCCCTAAATAAAATCTTCTACAACTATAACTCATTTCATATTTCCTCTACAAGTCTGCAAAAAAATTTTTTTTTTAAGAACACATGAACATTTCCACCATAAACTCTTCTAAACAAATATTCCAAAAGGGTGTTGCCACAGAAGAACAATGTTTGGTTCCCCAAAGACCCTTCCAGTGATCAGTTCTTAAAATAACAATTTTTCTTAGGATGAAAAGCATTTAAATAAACCAAAGAACCCTTCACTATATAGTGTGCAAGGGAAAGTTTTTATGGATGTGAAAAGTTAAGTTGATGCCAATAAATCAAAGATCAATTCTAATAAAGAACCTTTATTTTTAAGAGTGCAGTGTTATTAACACCTCAAACTATGTGGAATATAATGGACACATTTTAAACAAAAGAATAACAAATT
>CM049883.1:26564589-26587089 GCA_027474115.1 Schizopygopsis malacanthus
TATAAAATTGCCAAAGGAGGGAAGACTGTTATTATGGATGCCTTTAAGGAAATTATTATTTTTATTAATTTTAAGCATTTTAAAATGCTAAACCACTGCTATAAAAGCCTGTTTATTTTATATTTGTATGTATCTTATTAGATAGTTGGAAATAGCAAAAAAAAAAAAAACGTTCTTAGAAAGCAAAGTAATGCAAACTTTTCTCATAAAGATCCCATAATCTTAACGGGAACATTATCAAAACATGTTTTTGGGACGAAACTCCCTAACATGTTTGGTAACTAGGAGGAAAAACTAATTTTGTGGATGCCTTGATGCATTTTTAGCATTAAAAATGCTAACAAATAAGGTTATAATTAGTCTACTGTAATTCTAAACCTTAGATAGCTATTTAGATAACTAAGTAAACGTGTGCGTGTGTGGCCGTGGCGCGCGCGCGCCTGACAGATCCACGCACAAAGTGGGCGGGGCTCTCGTGCCATGACAACCTCAGAGAGTGACTAGTCTGCTGCTCTGAAACCAAACCAACCCGGGGGGTAAGAGAGTACCGTGTCGGACGTCATTACGCGCTCCCGGGGGAGGAGGGTTAGGAACCGGCCACACAACTAATAACAGATTATCCGCTGTCCGTCGATGCAGTGTGTTTCGTCCATGCGAGCGCGTATGAGCGTGTGTTTGAGTTGAATGCAAGAACAAAAGCGCAGCAAAGAAAAACAGCCACATCCTCCGGTCGACAGAAGGAAGAGCTCCGCTGAACAGCGATGAAGCACTTATGCGGCAATCTGACATTCTGGGTAAGTTCTCATCAACTCTCGCATAGTAAACACATCAGTACCGCGGGCTTTGGGTGTGTTTAGCAGCTATTAAACTAACGTACGTTACATCAGCCGAGAGCCGCTGGAGAGACTCGGTGTAACGAATGTAACGCTAAAGATGACCAGATCTTGACTAGTTTTACTGTGACTTAGTATTAGAATTAATAGTCGCTCAAATAAAATTACGAATCTGCTGATGTCCCCATTATGTTAAGTTATGAAACCGTTATTTTTTTGAATGATTCTCTGAAGTTCAAAACGGCCAAAATATTTTAAACGTTGGTGAAAACATTAAGACATTTAATAATTTCGTGAATTTGTTTTTGAATGTTTTCTGAACCACTGAGAATTGTTTTTTAATTTTTGTATTAAAAATATGTAAATAGGAGGGTAAACGTAGTAACTAACGGCTAATGTAGTTACTGGCAAGGTTCTCTCAAAGTTCTTCCAGGAACGTTAATAGAACCTTCGTTCAAAGTTATTTGATCTTTAATAACGTTCTCAAAACGTTAGTACATCATTCATGGAACATTTTCTAACGTTTTTTAAACATTTCATAAACATTAATGTTTTCCTAACGTTCATACAACCGAGAAAAATCTTCAAAACGCATGAAATAAGACGAACTTTCACCTGAACTGTTTCAGAAGAATGTTTCATGAATGATGTAAGTTAGCTAAATAATGTTTTTGAGTGTTTTAAAGAGCAGATATCTTTGAATGGACATTCTTTTAACAGTACTGGTAGAATGTAATAACTTTGGGAGTCTTGTCAGAACGTTGGCTGTGATATCATTCACATGTGGCATAGACCATGCATTCACTGCTTCTCAAGATGAAACAAGCACGTTGTCATCATGACGAATCATTTTTCGGAATTGAATCGTTTTAATGAATTGGTTCGCAGTATTGGTTATGAGTTACGGGAGAGCATCGCTCATCGAGTTCATCGAACATGTTCGACTCGAATCGAGTATTTGAATCACAATCAGGTTGACTTTAATACTCGAACAGACAACTTACAGATAAAACGTAGGCTGCTGGAATATGCTTAAGAATTGTATCTCATGAACACGTTTGTGAAAAGGATGTGAATGTATAAATAAATAGTTGTATGAATAGCCTTTTCTAAAAACATGCAAACCCTTGAATTAATTGGAAATGAATGCATGCAAAATCTGTTATATTTAAGGTTAAAATGCCTGAAACGTTGAGTCATGAGATGAGTTGAGAATTTCAATAAACACCTATATTAATAAAAAAGGTATAATAAAAAAAGTTTGCATGATATGTGTCTGCAAATGACTTTAAATGAATATTTTGGAGCTCAAAGTGGGATTCTAGGAACCATGTGACCACAAACAAGCAGTGAACTGAACTGTTCAAAAGAAGTGATTCAGAGAAATGAGTCAAACTTCACATTACGTTCTGCAACCTTCATTAACATTAATACTTAATAGCATGTTTTTTTCCATGTGGTCTGACATTTTGCTCACCTCTCATGTTGGTTTATTCGGGGTCAGGCCGCGTTACAGCTTCTGGAGAGATATTTCTGTTGTTTACGAGGTTAATTGCGGTAATGGCAGCCGTGTGTGTGTGTGTGTGTGTGTGTGTGGCCTCATTAGCTGGACAGACACAGTGAAGGCTTATTCTCGGGGTCCGTACAGTCAGTCAGCATTACATGCCATAAACACTATGTAGGTTAAGAAGAAAGGCAAAGGGCTAAAACATTCCTCCGTTCAGAAATGTCTGAAATTTACATTTCATGAAAAATTATAAATACATTTATAATACATTATAATGCTTATTAATGCACCTTATAATGGATTGCATGAAAAATTATAAACCACATTATAATACTTATTGTTACACCTTTAGAACGTACAATGCATTTAACCACACGACAAGCAACCAGATTAACATGTAACAAGAAATTTGCAAATATTATAATGCATTTTATCTAAGGTCGCGATTATTAATGAAAATATACATTACCTTGTATACCACACAGACACACACACACACACACACACACACACACACACACACACACACACACACACACACACACACACACACACACACACACACACACACACACACACACACACACACACACACACTGTTGGTTTTTATGGTTTACGGGGACTCTCCATAGGCGTAATGGTTTTTATACTGTACAAACTGTATGTGCTATTGCCCTACACCTACCCTACACCTAAACTTAGCCCTCACAGGAGACGGTGCATTTCTATTTTCCCCCAAAAAAACTCACTCTGTATGATTTATAAGCGTTTTGAATTATGGGGACACTGAAAATGTCCTCATAAATCACCTTCTCCTTGTAATACCTATGTTATACCCATGTCATTATACAAATTTGTGTCCTCATAAACCACATAAACATGCACACACACACACACACACACACACACACACACACACACACATATATATATATATAATTGCTTAAAACGCAATTGTAAAAGCTTCAAGTACAGTGAGTAAACATATAAAAAAAAATTATCATCTATATCATTAATACACCTCAAAATACAAATATAAAGAATATTATGTAAGAAAATCCTATATGTTTTATGTCTATATGATCTATTGAATTATCATCATCATGTTTCCTGTGGCTAAAACGATCTGGACAAACAGAGGAAGCTTGAGACTTGTGTTGTGAAATTAATCTGAATTTACTGTAACACAACAGAATATTCTGAGTTCTGTAACTTCGGTTTAATATTCGTATTAAATCCAATGTAATTTCCAGGTTTTATTTTATAGGTTTAAATCACAATATGTACCTGTAAGATCACACTATTCTTGAAACCTACATGAATATTCAATGCAGATTAATCTTTCTAATTTTGCTGTTTTATTTGATAAAACTGTTGTTTTGAGATAATAGTGAATATTTGGTCTCATATCATAGATTTAATCACTTTATTGTTCTATTAACCCATTGATTTGAGTGCACTGATACTACTCTCACCATCTAAAGTCTGTATTAAATACTGCATTACTCTGCTTCCTCAGCACACATAAGACAGTTTCATCGTTTTTTAGCATGCTTTTGAGCTGTTCATCTGAATACGCTTTAGACTGTAGCTAGTCTTACTGTATAGACTGAGGCTGAGGCTGCATTCAGCTCACTTCATTGTGCTCACTCAGATTTAGATTAGTTTTGCTCAGAAGCCGCGGGTCACGTAAGGTAACGGCAGACTCTCGCTGAATGTGTGTGTTTGTGTCAGCGGCTCCTCGTCGAAGCTCATTGATGCGACTCTTTTGCGTGAGACATGCACTGAAACATCCTTTTTCATCTCTGTTTCTCCTGCTTCCTCTACATTCAGTGTTGCACAAACGGATCGTGTCCTCAAATGTCCTCGAACGTCTTCATTCACAGCAGCAGCCATTGTAGAGTAGCGCCACTGCTCTGTTTATATGAAGGACAGCAGAACCACTAAAGACAAACTTGTGCTGTTATCATGAAAGCTGCTATTTTATAGCAGAGATAATGGTCAACTGGAAGTGTCTGAAATCGAATAAAAAGCTGTGCGTTTCTTCGTACGAAACAAGAAACTACAGCATGATGGGAATCAATCACAGTCAGTCAGGAGATGAATTTTGGGACAATCAGATTTAGCAGTTGCTGATCATTATTTTACATATTAATATAGGCCTGGGCGATATATCTCATGCGATATGTCGGAGATGCGTATGCATATCGCATGAGATATATCGCCCAGCCCTATATTAAAGATATTTGAGATATTTACTGTAATATAATGTAAAAATATACTGTATAAAATAATTGTAGTTTACAAAATGTTTTGATTTAATATCATTATTAATTTCATATTCATTGCATTTTATATAAAGATCTCTTTATATAGATATTACAATTATATACATTACTGTCTTAAAACACAAAAAATTAATTTAGTGAATTTAGACATCATAACATGAAAAAATATGAGATTTTAACATTTTTAACTATATTAAAATATTAGTATTTTTTAACTGTAAGTCAGGGTTAGATGACAGCAAATGTGATCTGCATGTAAACATTTAATAAAAGAGCATTCACAATTAAATATCTAATATTGAGTGACTGATAACTGATATGATACAAGTATATTATGTATTCTCATACGATCAGCCTATATTAATGTAAATGGTTCCAGTATCATTTTGTCATTAAACTGATGCCGCTAACTCAGATTAAATGTTACCCAGCTTTGTAACTTTGAAATGAGACTATTTTATTGTGTCATATATGATTTATGGCATTGATTTCATGTGAAATCCCTCTCAGCGCTAAACAAACGGCTGAGTTACTCGAGAAGAGTAATGAACTGAACCGAGATCAGTGGGAAATACTTGTAGCATGTTGCTGTCCCAATTTCAAGTGAGCACAAAGCAGTTAATCATCAGGGATTACCTCCGAATCGTTAATACTGAATGTTACTATAATGAGAGCTAAAGCAATTACTGGCATGTGTGAAATGTCAGGCAAGGTAACTCGTTCCAGGGGACAACACTACTGGATTTTGCCTGGATTGTCTTGTGACATTGAATTTGTCACTTTTGGCCTTGAATATATTTAACGTCTGCTTGAATTAATCCTTGTTAGCACTGCGGTCAGTTCAGGCAAACACCTAAATAATGCCACTGAGCAGGTGCCTTTGCTTTTATGGGTATTAATACATTAAAACAGTAGTTCAGCCACAAATGGACCCTCAGTCCATCCAAGATGTCAAGATTTCTTCATCAGATTTGGAGAAATGTAGTTTTCAATCTTTGCAATGTCTCAGCAATGGATGCTCTGCAGTGAATGGGTGCCGTCAGAATGAGAGTCTGATAAAAACATCAATAATGAACAATAATCCACACCACTGCAGTCCATCAGTTAACATCTGGAGAAGACAAAAGCTGTGTGTTTGGAAGAAATAAATTCATTATTGAGACTTTTATTTGAACTAAATTAGTCTAAAAGTCTAAAAATAATGCTTCCTCCAGTGAAAAAGTCATCTGGTCTGAATCAGGAGAGAAATCTGCACAGATCAAAACAAATATGTGGCTGGATTTGGATGTGAGGGACAACAGGAGATGGACTTTTTCACCAGATGAAGCGTTATTATGGATTATGGACTCATATTTTAGCTAAAAACGTCTTGATGGATTTGTTTCTAACAAACACACAGCTCTTGTCTACTCCAGATGTGAACTGATGGACTGGAGTGGTGTGGATTATTGTGATGTTTTTATCAGCTGTTTGGACTCTCAATCTGACGGTACCCATTCACTGTAAGGCATCTATTGGTGAGCAAGTGATGCAATTAGGGATGCACGATATATCGGCCACCATATCGGTGTCATTTTTTCTGTTATCGGTATCGGCCCGATAAGAAAATTTGGCCGATGTCTTTAAGCCGATAAATAATGCATTATTTCCTTCAGAGACACTTCAGATGTGCGCTATTCGCCATGATGGTTTTGAAATGCTTGAATATATATATCTGCTTTATCTCATATGAATGCGTTTGGTTAAGTTAATAGAGCGCTTCAGTTTGCCGGTGATCATCTTTAGCTCCGCGCACGCAGCTCAAACAGTAGCGCTCGACTAATAACTATGATTGGGACGGTCGTGTATAGATCATTCTAATGAGAATATTATTATAATAAAAGGTTGTGAATTCTTTGGGTTTAGTTGCCGTGTTTTAGCGCGGTGTGCGCGTCCACGAGTTACACATCTGACTAGCACATACCTTCAAAATAGCTTGTGCATTTTTGTGCATAAATTGTAAAATGATGTTTATGTTCTATAAATATCTGATTCTCATGTAGCCTAATTAAGCCGCTATAACGAGCGCTTCAGTTTACCGGTGTTCATACAGCGCACGCAGCTCAAACAGCGGTAGCCTATTAATTTGTTACTTTTTCAAAATCACTGAAGCATTATTAATATCCACCACTTTTATTTTCATCAACAAAATGGTTTAGTAATTAATATAATTTCATTATTGTCCATGCAGATGGCTCTTCCGTTTTAATCATCCATGGCACATGCATTTTGATTCTTTACACATGTCCAATGACTTGTTTGCATTGTTTAAGCATTATTTTATTTTACTTGTGAGAAATGTTGTAATGGGAGAGTAAAATATTGTTTTTAAACTTACACTGTTCAGACTCGTCTGCTTATGTTGAAGTGTTTGGGATGTGGCTTTTAATGATGAGACCTTTTTTTTTTAAATCAGGCTCTCAAAAAGTATATACAAATTTGGATATAGATTTATCGGCCAACATATCGGTTATCGGCTTTAAAATATAAAGAATTATCGGTAATCGGTATCGGCTAAAATGTCCATATCGGTGCATCCCTAGATGCACTGCTACATTTCTCCAAATCTGATGAAGAAACAAACTCATCTACTATTCCTTTAACATTATAATATCTAACCGTTCTCTGTATTACTGTCAGTTAGTCTCTCTTGGGTGTGTTTTCTTTTGTTACCGTGGAGTGATTCCAGCACCATAACATTAAAGCTTTCAACTACTACTTTAACTTTATTCATATTTAATACATCTTTAACTGTGCTAATATTTTGGTACTTGAGGTGAGCTTAATAGCAAACTCACTATTCACTCATAACACAATGACCTAAAAACACTAACAACAGGGACATTACACAATTTCTTCTGTAAAATGTCTTTAAAATCAACAATGACACTCTGTTATAAGCTGTGTGTTTACATCAGTACACAACTGTCTTCCCTTTTTGTACTGTAGAAATAGAAACGAAACTGAAAGACATTACTGTGTAGGTGTTCAGCTACATCTAATTTTTTTATAGTATCCCATTTTGTACAATTGGAATACATTTCAATATAGTATTGCATTAGAAATGTAGTGAACAGCTATTATTGCGTGTTGTATTATGTTAGGTTTTGAACTTAAGTTGGCCTGTTTTTAAGTGTTTGCATTTTTTGTGTCTGAGTGAGGAAGTAATTAATGTATGTAGACATACTGTATTCGTTACCAAAACAATAATAAATGATCTTCAATCAACATCACTTGGTCAGGTGTACATTATACACCAAGCGGTGTTGATTTAACACCTGGGAATTTACTGTGTAGTTTTGAGAAACAGGTCGTGGTGTTTGCCACAGAAACACATAATTGAGCCAGCGGTGTCCTAATGTTTAGTGCACACGTTCAGCTGTCTGAATTCATGGCGTGATAGTGATTCTCGGCCTATAGGGAACTAGAGAGTGTAATGACTCATCTGTGCTGATTCATGTGTGTAGCTGCCTGAAACATCAGCAAAGCGGCTCTTACGTTTGTTTCATTTACAGAGAACCACACCTGAACTCATCTCAAACTTTAACAGCATTTAATGGAAGTGTCAGTGTCTGAGATCAAACAAATAACATTCGTGAAACTGCTGCATGATGTGAAACAGTCACAGTCAGAAGATTGTTTTAGATATTAAAATTCTATATAGTCATAATCAATCACAAACAAATGTAGGCATCAAAACCTTAACAGCATTCTTCTGTGAGCGCTGGTATTTCCATCAGGAAACACAAATCTAGTCCAGCTTTACTCTTTTCAAGCTTTTCCTGTGCAAATATTATTGAAACCAATTCAGAAACATCTACGTTCAGCTCTGAATCATTAGTTTCTTCTTGACCCAAACTCGCGAGTGTTTACTTTCCAGGGAAGTAAAACTTGATTTAGTAACTCGACGTGTAGCAACACGTATAATGGCTTTGGGTTGAGCAAGCAGAGCGAGCCGATTCGTTACAAGCTGCCATTGCTCTTGCACTGAACAAAAATCCACCATTATGGCTGAAAGGGGATTTCCGTTTGATGCCCTTAATAATGCACTTTTAATGCATGTGCCGATTATTGGGTTGTTCCAACACCACATATTGCCATATAACGGCCTCTAACAATGGAAACGGGAAAACCAGCGTTTATAAATGAGTCTAATAGGTTTCTCTTCCTCATTAAAGCCGTGTGAAATCCCCCTCATGTGGGTTTGCTCAGCATTCGTGTCAAATGATATCTTGGGAAGGAAATACGGTGCTCCATGCTATGTTTGGAAAGCAAAAATCAACTCGTGCCACACTTCCTGTTGAAGTCAGCGTGTTTCCCGAACCGTTGTCTAATACTGAAAGCATGTTTAGATTAGTCCAAACCTGATTCCTGAGCGTGTTTGATATGGTGCACCTATGGGAGATCTCCATATGCCTGTTTAAACACTGCTTTATTTACACAGCTCACTATGAACCATCGTATCAGTCCAGTTATATGTGTGTTTGTGTGCGTGAATATGACCAATAATACAACTGATGAACGTCTGAACAACGTGCTTTAATTCATCTAAACACTACATTAGAGGTAAAGCGATGTGGGTTTTAATGGCTGATGCAATATCTAAAGCATCTATTCCTGTGGCTCGATGGTTAGAGCATTGTGTTAGCAGCGCAAAAGGTTGTGGGTTCGATTCCCAGGGAACACATGTACTGAATAAATGTATAGCTTGAATGCGCTGTAAGTCGCTTTGGATAAAAGCGTCTGCTAAATGCGTAAATGTTTTGTCATCCTGGTCTGATCTGGGTGTGTGAGCGTTCGCAGCCGGCATCATGAAGCCGTTAATCTTGTGAGTTAATTGTTAACCGTGCTTCTTCTCTTAGTGTGGTTTGGGGTTTTTGAGAACACTGTACAGCTACCTTTGTACAGTATATGAAGCGTGTTGTGTGATGATCTCTGTGTCCTGACGTGGCTTTGCTGGACAGGCTTTCTATGAATCACGCTGAGGATTGGAAATGTGGGTCAAATACCGGAGGTGTCTGCCCTGGGGTGACTCCAGCGATTAATCACATGAAAGAGGTCATATTCTACAGCTTTCTACCATTCATTCACTCGTTAAGCCCACTTGTAGTATTAATCAAGGTTTTATTAACCTTATGCAATCGTAATTAGGTTTTATATTAACATTTACGCTTTCTTCCTGACTTCCTTCCTGAGAATTAGACAGTTTTGCTATTGTAATATGTACATACAATTATGTGTGTGTGTGTGTGTGTGTGTGTGTGTGTGTGTGTGTGTGTGTGTGTGTGTGTGTGTGTGTGTGTGTGTGTGTGTGTGTGTGAGTGTGTGTGTGTGTGAATATATGAAGAGTTTATTTGCAAAAACATAACTCCGTTTTTAAACATTTTCAAAAATCATGTTTTTTACTATAATATCATATTTTTATTGTGTTTTGTGTTAGTTGTGCTAGTATTTTTAGTAATGTTGTACCTAATCAAAATAACCCAACTGCAGTTTGATTTTTCGTGATTTTCACAAAAAAATGATTTTTGAAAATTACAATTAAATCAGAGTTATCTGTTTTTGCAAATGAACTCTTCACACACACACACACACACACAGACACACACACACACACACAGACACACACACACACACACACACACGCACACACACACGCACACACACACGCACACACACACACACACACACACACACACACACACACACACACACACACACACACACACACACGCACACACACACACACACACACACACACACACACGTATACATATAATTGCTTGAAACGCAACTGGGCACACTCATACACATTCTTTTATATTGCTATTTTCTATAGATTTATTAATTATGAAGTAGATTTAATATTACTTAAATAACTGTAATAAAGTTAAAATAAAATAATAATAATAAAGTAAATATTATTATATGAACAATAATAATAGTTAAATATTAATATATTATTAAGGTTCAATAAGAATATTAATAATAATAATTATTATTATTATTGACAAAAATAAAACTGGTTTCTTTGAAGAATCTGATATATGAATGTTTTGATTTTTGGTAACTATAACTAACCAGCTAACTAAATAAAATATGTAGGCACTAATTACATTTGTTTTGTAAGAAATAATGAACAAATTTGCATTTAATGACACTGTGTTATATATTAACTTTGCATTTAATTACAGAAAAATATTTCATGGTTAATGGTGCAAGTGTAATATGGAAAATTTGAGATCTTTATCTATTTTCTGACTGACATATCAATCTCTTCATATTATTGTCCTCTTTTGGAAAGTTCCAGAAGCACTGTTGTGATTTGTGTCTTTTGCTATTGGAGCAAATAGGAGCACAAAAGATGTATTTGTTGTATTTTCCTTTCACCACTGCAGACGTTTCTTGAGTTCTGAGAACATGTAAATGTGCAGGGCCAGTAGTTTCATCTCTGTCCTCTATCCTCACGCCTAGCGTCCACACAGGCGGATCCTCCGTCCGTCTGGATCACATTACTGCGCTCTGGACTCTCAGGAGGGAGAGTTTGTGTTTGTCAGCCTGTGTTTCTGTAACCGCTGAGACGAGGCAGATGCCCTGCGGTCCTATCATACCGGATAGAATGACCCAAAAACACACAAAACATAACAGATACATCCCAACAACAGCACTTGTTTCGCTCGACAGCATGGACAAATAAATGCATGTGAGATATTTGAGCTTTGAATGTAAGTGTGTCGTTTAGACTCTGGCATGATCAAGCATTAAGAATAGAGCTGATTCTGCTTATGCAATAAGGAAAAATCATAACTCTGAATAGAAACGAGCTGAATGGTTTCTGACTGTGCCGCTTTTGGAGTGCTCCATCAAGAACTGGTTTTATTAGCCTGGAGAGGATCTCTGACAACGTCTGAGACCGCTGGAAATACGTCTCCAATGCATTCTTGTGTAATCCAATGCATGTTTAATTACAAAGGATGGTCGTACAGAGGATCTCCGACAACGTCTGAGACCGCTGGAAATACGTCTCCAATGCATTCTTGTGTAATCCAATGCGTGTTTAATTACAAAGGATGGTCGTACAATTTCAGTGTTATTTTAGTGTCTATTAACAGTTTGAATACTTTCATTTTGATATTTTACATTTTTGTAATTTTTTTTTTTTTTAGTACTATAGTATGATAGTTTTAAATCTGTCTATATAATTTTAAATACATTTTTATTTTGGTTTTAGTTATTTTAATTTGGATTAAATAAAAATGAGAAACATTTCCTTTACAACTAGATTAATAAAATACGTTATTTTTCAAAAATATGTTTGAATTCATTTCAACGTGTAACAAAAATGGTTTTAGTTTTATGGTTTTAATTTGAGTTTAACCTATAATAAGCCTAATGTCACAAACGTTTGTTGATCGCCAATTAGCTGACAGAAATACACTTTTTCACAGTTTATTTCTAGGTTTTAATTCAGTTTTAATTTGGCTTTTATGTAGAATTTGTTTTATATCCAGTCTTTATCAAGGTTTGTCCCAGGTAGAAAATTGTGAAGCCCCAAGGCATTGGATATTTATATTCATATTTATTTATATAATAAGCTGTAAATAGTACAAGTTTCTGAGTGAAATACGGTCAGTCTTTGAGATTGTGTCTTGCTGACGGAGTAAGAGCTGTTCAGAACTGATATAACTGATATGAAGCATACAAGAATAAATTAGAATGTCGTGGAAAAGTTCATTTATTTCAGTAATTCAACTCAAATTGTGAAACTCGTGTATTAAATAAATTCAATGCACACAGACTGAAGTAGTTTAAGTCTTTGGTTCTTTTAATTGTGATGATTTTGGCTCACATTTAACAAAAACCCACCAATTCACTCTCAACTAATTATAATACTTCATAAGACCAATAAAAAACATTTTTAGTGAATTGTTGGCCTTCTGGAAAGTACGTTATTTTACTGTATATGTGCTCAATACTTGGTAGGGGCTGCTTTTGCTTTAATTACCGCCTCAATTTGAGTTGAATTACTGAAATAAATGAACTTTTGCAGGACATTATAATTTATTGAAATGCACCTGTATGTGTTCACCGAAACCATTTACTTTCCTTGTCTGCAAGCCAAAATATCACCATATATAGCGTTGAGTTTATGCCTGAGACTGCAGTTTCACTTACTCTGGATGTTTATCAGTGATGCGCTGTTAGTGAGGTGCTTCCTCGGAGATCAGATCTAGTGTAATGACCAGGCAAAGGGTGAAAGCTTTTGTGTTTCGCACTTCTCTTTCAGAAGTGCATGTGTCATTGCCATCTCTCACCCTCGTGTTCCTGTTCCAGGGCCATTCTGTGGATTGTTAAACGATTTCACGGTGACGGTGCGTTTGGAGATTTATTAGAAAGACCGGAAATGTGCCTTTAGTTCACTGCAGCAAATAAAACAACTCTTGATTTCCTAGAAAGATAAGACTGGTTTTCAGAGAATCATGATTTAGTTAGTTTCTGTTTATTTTTTACGTTTTTTTTTATTAAAATAAACTTAAAAAATAAAATAAATAAGAATTTAACTTAATCTTACTTTGAGATTTAAAGAACTTTGCATTTTACTTGGATTTTAAATGAAAGATTAGAAGAGAAATTAAATGTAAAATTAATCCTGATTATAGACTTAGATCTTAGTATTTGAATAAAAATAATGTATACACACACACACACACACACACACACACACACACACATATATATATTAGGGCTGCCAAATGATTAATTATGATTAATGGCATCCAAATAAGTTTTTGTTTACATAATATATGTGTGTTTACTTTGTATATTTATTATGAATATATAAACACATACACATGCATGTATATATTTAAGAAAAGTATGTTGTTTATATATTAAATATATTTATATATAATATAAAATATAAGAATATATAAATCTGCAAACGTAAATATTTTCAAATATATACTGTATGTGTGTATTTATCTATACATAAATATACAAAGTACACACACATATATTATGTAAACATAAAATGATTTGGATGCCATTAATCACGATTAATTGTTTGACAGCGCTGATCACTAATATATATAAATATAACTTCATAAAATGGTTAAATGTCTTCTCTCCCCAAGTATTATGATGGGATTCTCTACTTAAAAAGCACTCAGCAATGCCACTATATTGCATATTGCTTTCTTGAAATAGAATATACACAGTTTTGAAATCATATAAACATATATCCTTTATAAGATCTGTCATAGTTAAACAAAAATGTGTATGGTTCATTTGTGAATTGTGATATCCTTGGGCTTTGCCTGCAGCTCTGCTGTCAGTATAATGCATGTAATATGAGACGAGAGCCTCCAGAGGTTCAGGAAAGAGCCGAACATGTAAACTCTCAAGGAATGTTCCTCTTCTGGTTTGCTAGGTGTGCCTGAGTGCTGTTTGCGTAATTCACTGATCAAGATGAATAGAGGCGCACAAAGCAAACGCTGACCTTCCTGCAGAATTGAGGAAGAGAACGCCCCAGGACTTGCAAAATATCGAAATCCCTGGTAGCCCTTCGGGCAGGTACTCTTCACATTTTGGTAGCGTGGACGCACGCACGCACGCACGCACGCACTTACACACACACGCACGCACGCACGCACTTACACACACACACACACACACACACACACACACACACACACACACACACACACACACACACACACACGCACTTACACACACACACACACACACACACGCACACACACACGCACACACACACACACACACACACACACACACGCATGTTGGTTTTTATGGTTTACGGGGACTCTCCATAGGCGTAATGGTTTTTATACTGTACAAGCTGTATGTGCTATTGCCCTACACCTACCCTACACCTAAACTTAGCCCTCACAGGAGACGGTGCATTTCAACTTTCCCCCCAAAAAACTCACTCTGTATGATTTATAAGCGTTTTAAATTATGGGGACACTGAAAATGTCCTCATAAATCACCTTCTCCTTGTAATACCTATGTCATACCCATGTCATTATACAAATGTGTGTCCTCATAAACCACATAGTCATGCCCACACACACACACACACTTACACACACGCACGCACGCACACGCATGCACTTACACACACACACACACACACACACACACACACACACACACACACACACACACACACACACACACACACACACACACACACACACACACACACACACACACACACACATCAGAGCGATGCTGACAGACAGAGAGGAACGGCAGCTGTGTTTATATTACTGAGGGTACAGGGAAAGTCTGTCTGGTCTCTGCTGAATTTGTTAGTATATCATCTTTTTTTTTTTTTTGGTTGAGTCACTTTTTAATAATCATTCTAGTTTACAGACAATACTGATATTTATTTTCAAGAAAAAGTTTATATGCATATGCAGTTACATTATGTTCTCTATATCAACCCCAAACAGATCTCAGTATTTAGTTTTCAGTAGATACACAAGTCAGGTTCAGTAAGCCAAGTTCCTGGGTTGCACTTTCATATGAAACCATGATGTTCTAATGAGAAGCACAGCAATATAGCTGTGGGATTGTTAAAAATAGTGAACAATAGAGTTTTCCTTTCACGGTTTAAATGAGGTGAGAATGAATCATGAATAGGTCTGCTGTACTGAATGAAGGAAGTACTTGTGTGGAGAGACCAGGTGGAATAAAAAAATGTCTAATCTATTATAAAGTACTGTGCACTGTCTGAGCAGTGTGCGTGAAATACAATTAACATGACTGAGGGGAGAAAGTCATTGTGACCTTATAAGAACTGCATGTCATTTGAAGGCCGTGGCTCAGATAAAAGGAACAGAACCGCTAGAGCCAGCCGCACAAGGACTTCATCCAAGTTCAGAGAGCATGTGCATGAAAACCTCGCTCTGTGAGCTTCATGAAAGTGACGTCATACAGACAAGTATGGTGATCCATACTCAGAATCCATGCTCTGCATTTAACCCATCGAAGTGCACACACACCTGGGGCAGTGGACACACACACACACACACACACACACACACACACACACACACACACACACACGGGGCAGTGGACAGCCGAGGGAGCAGTTGGGGGTTCGGTGCTTTGTCCAAAGGCTCACCTCAGTCATGGACAATTCCTGCCGGAGCCGAGATTCGAACCCACAACCTCGGGTTACAAGTCCAACGCTCTATCCATTAGGCCACGACTGCCCTTGTCCTAATGGCATAATGAGGGATTTACTGCCAATTTTAGAATGGGAACACCAAATTAGGTAAAGCCTTGAGCACAGCCCAGGAGTTAGTAGTAAATCTGTCTCTGTTTTGTGTTTGTGATTCCTAAAAACATTTAAACATGTTAAATGTCTGATGAGCAGATGTTAGTAGCTAAACAGATTGCATCCAGCTCTCTCTTAGAAACTGTTATCCTGAGAAGGTCATTTTAAAGCTGCTGTACCCTAATAGCATCTGAAACACATCAGGGAGCTGCTTGTGTTATTCTGCCGTTCACCTCGAGTTTAAAGAGCAGAAATCACTATGAGGTCATGACCTCATAACTAAGGCGGAGCAGAGAGGTGTCTTCCCTTCAAACCGCAGCCTGCATCCTGTAAGAGCAACGACAGGTCTTCAGCTCGACAGCCGTCTGTATCCTCACATTCACAGCATGACCCAGTGCTGGGGACACTTACTTTTACAAGAAAGCGTTACTACCGACTTAGTTACTTACGGAAAGTAATGCATTACGTTGTTTGTAATGCATTGACATTTACATTTATGCATTTAGCAGACGCTTTTATCCAAAGCGACTTACAGTGCATTCAGTCTATACATGTTTTTGTCA
The DNA here is from genome assembly GCA_027474115.1 of Schizopygopsis malacanthus. Taxonomy (NCBI): domain Eukaryota; kingdom Metazoa; phylum Chordata; class Actinopteri; order Cypriniformes; family Cyprinidae; genus Schizopygopsis; species Schizopygopsis malacanthus. The sequence goes on from CM049883.1 coordinate 26,581,128, forward strand.
GTATGTGTGTTCCCTGGGAATCGAACCCACAACCTTTGCGCTGCTAACGCAATGCTCTACCACTGAGCCACAGGAACACATTGACTGTCGTTTGTCACTTTTTAAATCTGGGGTGGGCTTGTTTGTTTATTTTTAATAAAAAAATAGATTTATTATGCACTCCTAAAAGATACATTCATGTTCCTGAGCTCCTATTTAATTTATCATTTTTATCATAATTTAAAAAAATAGTCATGTTTGTGTTTATATATGAGTTTCAGTGTAATTTATTATTTTTATCATAATTTAAAAAAATATTCATGTTTGTGTTTAAAAGTTTCAAATGTATTTATCATTTTTATCATAATTAAAAAAAATATTGATTTTGTGTTTATATATGAGTTCCAGTGTAATTTATTATTTTTATCATAATTTAAAAAAATATTCATGTTTGTGTTTATATATGAGTTTCAGTGTAATTTATCATTTTTATCATAATTAAAAAAAATATTCATGTTTGTGTTTATATATGAGTTCCAGTGTAATTTATCATTTTTATCATAATTTAAAAAAATATTCATGTTTGTGTTTATATATGAGTTTCAGTGTAATTTATCATTTTTATCATAATTTAAAAAAATATTCATGTTTGTGTTTATATATGAGTTCCAGTGTAATTTATTATTTTTATCATAATTAAAAAAAATATTCATGTTTGTGTTTATATATGAGTTTCAGTGTAATTTATTATTTTTATCATAATTTAAAAAAATATTCATGTTTGTGTTTATATATGAGTTTCAGTGTAATTTATTGTTTTTATCCCATCCCAAACAAACAGATATTTTCTTGTAATTGAAAAAGTCATGCAATACTTTACTAGTTATTTAAATAAATAAGTAATCTGATTACTGATTACTTGCGTTGCTTGTGATGTGTAACCCCTAACATCTTTCTAAACATGATGAGAGATGGAAGTGACATATCTTTCTCTCCAAGCCTTGCTTTATTTTCTCTCACTGGATTGAATGCTGTGTATTTGGTATCTCGCGCGATGGCTGCCGAGTTTAATCAGGTGATCAGGCTAGACTCTAGACTAGAGCTTCATGGTGATTAGACACGAGAGAAGGGAACACAAATACACATCTGAGCTCTCTTCCCCTGCTCTGTTTGCGCTTGATTAGAGAGTACGGCTCTCTGGAGATGTCTTTTATAGTGACGGTTGCCACACTGGAGTCTGTCGTGACTGAGGAATATTGCATGACTGTTGTTTGTCAAAGTCTTGTCATCCAAGGTGTTATGAAATATCTGAATTCTTGAGACCTGGGACAAAACAATGACTTAAAATGATAAGAAAATCACTAGAGCTTGACATGAAAATCTCTGTTATTACCTGATTTTTTTCAATGTTTTCATAAATATCTGATTTAAAATGAACCTGTTGCTTTATTTCAGGACACAGGAATATTTATTTAAAATAACAATTAACAACAAAACATAACTGAATTAAATCATCTTAAGTTCTAGTCAATTTAGACATCGTAATTGCATTATAATGTACATTATGAACAATGGATATTTACTTTTAGATTTGCTGCAGATGAACAGATTTAACACTTCTTCATTTGTTGTGTTTTTAAAGATGAAGCAAGAATGGAGCTAATCGAAATGTAAAAAATAGAAGAAATGAGCATAAAATATTAAATGCCACCACACATCAGTTGATAAATCCAATATCAAATTATACATTTAAAAAAAATTACCGGCTGAATTAATTATGCTACCAATTTATCATACACTATGATACATATTCATATTACTGAGCTCCTGTGTAATTTAGATTTTAAATATTCATGCCTCTGCTTATATTGTGAATTCCAATGTAATTTATTATTTTTTATCGATAATTTTGAAAAATATTCATAAATATTGATATTTCTGTTTATGTTATGAGTTCTAGGTTGTAATTTTTTTTATCATAATTCAAAAAAATCGTACATTTCTGATAGTTCTGCTTATATTGTGAGTTCTAATGGAATTTATATTTCATCATACGTTTGAAAAGCATTCAAAGTATGCATATTTATTCACTTAATATATTAACTTGAGCTCATAAAGAGACACCATGCTCTACATGACAGCTCAAATCATTTAGATTGAACATAAAAATATATAATAATATTGTTTGTGCATGTTATTCTGTACTGATAACGGGTTCACTTCTCACACAAATGTCCACGCATGAACTGATTCAAATCAAACAGACTCCTGTTCTTTGTGCTTCATATGATATCATCTGAACTGATGTTGGTGTTCATCACGTTTGCTCATGTTCCCTCAGGACTACAATCTCACGAAGCACACAAACCTGCCGGATCTCCCAGCATGCTTTCAGCTGTCCGTCCTGCCATGGACTCCCTGCATCTTCCTGTGGCTCGCGTCTCCCTTCTACATCCTCTTCCTCAAGATGAACAACAGAGGCTACATCATGATGTCTGTACTGAACAGAATCAAAACGGTAGGAGATGTGAACGTCTCTGGGGTGTGCTGGGGTTCTCTGCTATCTCTTCTTAATGATTCGTTGTAGAGATCGGCCGATATATCGGTTTACTGATATTTTCCCCGATATTTAAGCATTTTACCATAATCGGATATCGGTTTTGAAAAAAAACGATAACCGATATTTTTTTTTTTTGTTGTCACATACACAATTATACAGAGTATAACCAGCAGTGAAATGTGTTCTCTGCATTTGACCCATCCAAGTGCACACACACACACACACACACACACCTGGAGCAGTGGACACACACACACACACACACACACCTGGACACACACACACACACACACACACACACACCTGGAGCAGTGGAAACACACACACACACACACACACACAGTGGACCACACACACACACACACACACACACACACCTGGAGCAGTGGACACACACACACACACACACACACCTGGAGCAGTGGACACACACACACACACACACACACACCTGGAGCAGTGGACACACACACACACACACACACACACACACACACCTGGAGCAGTGGACACACACACACACACACCTGGAGCAGTGGACACACACACACACACACACCTGGAGCAGTGGACACACACACACACACACACACTGGAGCAGTGGACACACACACACACACACACCTGGAGCAGTGGACACACACACACACACACACACGTGGAGCAGTGGACACACACACACACACACACATACCTAAGAAATGGACACACACACACACACACACCTGGAGCAGTTTTCATAATTTAGACACACACATTTTAATAATTCTGATAAAACAGTTAAGAAATACACATACACAATACGATGTTTTGTTTGTTATAGCTTATTTCAATATTCCAGAGAATATTATCAGTGGAATTATTCTTCACTCTTTAGTCATTAAACAGCGTTTAAACACTAAAACTGTAGTTTAAAATGCAGTTTATATGACTCCTGTCCTTTATTTGCTCCATTTGAAAACATTAGACATTATTTTGCTTATTGTTAATATCAGTGTTGCTGATGATGCTTTTTATAAATAAAATGTTTTTGTTGTAATTTGAAGATTAAATTTTACATGAAAATGTTAATTTTCAACAGTTTTTTGTTGTTGTTAAGACGACTGAAAGTGAAGAATGGACTTACTTCACTTACTTTATAACAGTAAATAAATATCGGTTATGAATATCGGTTAATCGGGTACATAAACGTACAAATAATCGGTATCGGTTATAAAAAATCAATATCGGTCGATCACTAATTCGTTGTATTTGTGTGTGCAGGTCCTCGGCTTGTTATTGTGGATCGTATGCTGGACAGACATGTTTTCTTCATTTCACGAGATGAGCCAGAATCAGTCTAAACCCCCAATATATTTCATAACTCCTCTGATAGTTGGCATGACAATGGTAAGTGTGAACAGGCGCTGGATATGTCGGTTGTGTCCCGTGTGTCAGATCAGTATAGAGTGAGCTTCTTTCAACAATGACTCGTTCTCATAACCTCCACGCATGTCTGGAAACAGATCAACACATCAGCAGCATGAACACGGAGCACATGATTTGTTTTATGAATCTGTGCAATTCAGGCACTTTTGTTCCTTTTCATAAAAGCACAGCGGAAAATTGTGACCCTTTAATTATAGTGGAGCGTGTGGACAATAGTCTCAGTTATTCTCAGTTATAACTGACCCCAGTGTTATTCGAGTTTTCAAGTATCTAGTTTTATTTATTTTTTTATATTTCTGTTTTAGTTATTTTAGTGCATCAAGTTAAACTAAGTGCAAATGAGAAATGTTGCAATGGAAACTAGCTGAAATAAATCTCTCAGATAATGTGTGTTTCATTTCAAATAATGAAAATGTTTTTAGTTACTTTAATAACCCTTGTATTATGTCAAATAATTCTGGGTAATTTAATTGTTATGCTCAGAGAGGCCTTAATTAGATTTAATACAATTCACCAAAATCACATGAATGAATGAAAATCTGGTAAAACTGTGAAACTTCAATATTAATGCTGCTCAAACATAAAAATAAAGTTAGCATGAAAATATACAAATTTCAAACATTTATTTTATTAAAATATTAGAAACTGTATTTTAATTTTTTGCTTTTTAAATTGTAAAAAGAAAGATTGTTTATTAGCTACAAAATACTTTTTCACTTAATGCAATGCTCAAATATTATATATGAAATATAGACATATCTAATAATATTTATATAGTTTGTGCATGTTGTGCATTTGTATATTTAAGCTCAAACAGTAGAGCATGATGCTCACAGTAATCATGGGTTCGATTCACATTGAAATTTGCATGCATGAACTGATTCAATGCAGCCTACATTTCTTAGGTCACAAGTAATCTAAAAGTAATCTAAAAAAGTAACTTAAATGTGTAATGTAACGGATTACATTACTAACTACAATTTTTGTCATGTAATTTGGAACAAATAGGCTAAATATTTATGTCTCCACTTACAGTTGAAGTCAAACGTTTACATACACCTTGCAGAATCTGCAAAATGTTTATTATTTGACCAAGTAAGAGGGATCACATAAAACACGTGAATCTTTTTTAATTTGAAGATCAGGGTAAAGTTAACATATTTATTCTTCTGGAAAACATGTAACTTATCTTCTGTAGCTTTTTTCTAAACGTAAAAATATTATATTTAGGCAAAACAAGAAAAATATACACATCGTCATTCTGTTCAAAAGTTTTCACGCCCCGGCTCTTAATGCATGGTTTCTCCTTCTGGAGCATCAGTGAGTGATTGAATCTTCTGTAATAGTTGTGTATGAGTCCCTCAGTCGTCCTCGGTGTGATAACATGGATCTCAATATCATACAGTCATTGTTGGAAAGGGTTCAAATACACTAAAATGCTGGAAAACCAAAGAATTTGTGTGAGCTGACGGATTTTTCTGAAGAACAGCAGACAGTTTAAATGTTCAGGACAAACAAGAGACTCATGAACAACTACTAAACTAATAAACACAGCTGAGGATCATTCAGACAACAACACAGTGTTAAGAATTAAGCGTATGTAAACTTTTGAACGAGTCATTTTTATAAATGCAACTCTTGTGGACTACATGTAAACCTCTTTTATGTGATTGATCTTATTCAGGTCAGTACTAAATAAACAATAGCATGCATTTTGTATGATCTCTCTTGCTTGGTCAAATAATCAACATTTTGCAGATTCTGCAACTTTTGACTGTATATTGTGTGCACTATCCAAACGTCAGTATCTGCTCAGAAGGAAGGTGCATCTCCGTGTTTTGTGAACGTTTCGCTGTCTTTCGTCTCTTGTAGCTGTTAGCCACGTTCCTGATCCAGTATGAGAGGCTGAAAGGAGTGCAGTCGTCCGGTGTGCTCTTCATATTTTGGACGATCTCAGTGTTGTGTGCCATCGTGCCTTTCCGCTCCAAAATCTGG
>CM049883.1:26592089-26609589 GCA_027474115.1 Schizopygopsis malacanthus
ATTGACGCCGAACTCTACGGGAGGCCCATATTCACTGAGTTTAACGGGTTAATCTCGTCTGCCAAGTGGGAAGCGGTAAGTCGTCTCGCTGTGAGGCTCTCGCCGACGCCCAACGGGGGCACAATACCCGCTGTGTTGGACGGGTAAGCGTCGCCAGCGTGGGACTAGAAAAGGCAAGGTTGTCTGGCCGGGAGCACCTCGTCGGCGTCCGATGGGAGATCAAGACTCACTGCGTCGGACAGGTGAAGACGGAAAGGTAAAGTTTGGTCGGGATGCTTAGCCGACATCCAACTGGTGGGCGTGCCCACCTGTTTGATGGGTTAGCTTCGCTGACGCAGGAGGAAAAGGTGAGGTTGTCCAGCCGGGAGGCTCTTGCGGCATCTGAGGTGAGATTGATACTTGTGAGCTGGGTGGTGGAGCCTCGCCGGTGGTGGACTGAAGGCTAAGCTTGCCAAAACGGCCGGGTAGGTCGCGTTCGACGGGGTTCGATATTTTTTGGTGCGAGCAGACGGAAGAGCGTTTGTCTGGCCGGGAGCACCTCGCCGGCGTCCAACAGGAGATTAAGACTTGCTGTGTTGGACAGGTAAAGACAGGAAAAGTAAGGTTTGTCTGGCCGGGAGCACCTCGCCGGCGTCCAACGAGATACCAGGACTTGCTTTGTTGGACAGGTAAAGACAGGAAAAGTAAGGTTGTCTGGCCGGGAGCACCTCGCCGGCGTCCAACGAGATACCAGGACTTGCTGTGTTGGACAGGTAAAGACAGAGAAAGTAAGATTGTCTGGCCGGGAGCACCTCGCCGGCGTCCAACGAGATACCAGGACTTGCTGTGTTGGACAGGTAAAGACAGAGAAAGTAAGATTGTCTGGCCGGGAGCACCTCGCCGGCGTCCAACCGGAGATTAAGACTCGCTGCGTTGGACAGGTAAAGACAGAGTAGTAAGATTGTCTGGCCGGGAGCACCTCGCCGGCGTCCAACCGGAGATCAAGACTCGCTGCGTTGGACAGGTAAAGACAGAAGAAAGTAAGATTGTCTGGCCGGGAGCACCTCGCCGGCGTCCAACCGGAGATTAAGACTCGCTGCGTTGGACAGGTAAAGACAGAAGAAAGTAAGATTGTCTGGCCGGGAGCACCTCGCCGGCGTCCAACCGGAGATTAAGACTCGCTGCGTTGGACAGGTAAAGACAGAGTAGTAAGATTGTCTGGCCGGGAGCACCTCGCCGGCGTCCAACCGGAGATCAATACTCGCTGCGTTGGACAGGTAAAGACATAACAATGAAAGCTGTGTGGCCGGGAGGCTCTCGCCGACATCCGACAGGAGGAAAATACTCGCGGTCTGGATGGGTAAGTCTCGCCGGCCGTGGTGTGGAAAAGGTAAGGTTGTCTGGCCGGGAGGCTCTCGCCGGCGTCCGATGGGAGTCTGATGGGAGATCAAGACTCACTGTCGGACAGGTAAAGACGGAAAGGTAAAGTTGGGTGGCCGGGAGGCACTCGCCGTGACCTGACTGGAGATGGCAGCTCGCAGCCTGGATGGGTGAGACTCTCCGGCCGCAGGGTGGAAAAGGCAAGTTTTTTGCTGGGAGGCTCTGGTCGTAAGTGATGGTCCGTGGTGTCAGCAGGGGGAGCCTCGCCAAGCGTGTGATTTGAAGGAAGTAAAAACCAGGAAAGCTCGCACCGATTTTTATGAAATTAGAGTTTGGTGGGCTGATTTAATGTGAGACTGGTCCGTTCTGATGTAGCTTTGGAAAGCTTCTGAAGACCATCGCCCTAGGGTTTGGATCTGATGTTTAGTGAGGCCTTTTTGGGCCGCTGACGTTGCTGCCCCGATGCGAAAAGAGTGGCTGGAAAAATTCTTGCTGAGATGCCTGCTGATAGCAGGACAGCTTTTAGATGTTTTTGGAACCAGGTGCGACTGGCTGGTTTCCCGGCATGGTCTAAAAATAAGGGTTCGAGGGGGATCTAGCTTGGAAAATTCTGAGGCGGAGATACTCGCGAACGGCTTGGTAAGGTTGGAGAGGCGAAGGAAGATTAAAAATGTAAACGAAGTGACCTTTCTTGACTTGGTCTGTCTTACTTTGTTTGCTCAAAAAGGAGATGGTTTCGCTATCGAGGATAGTTAGGTCCGAGATGGTGGGGTTAGTGGCTGGGTCAAATTTGGAGGAGATGGCTAGTTCGGAGCATCTCAAAACCCAAAAATGAACATGGTGTCGAGTGTACGGGCTGTACTGGGGGTCTGGTAACCTGTGCGGAGGGTGTGGATGCACTTGGTGAGGATGTCTACGGTAATGGGTAACCTGGAGTCGGGACGAGTAGGTCGGGTTCGCTGAATTCCTCTTATCAACATGGCAGTTTGAGAATTGCTAATATCGGGTGACGGAGCGCTGTACAACAGCTTGTGGAAGAATTGGATACCGCTTATGTAACCTTTGATGGAGCTGACTTGAAGGCATTTAATGCTGTTGAGAAAAGAGATAAAAGAGGTTATTGAGAGTAGAGAAAATTCAAGGAACGGAATATTATGAGAGAGATAGAACAACTTGAAGCATTCCCATGCTGTCACGTATGTTTGGAGTGTTCTGGGGGAGACAGCCTGGAGGATGGTGTCGAGTGATTGTCCAAGAGGGGTTTTTATGGGTGGCTTATGGAAATATTAATTCTGAACATGGAGGTACTGGGGTTGGGAATTTGTCTGCCTCTGGAGCCAACTTCTTGAATTTCTGCTAAAATCTGTGCTCGAACGTTGTGAGCCGCTTGCGGGGGCTCTGTGGCAATGGCATTTGCTGGGACGGTCGTTGGTGTAGCGGTGAAGATCGAGTATTGCGGTTTTGCTTGGAGGAGAGTGTTGTAAGCGGCTGGAGGCACTGTATTTTGCGGCCCTGAGCTGAGAGGGGTAGGCTGAGGGATTGGGTTGGGAGGCCACTGCGGCCATGTGCTAGCTTGGGCTACGGGCCCTGGGCCGGGTTGTGGGGCTACGTAAGCCGGCCACTGCGGCCAAGCGTTTACTTGGGCTGCGGGCTCTGGGCAGAAGGGGGTGGGCTGTTGTGCCAGAACTGGAGGTGGAGTTGGCTAGAAGCCCGTTTGAGTTATGGGTATTGCTGACTGGAAAGCCGTGCCGGACGGCTGAGCTGCAGCCGGGCCCTCTGCGGGCCTTGCATCTGCGAAATCGGGGGCGTGGCCTTGGTCTTTGGTCGTGAACCCTTGTTTAATTTGCGCCGCCTATAGGGGAAAGCTGAACAGGTTATTTCAGGATGAATGCGGCTGAACTCGATGGAGAATTTGGCAAATGGCAACTTTGATGTCCATATTCAAAGATTACGATTGTTGCAGCGCTTCTATCATGGAGAAATGACCAAGTCTCTCTCAAACGATTCTGAGAATTTCAGAATCAATTCTGGGCTTAGATTTTAACCAGATGAGCGATGACGCAGAGTTGCTTTAGAAACACCCATATGCTGCTTACTTCCAATTCCTCACGAGCATGCGCCCCTTGAACCTTTTGTAAAATAACCTTTCATAGGTTTGGAAAGGTTGGAGCAAGTACAAGGAGAGTCGCTGGCTTCATAGCGCAGGAGCGCTGAGAGAGACACGCGTTTGTTTGATGTACACTTGACGTGTGCAGTCTCGCCAGTCTGTGTTTTTCTTACAAATGCTTTGTGGAGTCATTATGCCTGTGGTTTGGAATGTGGTGGATCTATGAAAGTAAGATGTAACCCTCACTACGGAAGGCTGCTCTTATTTTAAATGCTGATACGCGCTTGATTGTGTAGACTGCTTGCTTTGACTGCCGTAGCTGTAGGCCACAGGAAGGGGGTCCTGGAGAGCTATCGTAGCCTGCTCTGCTAATGGAGGTAACCTCACGCTAGTGTCTGCTACGGGAGCTGGAGGCCACTGTAAAGGAAAAAGAGAGTTATTCATAGCAAAAGGAAAAAGACTGAGATGTGTGGGGCTGTGTTGCAAGCGGAGGCAGCTTCGAGCTTGCGCCTGCGGCTGTAGCTGTATAGGCCATGGAAAAAATGGTTGTGACGTTTAACAGGGCCGCTGGTGATCAGTAACGAAGTAGCTTTATTATGCTACCATATTTAAGTACATTTCTAATACCTGTAGTTTCTGGAGTCGTTTGTTTAGTAACTTTACTGCGTTCCAAATATTGCACTTTACTTCGCTACGTATCGTAAAACATACCGTTTACTCTTAATGTATATAATGTGCTCTGGGGTGTAGGAGCAGTGACTGATTTATGAACAAGCTGATTATTTTGTAAAGAACCTGTAAAATTAATTCGCAATTGCTCCAACGCTTCCTTTGCAAGTTGGAATGATCCGATAGTAGCTGTTCTCTAGTCGACGATTCACTGATTCAAATGATCGGTTTAGAGTGATGTTCCCAGTGGGATTAAATGCACAAGAGAGAACCGGGAGATCTTGGGGAAACGTGCGCAACTGATGCTGCAAGATAATTTATTACTGTCGAAATTTGGATTAATTATGTAACTGAAATTCATATTTGGGTCAAAACTGACAGTTGGTTGGGAACTAAATCTGTTGTGAAGGGGCTCTATTTAGCCCTCTGAAATGCATATGCAAATCAGGGTCAGTGTCTCTATGATTTAGGTCGAAAACAAAACATTAAATATAGCACAGGTTGAATGAGAATACCTCGTGCACGTTCATTTTACTGTTGGTCCGCGGTGATCAAGAGTGTATTCGTAAAACACATTTAGCTCATCCAGCTTATCTGTCTAAGGAATGCTAAGCCAATTAAATGCTGGTAAAAATACGGAGGGTTAAGTACGTCCGGTATATATTCTGGGCATGGTGACATGGTTACATAGTGACGTTAACATCCCATGTCTTCGTGAGGTCTTTTAACGATTTATTCAACAAATACCTGCCTTTGTAGATTTCCCCTAATAATTATTGGCAACATTGGTTGTTGCGTGCTAAAGGAGGCCGCTTCGCGTTAGCATCTGAAATTAGAAGCTAGAAGCTCGGCTAAATACTTGCGCTGCAGTGAAGCGAGTGAAGCTTTGCTGCGGTGAAACATGGGGCGTGGCCCAGGCTCGTTGAAGGCCTGCTGTTGCGACCTCCGAGGAGGAGAGCGTGTGGCTGGTCGAGCAGAGAGCAGCGGTCGTGACGAAGCCCGGAGCTCGGCGTCCGTGTCTGGTGAAAAAATAAAAATAGACGATCCTGGGGCCGGCAGATTGCCCGGAGGGTTACGAAAACCCCATCATGGGTCTCGTTGTTTGGACGGAAATGTTGAGTCTGTGATGCAATGGTAAATGGTGCCACCGTATGCTGTTTAACCGTCGACTAGATGGAGGTAAGACAGCTGTATTTATGTCCCAGGATCGATTACCTAGATTGTGTACCACCTGTGCTAATTAGCCTGAGTATCTGACGTGCTCCTCCCGAACTTAGTTTAAAAACTACGTGTTTAAACTTCATTTAGTTTTGAAGTGAATGCGCTGATCTGCCTAAATGCGTCTATGTTCGCGCGAATCATTTGTGATTAGCTTCATCTACAGAAGAAGTGAGAATAAGTGTTATTTATGAATCTTTGTAAATCATCTTTCGTAATAACGTGCTAGTTAGCAAGTTTCGCAGCTGAAGTTTACAGTCTGCTCCTCACTCCATTGAAGAGAGGGGCGGAGTCAGCAGAGCTCATTAGCATTTAAAGCAACATGGACTAGAATGGCTTGCTGAAAACAGCTGATGTTGACAGGGTAAATAAGGTGTTTTTTACACTACCATTGAGAAATTTTAACCAAAGTATGCTATAGGCTTTTCATTAAGAATCATATCAGCTTGTGGAAAATGGGCATCCGATGACCCCTTTAAGCTGACTATGCTTAATAAGCCGAAAACGCACGTGGTCATGTAAACGCGGTAACCTGTTTTCTTTTATCGGAGTAAGGTCATAAACGTGTAAGCATAAACCGGTCGACACAGGTAGTTTTTTGCCCTTTTACCCTGATTTCGTGCAGCATGTAAACTCAATAACCCACTTTCTGTCGGCTTATTGAAGTGCACATGTGTGATACGTGACAGGAACGCATCGCATCATTAGTGCAGATTTAGACAGAGCAAACATTTTGTAGTACAGAAAGAAGGAATATAGGATATATCATAAAAGCAGACTCTTTCATGACTCAGAAAATGATCAAAGTTTTCTCATCTCGTGCAGCAGAACTAGAAGTGGTTCAGTCAAAACAATGCATTTATTACAGCATGAGAGGATAATATATGAGCTGTAGCCTAGGTTTTGCGCTTACATGTTGCAAGCTTTATTTAAAGGTATAGTTCACCCAAAAATGAAAATGCTGTCATCATTTACTCACCCTCAAGTAGTTACAAACCTGTATGAATGTCTTTGTTCTGAACACAAAGGAAGATATTTTAAAGAAAGTTTGTAAACGGGCTGTTTTGGGGCACCATTGACTTCCATAGAAGGAAAAAACAATACTATGGAAGTCAATTGTGCCCCAGAACTGCTCTTTTCCCACATTATTCAGATTGAGAATATCTTCCTGTGTGTTCAGAACAAACACATTCATACAGGTTTGGAACTTCTTGAGGGTGAGTAAATGATGACAGCATTTCAATTTTTGGGTGAACTATCCCTTTATCATCACAACTGACAAACATGGAATACTCAGAGTCAGATTCGCAAATGATTATATTTTGATGTCACTTAACATCACTTACTATTTACATTTATGCATTTAGCAGACGACCAAAGTGACTTACAGTGCATTCAGTCTATACATTTATTGTCTGTATGTGTGTTCCTTGGGAATTGAACCCACAACCTTTTGCGCTGCTAACACAATGCTCTACCACTGAGCCACAGGAACACTTAACGTCACTTATCTGATTTATTAATAAAGTCATGTAAACGTAGCTTACTTGCGTTGTCAGCTTACTGGTGTGCATGTAAACGTGCTCAGTGTGAGAAACTGTTTTTTTGCAGGTGGCTCTCAAGTACAGATGCGTTTTTATTCCCCAAACCATATGCATTTACATTCATGCATTTAACAGATGCTTTTATCCAAAGTGACTTACATTGCATTCAACTGTGCATTTGTTCAATTCATGCATTCACTGGGAACTCTATGACCTTGATATTGCTGCTGCTGCTAGAAGAGTCATTTCAGCTTCAGAAGAGCAGCCGTTCTTGTTTTTCTGTGCAGTGAGCCGAGCGTGAAGGAGCAGGCCGTGTTTAAGAAGGCAGACCCGGGCGCTGAACCCAACCACGTGAGCGCCAGTCCGGAGGAGGAGGAGGTTCTGCTGTCCAAACGAAAGGAGGCGCGGCAGCCTTCGTTCCTACGGGCCCTTCTCAGGGCCTTCGGGCCCTACTTCCTCATCGGCTCCGCTTTCAAACTGCTGCAGGATCTCATTACCTTCGTGAACCCTCAGCTGCTCAGGTGAAGCCGCCTTGGCATCATTCCCAGCCAGAGAGGAACACTGTAGTCATAATTAGTTATGATTTTATGATAGGGAAGGTACTGATATTACACACATCACGATAAAGCTGCCAGTAAGTGATGTTTACTCGCTCTGTTGCGCGGGTTATTTACAGTAGATGTTCACAGGGTTGTGACGAGCTTCTGTTTGCATTAATGGTAGCTGCTGATATAACGATTCATAATTCATATATTAATGGGATTGGTTTAGTATGAGCAGCTGTAAGTGTTGATAAGAGTCTGATAATGAGCAACACAATAGCTGCTCTGTTCCTTTAACATTTACCTAGTCCTGGGTTTTATTACACGCATGGGTTTGTTTGGTTTGTTTATAACAGGAAGAACAAACATGACGTATGTTGATTAGCTGGAAGGTGGTGTAAAACTGATCTTTAATATTGCTGTTTTCCATAGAAGCCTGCAAAATCATTTGCATGTTTAGCTTTCTTCACATTTGCTTTCACACTCTCGGCCTGTGTTTTGCAATGCAAACAGAATGCAAATATGTTTCTCTACAGTCATTTATACTATTTCTAGTCAAAGGTTTGAAATAATCAAGCATTTATTGGATCAAAAATACAGTAGAATTGGGAAATATTGTTACAATTTAATATATCTGTTTTCTGTGTAAATGTGTATGTTAAAATGCAATTTATTTCTGTGATCAAATCTGAATTTTCAGCATCATTACTCCAGTTTTCAGTGTCACGTGATCTTCAGAAATCATAATAATATACTGATTTGCTGCTCAAGAAATATTTCTGATTATTATCAATGTTGAAAACAGTTGTGCTGCTTCATATTTTTGTGAAAACTGTGTTATATTTAATTTTTCAGGATTCTTTGATGAACAGAAAGTTCAAAAGAACAGCATTTATTTGAAATATACGTCTTTTGTAATATTATAAATGTCACTTTCAATCAGTTTAATGCTGAAAAAATCATTTATTTTTATTTGTGTTCCTTTTATATCATACTTGTGACACTGAAGACTGGAGTAATGATGCTGAAAATTCAGCTTTGATCACAGAAATAAATTGATCACAATATATTCATATAGAAAACTATTATTTTAAATTGTAACAATATTTCACATTGTCAAATAAATGCAGCCTTGCTGAACAGAAAAGGCTTTCAATGCTACATTTAGCCAGGTAGTGTAAACAGTTGATGATATATGGTGTGTTTTTAACATGATTCTCCTTTGGTTGTCAGGATGTTGATTGACTTCACCAAACAGACCAATGCTCCGCTGTGGTGGGGTTACTCGCTGGCGTTCCTGATGTTCGGCACGTCCCTCTTACAGACCCTCATCTTACATCAGCACTTTCAGTACTGCTTTGTCACAGGCATGAGGCTGCGCTCGGGGGTCATCGGAGCCATTTACAGGAAGGTACACACTCGACAGATGTCTCTCTGAGAACTCAGAACAGCTCAAATCTATTCTCTGACAGAACTGGTTTATGCTGGTTAGTGGTGGCCGACCAGAAGAGTCTTTGCAGTGAGGCGACCGACCGAAAGTTAACTCAGAAATTCTGCTGTCATTTATTGCAAACCTTTATGACTCTCTTTTGTGGACCATTAAAGAACCACGTTCACACACGTGCAATCATTCATTCATTCAAAGAAGATATTTTAATATTTTATATTAAATATAGATATCTTATATATGCATATATTAAAAAAGTTTGATTCCCACAATGGACATCAATGGACTCATTCCTAAAAATACCTTTTGTGTTACACAGAAAAAAAAAATCATAATACGTACACATTTTTTTTTAACAACATTTTTGTTGAACTATATATTTTTAAGCACTTTATAGGAGTAAATAATGAGAACTATATTATTATTCAAAATATTATATTACATACAAATATTGCATACAGGTCTGGAACCTATGGAAATATGTTTCCAACATGAATAAAAGTAATTAAAAATTACATTAATTGCTTCTCACAATTCAAACTTTTATCTTGCAATTCAGAGATATCTATAAAAAGCAGAATTGCATGACAAAAGGTCATAATTTTGAGATAAAAGTTGCAGTTACCAGTTTTGTTTTTAATTCTGTGGCGGAAACAAAACCTTGCCAGATACAAACTTGGAATTTCAAGAAAGAAAGTCTAAGATTAAAAAGTCACAGTTAACCACTTGTATTGTTTATTCATTGGTGGAGATGATCCTCCAGAAAGGAACCACATGAGTAAATGATGACTAAATGTTGGGGTTTGTTTTTTAAAGCAAGTTATAGAGTAAGGTTTTGACCGTTCATTGATTATACTAGAAACTGTACCTTTCCAAACTCAAATGAACTTTCCTCCATGCTCTAGTATTACAGGTTTGACCGTGTATTATTATAAATGTAGTTGGGTTCACACGGTACATGTCTGAGAAAGTGCGTTCAGCCTCAAGGAAACCTCTAAACACTGATACTTGAGCTTTTATCAATACATACTTGCACTTGAATGTGTTATTCCTGTTATGAATATATAGCTGACTGTCAGAAGCTAGAGTTACTTTTACAATAAAAGCATTGAACCTTCTGGCCCATGTTGTGAGATAAAGGCTGAATTACTTCACATTAAATACACATAACGCTGGAAAACATGCTCATTCTGTGTGACAGTACAGATAAAAAGCATTGTTTTTTTTTTATTTGCACTTACAGTTTAACAAGTCTTTTTAAAAAATGCAGTAAAAAATCAAACAAGCTGTGTTTTAATGTTAGTTCCAGCATTACTTGTGTTTAGAGTCACTGTGGCATTTAAATAAACTCCAGCTTTTGTGTGATTTTGCCGCCTGACCTCTGCTCTAGTAAAAGAATAGAATAGAAGAAGGATTTGAGTTGTGTTGGGTGTGGTGTAGGTGTGACGAGTGTTCACACACGTGCACTTTTACCCAGATCTGGGTAATACTATAATGCTGCTGAACACATGGGTGTGTTTGTCTGTCGCCAGAAATATTCCTGATATTCTGCTTCATCACAGGATACTGCATCAGAGAAAGCATTGAAATGCATCAACAGTTCAATGCATGAACTACTTTGATATATACGGTATATACTGTGGTACTGAAGGGCTGCCGTGTTCATGTAGTCAAAGAAATCAAGTCCAAAAATATAGTACACACTTTTGTTTACAACTTTTGTGGGTTTTTATTGCTCTGTTGGTTTAGACCTTCTGCGGAAGATCAGCAGCAAAAACTGTTACACTGTAAAAAATAGTGTAAAACAGCATTATTTGCTAATTTTTCATCCTAAAAAGCGGTGCCAAAGTTACAATCTACATTTATGTATTTATTATTATTTATTACAGAATTTTAAATCATGTTATGCTAATTGAATAATGGCTTTGTTTTTGCATTATGACAAAAATAACAATTTTTACTCTGTTTTGGTTTGTGGAAACCTGTTTAACAACTACAGAGATATTATTATTATTATTATTATTTATTGCTATAAACTTTAAATTTATTTGCTGATGACAAAAAATTAAATTAGTTGTTTTTGCATTGTGGCAATGAAAATACATATTTTTACAGTTTATGCTGGTTTGTGGAAAGTTGGTTGACAACAACAAACATTATTTATTTATAATTTTTTCATCCACTTTAAATTACTTTGGCAGAAAATAGAGTTGCAAAGTAGAAATGAAATTGTTAGTTGTTATTGGACTGTTGTGACAATGACAAATAATGATTTTTACTATGTTTACTGGTCTGTGGAAACATGTTCGTGACCTACAGAAAAATAATGTATTATTATTTATTACAAAACCTTTCAACCACTTTATATTGAATTGCTGATTAAAAAAATATAGTTAAAATCAAAGTAGAAATTAAATTATTAGTTGTTTTTGGATTGTGACTATGAAAAATTAATATTTGTACAATCTTTATATGTTTTTTTTTGGAAATTTCTTTGACAACTATAGTGATATTAATATTTATTACTTTTCCAACCATTTTAAATATAATTGCTCATGAAAAATATAGTTTAAAGCGAAGAAGAAATGACATTTTTTGGATTGTGACAATGATTTAAATAAATATTTTTTACAGTCTGCTAGTTTGTGGAAGCCTGTTTGACTACTACAGAGACATTATTTATCATTATTTAAATTATTACTGAACATTTTTAGCAGCTTGAAATTGGATTAATGATTCTATGTTGTTGTTTGGCATTTTATTACAATTGTATTATTATTAATTGCTAAAAAATGTTGGCCACTTTTAATAGGTTTTTCATAAAAAGCTTGATAAAGTCAATATGAAATCAAAGTTCAAATGAAATGATTCGTTGCGGAAGCATTCGAGTTCTGTTGTGTATTTTCAGCAGCTGAATCTGTGCAGTTTGTGAGCGTTTGTATTGTCTCTGCAGTCGCTGGTGATCACGAACCAGGCCAAGCGCTCGTCGACGGTGGGCGAGGTGGTGAACCTGATGTCTGTGGACGCCCAGCGCTTCATGGATCTCACCACCTTCCTGAACATGCTGTGGTCAGCGCCGCTGCAGATCATCCTGGCACTCTTCTTCCTCTGGCAGGTACAGCGCCACATATTTCAATACATTTACATGCATCCTCTGGCTTCTGTTGTTCAAAGGATAATTATATTCATACAGAATGTTTCTCCTAGAAAATGTGTGGCAGGTTTTGTTCTTAAAAGAGATGCTGAATGCAAATCTTAAATGTTATCATGCATAGTTATGAGTGATATAAATAGGCTTGACGGCTTTTAAAAGAGATTAAAAGAGATTTTTGTTTATTTGTTTAACATTAAGGCGGTATGTAAGGGAACATGTCTTAAACTATGAACAAAACTGTAAAGAAAAAGAACGGTTTGTGTTGATCACCTTGAGTTTTGAGGTGAATTATTGATCGCCGAGAGCATGAAACCATTGAAATGAAAAACATTTAGTTTAAAATTGTCAATTTTCTTGTTTAGCTAATATCATGTTAATAATATTGTTGATAAGGGTTATTAACATTAATGAAATCTAATCTAAAACCATTTTATATAAAAATATTTTTTGCTTCAAATTTTTTTTATTGATTTAAATAAAATACTGAAACTGCTATTTTTTTTTTTTTTTTTACTTGAAGTACTAGAATAACTAAAACTAAAGAAAATTAATAAATAAATTAATTGTTAATAATACTTGTTATTATTAATAAATTAATCATTCTTAAATGAATAAATAAATTAATAAACGTATAGAGACATTAAAATAAAAAATAATATTGAAAATGACAAAAACAACAAAAATGTTATAACTTTAGCTAAAATGAAAGTGAAAAGAAAATAATCAAAATAATTAATCATAAAATGAATAATAAAAAATGTTCGGTTACGACTGTAACCTCGGTTCCCTGAAAAGGTGAACGAACGTTGCATTGATTCTGACGCTAGGTGAACGCTTTGCGTGATATGTCTTGAAGCACATGTGAAAATCGTGATATGTGAAGCACATGTGAAATCAATCCAAGGTGTGATGGGACGTCAGAGAAGGTGACGTCATGAACCAGGAAGCTATACGTGCTGGTGATTTATGTAGGAGACCACCGATGTGTTGTCTGAGCGGACGAGCTCATGCTGGCCTCTGAGATCTGCTACGATATTCTTTAGAGCAAGAAATACAGCCAACATCTCCAGACGGTTGATGTGCCATGAGAGATGATGACCTTCCACAGACTCTACCTTGAGCGTCCATCTAAGATCGCTCCCCAGCCCGTGAGAGAGGCATCTGTCGTTAGCATCTAAACGACATGAAGCTCCCAACACGGGACCCGGGAACAGGAACCAAGGTTTCTTCCACATTACCAAGGCATGTAAGCATCGCGTGACCTTGATCATGTGAAAGGGGTTGCCTCTCGAGGGAAACCCCTTTGGTCCTGAGCCACCACTGCATGTGTCTCATGTACAACAGTCCAAAAGCTATCACCTTGGATGCTGCTGCAATAAGACCTAATAGTCTCTGAAACTGTTTGACAGTGAGTGACTGGCCTAGCTTTATTCTTTTCACAGTCGACAGGATGGACTCTATACGTGTGGTGACAGGCGCACCTGCATCGACGTTGAGTCCCATGCCACGCCTAGAAAAGTGGCCCTCTGTAGTGGAGAAAGCACACTCTTTTTGGCATTTAGCCGTAACCCCAACTCTTTCATGTGGGCAAGAACGACATCTCGATGCCGAACTGCCAACTGATGCAACTGAGCTAGAATCAACCAATCGTAGATGTTGTTCATTATGCAAATACTCTGAAGATGCAGAGGCGACAGAGCTGCATCTACGCATTTCGTGAAAGTGCGGGGTGATAATGCTAGGCCGAACGGAAGAACCCGATATTGGTATGCTCTGTCCCCAAAAGAGAACCTCAGGAACTTCCTGTGATACAGAAGGATGGATATGTGGAAGTATGCGTCCTTGAGATCTATCGTGACAAACCAGTCCTCGGATCTGATCTGTGGTACGATTTATCTCAATTTGAAGTAAACATCTTGAACTTGAGCTGCATGACGGAGTCGTTCAGAACTCGAAGATCTAAAATGGGACGCAACCCCCATCCTTCTTTGGAACTATGAAATACCGGCTGTAAAACCCGGTTTCCCTGTTGGAGTGAGGTACATATTCTATGGCCCCTTTCTCTAACAGAGCTTTTATGTCCTGTTCCATTACCAGAACCTGCTGGGGGGGCCACCTCGGTGGAAAACACCCCCATAAACCTGGGCAGGCGAGACCCGAACTGTATTTCATACCCTTTTTCTTTAGTCTGCCAGCCTAACTACGTCAGACTTTGTACTTCCGCTCAATTCCAGTTCGCTTCTGTACTGAGTCTGATATAGCAAACCAGCTCCCAGATTATCTCCGGCTCCGCACCAGCCGTCCAACCAATGAACAGAGGGCGGGATGAGAGCCGTGACGTAGACGCTAAGTGCCGAATTTAATATTGTAGTTTAGGTTAGGGAAATCTAAAATGACAGTGGACATGGAGACACGGGATGCTATTCGCTCTGTTTTGGAGAATATTCCTGGCATTTGCCAACTGAAGCCCGAACAAGTGTTTAGTTCACATTTTAAATGGAGGTGATGTTGTGGCCCTACTCCCGACAGGTTTTGTGAAAAGTTTAATTTATCAACTGTTACCTATCGTCAGCGAGAAACTGGGGAGGCCAAAGTCCGGCAAGGCGATAATTGTGATTGTGTCCGCCTTGGTTGCCCTCATGGACGATCAGGTTAAGGAGGCAGCAGAACTCGGTCTGTGTGCTGCACAGCTTGGCGTGCACAATGATCGAAAAATCATGGAGGGGAATTTCAGCCTTATTTTTGGTAGCCCCGAATCCTGGATTCTCAATCCAAAATGGCGAGCTATGTTGGCATCAACCCTATACCAAGACAACCTCGTCGCCATTGTTGTTGACGAGGCACACGTCGTATACAAAGGGTGAGTTTGCATACACAGGTTTGTTTATTAACTTCAACAAGTTAATTTATTTCGACGTTCAGCTCAATTCAAGACTGTCATTTGTTAACTTTTGTTGCAAGGCCGAGGCGGCTGAGCCGGCGCATAACATACGTCATAACCAAACCTTATGTGAATGGCTTATGGGTACACCAATGATTTTAAACTTCAAACAAGCGCCCCCCCCCACGAGAAAGTAAACGCTTGCCAATTATGCCCTTCCAGACTCTGTCTACGGAGCAAAGCGAAGTAGGAGTGTTTGGTATTACCAGGCTAATAGTCTGCAGGACCCAACAAGATATATTTGGTTGAAGTTTTCACGCTGTCAAAATTCTACTAGATGTACCAGCCTCTCAAAACTGGTTTCTGGATCTATATGTAGTTGTGAAGTCAGAACGACGTCCTGAAACGGCGAACCGCCAGGAAGCGTCTGAACTGACTGCTCTGAAACCCTCCTCGGAGGAAGCAGTATCCCAAGGCCACTACGTTTCCGGGTGGACCCTGAGATATCGCCGGAGACCGCTGCGCCCTGACCGCTACACGAGGTGGCAGGGTTGGCAGAACGGTTCCCTGAGGACACCGAAGGAAGATGGACACCGTAAAATGAGGTCCTCATTGGCTTGAGCCCTCGGGCGTCAGGACTTCTTCCCCGCAGCCTTCTTAGAAATAATAACGGTCCTCAGATCTGTTTTACACTTCAAAGGCTGCGGTTGAGCGCGCTTCTCGTGTCCCCATTCTTTAGGTGGGGGAGCACGTTAAGCCACGCTCTGTCTCTGTGCGGCACGGTGGGAGGAGCTGGCTTTAGATGTTTGGGGCTGCTCCCGCTCAGCAGCCCCGGAGATATGAGTACGGCGGGGGAAGAGTTTCTGGAATGCAGCTGCTTGTTTAGCTGATTCCTGAAATCTCTTGACAACCGAATTAACTGCATCGCCGAAGAGGCCAGAGGGAGAAATAGGAGCATCCTTAAGAAAGTTTTTGTCTTTTCCCTTGATGTTACTGGGATTCAACCATAAATGTCTCTCAGTGGCCACCAGGGCCGCCATAGCCCTCAGAGCCAAATCTGCATTCGGACCAATACCTCCGCCCTCATCGAGATCTCCTAACAATTCAGCCTGGTAGGCTTGGAGCAGATACATTGTGTGTAAACACGCTGCTGCCTGACCAGCCGCTGAGTAAGCCTTTCCCACCAGTGCTGATGTTGTTCTCACGGGCTTAGTGGGTAATACCGGGGATTTAATAGACGAAGGTGATTCAGGGGAGAGATAGCTCGCAAGCGTCTCTTCCACCTTAGGCATCTCTCCATAACCGTTCTCAATTGTATTTATTATAGAGGATTAATAAGAGGCTTGTCTACTATAAACTCTATAGGAAACCGGTTTCTCCCACGATCTCCACACCTCTGTGGCATCAACCCTGTGGAGATCAGGGAAAAACGGCAGTTGAGGTTGTGTACAAGAAGACAAGAAGCGTTTGTCTTTTTTTTTTCAAGAAGCGTTTGTCTCTCTGCTGGCCAATCGACCGCTCTTGTTACAACCTCAACAAGCTCCTCATAAGCACGAGATTGAGGTGGCGAATCCTCAGTATCTCTTGCATCGACATTAACAACATATAATTCCTCAGAGTCAGATAGTTGAAGTGTCTGTGCCTCGTTCGGGGCAGGAGAAACCCCTGCGCGTGCTTCGCAACCCTGAGAAGAGGCACTGGACCTGTCAGGTGAAGGCAGAGATAAGGCCGTGCCCGTCTCTAACCCCGCTGACAGATCCATTTGCGAACCCCAGGACTGCAGCATTCGCTGTGCCTCGGCAACAGCAGGACCAGAACCCTGGGGTACGCAAGCCTGAGCGCCCTCATTGTGAAAGAACGCCAGGCGGGATCGGAGCGTCCACGAGGGAAGCACTCGAGCGCTGACTGTGCATGCTCCTCTCCCAAAATAAATGACGTTAAATAATGCAGGTAGGAATAAACGCACATTCTAAAAACTTGTTGTTGCTTGCTTGCCATTCTGAGTAAATAAATACTGACAGACAACACCAAATAAGACAAGGACAGTTTCACGCAGAGCGCTTGTGAATACACAAAAAGCTAGTGACAGCTTGGTTTGGGCAAGCTTTATATCTTCCTGGTTCGTGACGTCACCTGCTCTGACGTCCCATTACACCTTGGATTGATTTCACATGTGCTTCAAGACATATGACGCGAAGCGTTCCCCTAGCGTAAGAATCGACGCAATGAGAGTTCTCTTGAAAGGGAACCGTTTTTACTTGTAATATAATACACATTTATTGAAATAAAGTATTGACATTTTTATTTCACTTAGTTGCCAATGCTAACTTGCCAAGGCAACATTTCTCATTTTCTTTTAGTTTAAATTGAAGTACTAAAATAACTAAAACTAAAGAAAAATTCATAAATAAATAAATTGTTAATATTAATAATTATGAATAAAGGAAACTTTCTTCAGGCAGTTTAATTTATTAATACAAAAATAAAATTAATACAAATATAGGAAATCACAACAAAATAACAAATATAAAAATCACAACAAATTACTAAATCTTAGCTAAAACGAATATGAAAATAAA
>CM049883.1:26619589-26627089 GCA_027474115.1 Schizopygopsis malacanthus
CTGCATATTTATTTATTTATAAATATTATTAATTTACATATTATTCATATACAATATTTAGAAATACATATTATACATGTTTTTCAATTATTTATTGCTTTCATTTTGATCTTATATAAGTTCACTTTGAGAATTAATGTTTTTTCAGTTTTGTTGGTTGACAAAGATAATATTTCTAAATAATATATGTATTTTTATTCATAATACATATTTATATATATATATATTACTTATTTGTAATACATATGAAATATTTATTATTCATATATTTGGATAGTATTTATTTGTTTACAATACACAGTAAATATTTATAACTGATATATTTATCTATTTATTTATATATATATTTGGATATTACTTATTTGTAATACATATTATGAAATGTTTATTATTAAAACATTTAATTTGTATTTATCATTTTGTTTATAATTTTTATTTATTATCATTTTGTTTATAAGTTGTATTTGTTTATTTATAATTTATCATTAAATATATTTTTTATACATATTACAATGTTATAAAATATGCCTCAACTGTGAAATATGAATTGACTGTTAAACATGAATGATGTATTTATATTTGTTTATTTATTCATAATCCATGTATGATAGCGTATTGCTTTAGCTTTGGTCCTCCGCGGTGTTTTTCAGTTTTACTGCTGGATGATGAGGAGGAGGAGTTTCCTGAAGATGCTCTCAGTAATCACACAGATATGGTGGATAACGAGCCTGTAGTTAACGAGGCGCGCAGACAGTTCATGAGGTGCGCATGCATTTTTAATGTCTCTCGCTCTGCCAGTTGCGTTGGCTTTGTGACTTCTGCTTTTACAAGCACTTCTCCTGACGACAAATTTGGCTCGCGGCAAACACTGCTTTTATTTTTTCTGTGACCTTATGGCATACAATGCGATTTATTTGCATGCTGTATTTCCAGTTAAAAACCTCTTAATATCCCATTCAGTGGAATATACAGAAGACATTTGGATGCTACTGAACTGCTATATTTATTCCTGTTTGAATGTTTATTACTAAGCATCATCCTATAGATGCATGCATTTTACAGGATTAATTAAGTTGGTTTAAATTATAAAAAAATTACACTTGCCTTCCATAGTACTATGTGTAAAATAAATAAAAAAATAGCATTGTGATATTAATTAAACATTTTGAGTATTACTAAGAGGTCGATGATGATCTTCAGAGGTTTATATATTTATTAGTGCTTATTTATTAGTCAAACAATTAATCGCATCCAAAATAAAAGTTTTTGTTTACATTATATATATATATATATGTGTGTGTGTACTTTGTATATTTATTATGTATGTATAAATATATGCACATACAATATATATTTTGAAGATGTATTTACATGTATATATTTATATTAATATAATTTATATTATATGTAAATATATTTAATCTATAAACATAACATATTTTTCTGAAAACATGCATGTGTTTGTATTTATATATACATAATAAATATACACAGTACATTTGTACACAACTTTTATTTTGGATGTGATTAATCGTTTGACAGCACTAATAAATATCCCAAAATAATCTAATTTCCATGGTTATGAATGCATATTGTAATTGGTATGTCCCATCAGCCTGTGCGTCTCTCTTCTGTCTGTTGTAGGCAGATGAGCATCATGTCTAACGATCCGGAGAACCCGAAGAAAATGTCCCGCCGGCGGCGCTGCAGCGAGAGGAGACCCCTCGAGTCTCCGACCGAGAAGAAGGAGCCGGAGGGGGAGAAACTCATCCAGGCCGAGACGACTGAGACGGGACGGGTTCGTGACTCCAGACTGCCCTCGTGTGGAGGACGAGAGCCGAACAAACACACAACACAACACAACCTGACTATAATGCCACATTACACTAGTGTTGTAATAATTATCCTTCATACAGTGTGAAGTGTTATAAATGATCATGTCTAACATCTTAAAGCTAACAGAGCAGGATTCAAATACTTTAGATGTCTCACATTCAATGTGCTATCCCAGTTATTAATAAAATAAACCCACTAATTTACCTAAATATGACATTTATAGCACCCATTCTGACAGATCGTGATTAGGTGCAATTTCTAATTCTAATAAAAAAAAATGTTTTTTAAATGAAATAACAAAAGGCCCATATTATAAAAATGTTATTGCAAGAATGTAATTTTTTTTAATTAAACAATTAAACATAAAAAAATGACTAGTACCCATCCTAGCATGTTTTCTCAATTTAAAGTTTTTCTTTGTTAATTTATCTTAAAAAAAAAAAAACTAAAGTCCCATATTATAAAGTATGTATTGTAAGAAAAACATAAAAAAATCTATAGTGCCCTCACTGAAATATATATATTTTGTCTTTGTGCAATACAATTTCTAAATCCTCTTATTATAAAATATTTATTGGAATGCCTTTTTTTTATTAAACATTACAAAATGAATAAAATGTTTTGCTATAAAATCATTTAAATACAAATTTAAATACACTTAAAATATTTATTGTAAGACAGATTTTTCTCAATTGTAGTTTTTAATATCATGGTTTGTTTTTGTTAATTTCCCTTTTTTATGCTATGAAGTAACTAGAGCCCCATATTAAAAATATTCACTTAAAAAAATTGACATTATTACAATGTAGAGTACCCATCCATAGGCTTTATTTCAATTTTAATTTTCCCTCATTGTATAAAATATTTATTGTACGAAAAAATCGAAAACAAATGTCTTTAAACAGATTTTAATCTCAAGCATTTTTCTTTATTTATTTCCCTTTTTAATGCTATGAAATGATCAAAGCACCATATTACAAAATATTTATTGTAAGATTTTGTTTATTTAAACACACACACACACACACAGACACACACACACACACACACACACATATATATATATATATATATATATATATAGAGAGAGAGAGAGAGGTGAAAGCGAGAGAGAGAGAGAGAGAGAGAGGGTGAAGAGCGAGAGAGAGATTGAGAGAGAGAGAGATTGAGAGAGAGAGAGAGAGAGAGAGAGGAGAGCGATGAAAGCGAGAGATATTGAGAGAGAGAGAGAGAGAGGGTGAAAGCGAGAGAGAGATTGAGAGAGAGAGAGATTGAGAGAGAGAGAGAGAGAGAGAGAGAGAGAGAGAGATTGAGAGAGAGAGAGAGAGAGAGAGAGAGAGAGAGAGAGAGAGAGAGAGAGAGAGAGATTGAGAGAGAGAGAGAGAGAGAGAGGAGAGAGAGAGAGAGAGAGAGAGAGAGAGCGATGAGAGAGAGAGAGAGCAATGAGAGAGAGAGAGAGAGAGATTGAGAGAGATAGAGAGAGAGAGAGAGAGGTGAAAGAGAGAGAGAGCGAGAGAGAGAGAGATTGAGAGAGAGAGAGAGATTGAGAGAGAGAGAGAGAGAGAGAGAGAGAGAGAGAGAGAGAGCGATTGAGAGAGAGAGAGAGAGAGAGAGAGGAGAGAGAGAGAGAGCGATGAAGAGAGAGAGAGAGAGAGATGAGAGAGAGCGAGAGAGAGAGAGAGAGAGAGAGAGAGAGAGAGCGATGAGAGAGAGTGAGAGAGAGAGAGAGAGAGATGAGATGAGAGAGAGTGAAGAGAGAGAGAGAGAGAGCGATGAGAGAGAGAGCGATGAGAGAGAGAGAGAGAGAGAGAGAGAGAGAGCGATGAGAAGAGAGAGAGAGAGGCGAGAGAGAGAGAGAGAGAGAGAGAGAGCGATGAGAGAGAGATGAGAGAGAGAGAGAGAGAGAGAGAGAGAGCGATGAGAGAGAGAGAGAGAGAGCGATGAGAGAGAGAGAGAGAGATTGAGAGAGAGAGAGAGAGAGAGAGAGAGAGAGAGAGAGAGTACCAATCCTGACAGATTGCAAAAAATAGCAAAAAGCAGGGTTTTGAATCGCATTTCAAGTTGTCCTAAATTTTAGTAATAGGGATAATAAATAACTAGCTAACAGCTAGCACTCTCATATTCTAATACTCAGCATATTCTGAATGTTATGCACGTGCTGTGACTCTTTTAGAGTGTTTCATCACGATGTCTGTGTGTTGTGTGTGTTGCAGGTGAAGTCTAAGGTGTATTGGGAGTATGCGAAGGCCGTGGGGCCGTTCCTGTCGCTCTTCATCTGTTTCCTGTACGGCTGTCAGAGCGCCGCCGCCATCGGATCAAACTTCTGGCTGAGCGAATGGACGAACGACGCGCAGAACAACCAGACGCAGGAAAAAGTGTCCATGAGGGTGGGGGTGTACGCCACGCTGGGCATTGCACAAGGTACGGTCAGATACCCTGAGCGCAGACATGCTAATGCTAACCTAACGAGTCTCGTCTGATTGTGTTATTGAACCAACCACAGAAATACTGACTGAACACCTGGTCATATCATTTCATTCACATCCACCATAAAGGGACAGTTCACCCAAAAATATAAAGTTTTGCTATTTGCTCATCAGAATGTCGTTGAAATTATGGAATAAACAAGGAGAAATTATGAAGATTCACTCGCTTCTGTTACAAGTGACCGTGTCTGCCAAACTTCAAAAGCAGCATAAAACTCTTCTTAAGCATAAAGTAAAGACAGAACTTGCTTAAAATCGGTAATTTTCCATTCTGCGTATTCAAACTAGCATCATGTTTGCGTACATAAAAACTAGTCATGACTGTATGTCAAGGTCATGAAATATTATATTAATTATGTTGATTATAATATATTCAATTATGCATTTATTATAGTTATAATTAAATGTAATAAATATAAAAATGTTATTAATAGATACATTTTTTTGACAAAAAGGCAAGATTAGTTCAGGTTGTAAAATCTTGTGTGGTGCAACTCCACAAAAATGTGATATTTATGAATTGGTAATGACCAGCGGCGGCTGGTGCTAAACATTTTTTGGGGGGAGGCGCAAACAAACTGAAAGTACGTGCGATCCGGTCCAAGCTCCTTGATCATTTTTTTTTTCTTCATCCGAACGGGTATTTTTGTAAAGATAAAACCGAATGTTCTTTCATCTGGAGATATTGCGCTTGCTTCCACATTAATTAGTACCTGTCTTGTCAACTGACGAGCTGCTGCTGAGTGGAACGAGAGTCGTTGAGAACGGTCCAATCACATGAGGCCAAACATATAAAAACAATATTGATTCGCTCTAACAACAAAAGGGGGAGGAGCCTGCGCCCCAAGGACCGTTTGAAACCAGCCAATTAGAGCTTAGCCTCAAATCACATGCTTTTGAAAAGTTTGTGTACCTACATACACACTCATTAGTCCGGCGCCCCGCACACAAATATGAAAGAAATATAGTTTCGATTTTTTGATTTTCAATAAATTATAATATAACTAACAGTAGAATACTATGAC
This sequence comes from Schizopygopsis malacanthus, assembly GCA_027474115.1. Classification (NCBI taxonomy): domain Eukaryota; kingdom Metazoa; phylum Chordata; class Actinopteri; order Cypriniformes; family Cyprinidae; genus Schizopygopsis; species Schizopygopsis malacanthus. The sequence continues at coordinate 26,624,937 of CM049883.1, forward strand.
TAAACGATTTTATTTAGTTAATATTTGCGATATATTTTTTTACTTATTGTTAACATGTTAAAGGGGGCTAACTTGAAGCCCCAGCGCCCCCTATTGACCAGCCGCCACTGGTAATGACTGTAATATTAATTAATTCATAATATTTGCAAGAAGAAAAATATATTTTCTTTTACTTTTAATATAATATATATTTAAAAGCTATTCATGTGTACACTCGCCTATGGTGTTGGTTACACCAAATTACATTTAAATTGAAATTATTTTGTCAAAAAAACAAAAACAATAAAAAATTCAAACTTACTTGAGTTATTTGATAAATGTTGTCTTTTGATGTTAATTTTAGTTAATCTTCAGGAACTCGAGCTGCGTCGGAGAACGCATTGGGAACGCCTAAAAAAGTTACTAATTACGTTACTTAGTTACTTTTTATGGAAAGTAATGCATTACGTTACTTTTACGTTACTTTCGCGTTACTTTTTAAATATGATCAGGGCTTGATTGTTTGTTTTTAATACAATACGTTCTATTTATAGCAAATATAAAAGTCTTTCACTGCATAAAGTGTGATGAATAAACCTCAGACTGAAGGACGAGTAAATCACAGAAGAACACAGGAGAAGTTCAACTCTTCAGTGATTAAAAAGCAATCAAGCACAATCGTTAAAGTAATTTTTGCTTATTATTATGATTGAACTGATCATCAAAGGTCAGAAGCAAAGACATTAGTTAGTAAAATGAGATTAGATATATTTGTGTTGTTTAACATATTTAATTATTGCAGATTTGCGTCATATTCTGAGTTTCACTGTTTTAATTCATTTTGATGAATACTGAATCTGTTTTTTGTGAGTGTGATGAATTAATACACATTCATATTTAGTCTAGATTAGATCTACAGTAAGATCATGTTCACACGGCGCTCTGTCATCAATAAATGGAAGAAAAGTAACTCAGATATTTTCTAGTAAATTAAAAAGTAATGCGTTACTAGTTACTTGAAAAAGTAACATTATTACGTAACTCGTGTTACTTGTAATGCGTTACCACGTACACTGGTTGTGAGTGTTATTTAGTGTAGTCTGTTCCTACACAATCACTTTAAATAAGCTCCACAATGTCTAAAGTGCACTTGGGCGAGAGGAGATCGTATTTCAGGCTGTGCCTTCCTCGTTGCTAAAAAGGGTGTGGTCAGAGTAAAATACGTTTTTATTGGTCGATCGATCTTGTCATTATACAGAAAAGAGCTGCATTAAGATTCCTCATAGTTTCTCTTTGCGTTCCGCTGAAGTCGAGCGCTCTCATGCACCTGTTGTTTTTGTGTGAACTCTCGTTTGACTCCCGCTCTGTAGCTCTCCCGTATCCCACAATGCCCTGCAGGCGTGTGTAGTGACACTGTCCCCCTCCTCTGGTCTTTCTAACACAGGCGTCCTGGTTATGTTTTCCTGCTTTACTCTGGCTCTGGGGAAAATCCAGGCCGCACGCAAGCTGCATCAGACCCTGCTGGACAACAAATTTCACACGCCCCAGTCTTTCTTTGACACCACCCCCATAGGCCGGATCATCAACCGCTTCTCCAAGGACATTTACGTGATCGATGAGGTCCTCCCGGCCACCATCCTCATGTTCCTGGGCACCTTCTTTTCCTCTCTGTCCACCATGATTGTTATCATTTGCAGTACGCCCATATTTGCGCTGGTCATTGGCCCTCTGGCTTTGATTTACGTCTTTGTGCAGGTATTTTTCCCCTTTTTTTGCAGCTGTACTCTGGATTGAAGCGGGATAATGTTTGCATTTCAGTTCCCTTTCAAGGAGTGGTACAGAGTCAGTCTGTGTAACCGGTGTGATTTCTTCCTCTGTGTCGATATGGCTTTGTTCAAACAGCGGGAAACATCTGATTTCTTAGTTGTTGTTGTTTTTTTTACATTTTACATTTATTCTGTCAATTATGGACACGTCAATATAAAATCACACAAAAATGTGCATTATTTCTCTACAGCCGTCATTTTTGCTCATACACTGCAAAAATGATTTTCTTAGTGAGTGTTTTTTTAAACATTAATCTGCTTTTAATGCAAGTAAAACGAATGGTTTTATATTATTAAGGACTTTTATAAGATCCTTCCAGAACATATTTGTCACTTTTCATATGTAAA
>CM049883.1:26632089-26667089 GCA_027474115.1 Schizopygopsis malacanthus
AGCTTTTGTCTTCTCCAGATGTTAACTGATGGACTGGAGTGGTGTGGATTATTGTGATGTTTTTATCAGACTCTCATTCTGACGGCACCCATTCACTGCAGAGCATCCATTGCTGAGCACAGTGATGCAATGCTACATTTCTCCAAATCTGATGAAGAAACAAACTCATCTCTATTTTGGATGGCCTCAGAATGAGCACATTTTCAGTGAATTTTAATTTTTGGATGCACTGTTCCTTTAACGTATTACTAATATTTAGGCTACTAACAATGTAGTGTTAAATTCTGCTTAACCAGTTCAGATCCTAATTACAAGTAGAGAAACAGCATTACGGTGATAACAGAAAGAGCTTGTAACATCCGATACTGTATAACAGTGATGTTTTTTAAGATAGTGTTTCAGATGTTTATGGTCTTTGGTGTCATTTCGTTAGGCCTGTACTGCAGTGTGGGTTTAGTTACTCTACTGTGATTCTCAAGATATTTTAGGTACTAAACTTACAATCTCTCATTGCATCATTTCAACTTGGCCTTGCCTCCCTCCTGATTGTCTTTTAATTCCTCATACGGTCTCTCTTTTGCGCATTGCTTAGGCTTTGCACGATGCAAACTGGCTTTCTATATTTTCTGTGCGATGACTAAGCAAATCTCTTGCTGCATGCAAAATATCAAAAGCATTCTTTTAAATTCTCATTGATTTCATTATATACACAAACTCAGGAATGCACAAAGCCAAACCAAACACTACATTATGAAAGAGTTTGATTCCATTTATATTTGATCCCTTCATGTGAACATTGTTTTGAATGAATTATGATTAAAAGTGAGGATTCTAGAAACTAAATTCAATTGTAAATTAAAAACCGGACGTTAAGGTTTGTCTGGACGAAGGAATGTTTGGATTATCTAGAATCACAAACAGTTTATTAAAGGTAGCAGTTTTTGATATTCGGAAGAATTTAGATTATCATATTCAAATTTAGTCCTATAACTTTTTAAAAGGCTTTAAATTATGTATCAAGGATGCATTAAATTGATCAAAACATTTATCAAAAGACATTTCTAATGTTACAAAGGATTTCCATTTCATATAATTGCTGTTCTTTTAAACCTTCATCTGTGAATCCTGAAAATAAAATGTATTAGTTTCTGCAAAAATATTCAGCAGCACAACTGTTTTCAACATTGATAATAATCAGAAATGTTTCTTGAGCAGCAAATCAGCATATTATTATGATTTCTGAAGAATCGTGTGATTCTGAAGCCTGTAATGATGCTGAATTTGACTGTATTTTGTATCAAATAAATGCAGGCTTGGTAAACAGAAGACACTTCTATCAAAAACTGACCCCAAAATATTGTGCATGAGACAAAAGAGTAGTTCCCATTAATGTCTGCATTGAAGGACAAACCCAAAATTATTATATAGAACTTTTGGCCACCATAAAAAAATGCATTCATTTTTTTGGACATTTTTTTTTATCAAAATTGATTTAATAAATGAGTTACATTCCTACCGAGTTCAGACAAACCTGCAGTATTAAGTCATTGTGCTTGACTGCAATGCAGCATCAGTTTAAAGTCTTAATTGGAAAGAAAAAGCAAGAGCATCAGCAGAAAGTTGTCAGTCAAATGATGAGACCAGAGTTTTCTGAATCCTCGCTCATTTGTATGTTTATGAATAGTTCGTGTTTTATGCTATACATGTATATGATGATGATGTTCTCAGTTGTTGTAATAGCAGATTGGTGATTTCTCTCCCTGATTTCCTCTCTAGAGATTTTATGTAGCCACGTCTCGGCAGCTTAAGAGACTGGAGTCCGTCAGTAGGTCTCCTATATATTCTCATTTTTCGGAGACCATCACTGGCACTAGCGTGATCCGCGCCTACGGGCGAAACACTGCCTTTGTTCTCATGAGCGATATGAAAGTGGATGAGAACCAAAAGAGTTACTACCCTGGTATTGTTTCCAACAGGTATGTTTGGTCTCGCTCTCGTTTGGATGCATGCATGTTTTCATTCTTTAGCATCTGCTTCACAGAAAAGAACAACACTTCAGGAAATGTCTTTCTGAATTCGGTTTCGAGCATCTCTGTGTCGTGTGAGTTGTAACGGTGTTGTGTTGGGATGCACACAGGTGGCTGGGGATTCGCATCGAGTTTATCGGCAATTGCATCGTGCTGTTTGCTGCTCTGTTTGCTGTGATCGGGAAGGAGAATCTCAACCCCGGATTGGTCGGTCTGTCCGTGTCATATGCTCTACAGGTAAAATCACACTCATTATGTACTGTACGATCAACTTAACGTACTTTTAGATGAGTAAAAGATTGAGCTGCTTAAATCATAATGCTGAGCAGTAGTTTTCATTACTGTATTTTATTATAATATCAAAAACATATCGCAGAGCTTATGGCAGAAATATTTACATTTACACTAGACCAGTAAAAAATTTGAAATATTAATTATTATTTTATTATTTTTTTAAGTCTCTTCTGCTTACTAAAGCCACATTTATGTGGTCAAAAATACAGTATTATATTATCATAACTCAAAATAACTTTCTGTGTGAATATATTGTAAAATGTAATTTATTTATCTGATTAAATCTGTATTTTCAGCATCATTACTCCAGTCTTCAGTGTCACATGATCTTCAGAAATCATAATAATATACTGATTTAGTCAATTATTAATAATGGTTCTGATTTGCATTATTTAAAAGTTCAGAAGAACAGCATTTATTAGAAACTGAAATATTCTTTAGCGTTATAAATGTCTTTATTGTCACTTTTGATCAATTTAATGCATCCTTGCTGAATAAAAGTATTTTTACATTTTTGTTTATCGTTGAATGCTAGTGTATCACGGTTTCCACAAAGATACTGGGAAGTATAACAGTTTTTAACATTGATAATAATCAGAAATGTTTCTTGAGCAGCATATTATTATGATTAATGAAGATCATGTGACTCTGAAGACTGGAGTAATGATGCTGAAAATACACAATAATCAAATTACATTTGATAACATATTCACTCATATAGAAAACAGCTGTTAGTTTTTACTGTTTTTGATCAAATAAATGCAGCCTTGGTGAGCAGAAGGACATCAAAAACACAAAAAACGAACTTTTGATGGTTAGTGTATGTATTTAGCAAATCCAAAGCAACTTGAAATAGAGGAACATAAGCAATTAATCACAGAGCCGACAATATTCACAAGATACAACGCCACATTTATTATAAAGCTAGATTATGATAAAGTTAGTGTGCAAATCAAATGTGCATCAACAATTGTTATTTCTGCCGAATAGGTCACAATGTCCCTGAACTGGATGGTGAGGATGACCTCTGACCTCGAGAGCAACATAGTAGCAGTGGAGAGAGTGAAGGAGTATTCAGAGACGCAGACTGAGGTACACACACACAGTAGAATAGGATCCACAATCATGTTCTTAGGGTTAAGAAGTCATTCGCATGTATCAGTGTTAAATCTGGTCCACTTTGCAGTTTGTTCTGCACACATTAAGCAGCAAGCGTTCATGTAAATCATTGAAATCGAACCCGTAGGCTCCATGGGTGGTGAAGGACAAGCAGCCTCCTCCAGACTGGCCTCCGAAGGGAAACGTGGATTTCATAGACTACAGCGTGAGGTATCGCGAGGGACTGGACCTGGTGCTGAAGAGCATCTCGCTGAAGGTCAACGGAGGAGAGAAGGTGAGGAGCTCTCATTGACCTGCACTAATCACACTGAAACATTCTTCTCATGTTAAAGCACAATGGTGCTTTATTATGGATTATCATGTGATTTATTTCATATCACAGTTATTGCTGAAAGCCTTCACACTTATGTGAAGAGGAAAATTAAAGAAGCATCATTTTATGGAGGCTGTTTCCATCACAGGATTTAAAAAAAGAAAAAAATTATTGTGCATGTCTTGCAAATTTGAGTTTGAATTTTTTCTCAGAATTGCACATTTTTTGAGTCTATATCTCTCAATCGTGATCATTTTCTCAGAATAGCGCATTTATATCTTGCAATTTTCACAGCTCAGATTGTGCATTTATACAGCATCTTGCATATTTTGAGTTTATATCTCATAATTCTTATCATTTTCTCAGAATTGCAGATTTATATCTTGCCGTTTTTAGTTTATATCTCAAATTTATGACCATTTTCTCAGAATTGCATTTAATATCATGTAATTTTGAGTTTCTATTTCATAATTATGAGTTTATTCTCAGAATTGCAAATGTTTTGAGTTTATATCTCATAATTCTTATAATTTTCTCAGAATTGCGAATTTTTATATATCTTGAAATTTTGAGTTTAAATCTCATAATTATGAATTTTTTTATCAGAAATACACATTTATTTCTGGCAATTTTGAGTGTAGATCTAATAATTATGACTTTTTTTCTAAGAATTGCAAATGTTTTGAGTCTGTATCTCACAATCAGGATCATTTTATCAGAATTGCACATTTTTTGAGTCTATATCTCTCAATCGTGATCATTTTCTCAGAATAGCGCATTTATATCTTGCAATTTTAACAGCTCAACGGTAAGTATTGTATATGCTAGCGATGGCAGGGCAGCAGTTTAATTCAAATTTAGATTATTTTATATTTACAGTATTCAAATATACATCTAATATTCTCATAATTGTGCATTTATACAGTATCTTGCCATTTTGAGTTTAAATCTCATAATTGTTATCATTTTCTCAGAATTGCAGATTTATATCTTGCAGTTTTTAGTTTATATCTCAAATTTATGACCATTTTCTCAGAATTGCACATTTAATATCATGTAATTTTGAGTTTATATTTCATAATTATGACTTTATTCTCAGAATTGCAATTTATGTTTTGAGTTTATATCTCATAATTCTTATAACCGTTTTCTCAGAATTGCGAATTTTTTATATCTTGAAATTTTGAGTTTATATCTCATAATTATGACCGTTTTTTTTCTCAGAAATACACATTTATTTCTGGCAATTTTGAGTGTAGATCTAATAATTATGACTTTTTTTCTAAGAATTGCAAATATGTTTTCTCAGAGTTTTCTGAATATTTATATCTCACAATCCGTTTTCTCAGAATTGATTTATATCATTTTTTGTATCTCAGACCGTTTTCTCAATTGCGCATTTATATCTTGCAATTTTGAGTCTATATCTCATAATTATGATTTTTTTAAAATCAGAAATACACATTTATTTCTGGCAATTTTGAGTCTATATCTCATAATTATGACTTTTTTCTCAGAAATTGCACATTTATTTCTGGCAATTTTGAGTTTGTATCTCATAATTATGACCGTTTTCTCAGAATTGCGCATTTATATCTTGAAATTTTGAGTTTATATCTCATAATTATGACCGTTTTCTCAGAATTGCACATTTATATCTTGCAATGTTGAGTTTATATCTCATAATTATGACCGTTTTCTCAACTGCACATTTCTATAATATTGAATCTTAAGTACTGTCGGGCTTTATTTCTGCGTTCCCTTATGCAGCACATAAGCAGTGTTGTTGAATTTAACCAGCTGATGAAAAACATCATTCTACGAATCCGAATAATTCATAATAAGGCGTCTAGAATGATGGTGTGTATCTGACGTGCCCACGATGCCATGCACGTCTTACATTGAGTTGTACCCCTGGCGTGTCTCTCTTCAGGTCGGTATCGTCGGACGGACAGGGGCTGGAAAGTCCTCCATGACTCTGTGTCTGTTCCGGCTGCTGGAGGCGGCGGATGGAGAGATCGTGATCGACGAGGTGAAGATCTCTGAGATCGGCCTTCACGACCTGCGCTCCAAACTCACCATCATCCCTCAGGTGGGTCTTCTGGGCTGTGTTGGTGGTAAAGCATCTGTTTTAATTTAAGCAGTGTTTACTGCTGTGTTAGCATGGCACTCAGAAAAAGCTCATTTCCCCATTCAGAGCCAGAAAGCAGTTGATAGTGATTTTGATGCCAAAGCACCTTCAGGCTCACTCAACGCTGGCTAATTAGCCTGTTATACGCTAATGGCCTGTTAGCTCTTGTCCAGATTATGAACATTGGGCTTTTCTCCTGTTGTTTGTTCTCTGTTCTTAACCTCATTTCACCTTTTTGACTAAAACGCTGCAGTGTTTTGCTCATTCACTGTTCACAGATTTGATATGCTAGTTGATGATAAATAAAAGTGAGTTTTGGTTATATATGTTTTGCGTCTCACAGTGATTGATATGTGTTTGTAGGAGCCCGTCCTGTTCTCCGGGACCCTGCGGATGAACCTGGATCCCTTTGAGAAATACAGTGATGAAGAATTGTGGAACGCGCTGGAACTCTCTCATCTGAAGAAGTTTGTGAGCAACCAGACGTCCAAACTCGACCTGGAGTGCTCCGAAGGAGGAGAAAACCTCAGGTACAACAAGCAGGAGCAATACAGCGAGATGTGCTGTGCATCACATCACAATATATTCACCAAAACATGCTGTTATTTGAACCCTCATTTTGGACTGGTTGATTCGGTCACTTCTTCAGAATGGTACAAAACTTAAACATGGGAAGAAAAGGGTTAAATTATCTTGAAAAAATAGTCACACTTACAGTACTGCGAATTTGATCGTGTGCATTAACAAAATCGTACTTTTTTAATATAAAGTAAAATGTGATGTCAACCTTGAATTTGGAACACAATTTAACCCCTTAACTGTCACCCCCCCTTTTTGAAAAACTTGAAAGTGCACTATTTAAAGTTAAATTGTTATAATTCATGAATGCTTTTGAATACAGACCTAACGTTGGTCTCTTTTTAAAGAAGACAATCAGCAGATTATTGCAGAAGTGAAATCATTTTTCAAAAAATGAAAGTTAAAAAAAGTTTAAATTTGCTGTAAATAAAATGTAATGTACAATTATTATTGTATATTATATAAAATATTTTACAAAATATGTTTTAATCCAAATTTGGCATAAAATTAAAGCCATATGTCTAAATAAGTTGTGTTTCAAATTTGAAGTTGATATATAAAAAATTGAGGTTACTATGCAATTTTGTTTAGGCGTTATACCACAAACAGCCACCGGGTGCCATTCAAACACCATTGAATTTTTGTTATGCACTTTTCTGTCACAAATGTATCAATTTCTCTCCCATTCTTACTCTTATTACAAAATGACCACCAAATATGGAATCTTGAGACTCAGACCTTTCCAATGATATGTATTTTGTCACGATTATATAAAGTTGTGATTCTATAAGCCCGTAATACATTTGGAATATGACACCTCCCACTAAAGGGGAGGAGCCCGGTAGAAAGTACCATTTCTATGGTAACGCAATGTCCGATTTCAAAACGGTTTTCACAGGATGAATTTTGAGATTATAAGCTTTCAAATGATATATAATATATGATGATTACTAAAACATGTGATAGGAAAAAAAGGAAACGAATATAATTTTTGTGTCAAAGATCAGAGCTCCTGTTATGGTGTATATGTTTTGAGGTGCGCTCTTGTCATAAATTAATCTATTACTGCTCCTACATAATTTTTTACAACAAACAGTGGTACAATATCTATTTAGAAGTCTTGGACCTTTCCAACGATACATCGTTTGTCATGATTAGATTAAGATTTAATGGTAATATATTGAAGTAAAGTTAGACGTCCGGTATACGGGACGGCGACAGTTAAGGAGTTAATTTTTCAAACAGTTTCAGACTTAAACATGTTTTGTAAATATATATTTCATGTCAAATTAAAAAATAGTATATGCGTTGTTTATAATAATAAACCTTTTTCTGCCATTGTCTTCTTTAAAAAGAGACAAAACTCTGTGCTTCAAAACATTTAACAATTCAAATCTAATTGAATGTAATATAGTTAATTTAATATAAAAATTCCCCTAAAAATAAAAAACTTGGAATAGTACATTATTTTCAGTGAAATCAATTAGGGGTCGACCGATATGTGTTTTTCAGGGCCGATACCGATTATTACAGATCAAGTAGACCGATAACCGATATTTTGAACCGATATACGTGTCTGGTGTAAAAATGAAAATTAATGCCAAAATTAATAATAACAAGAGCTCTGACAAAAAACGTTCTTTAAATGCTTTTAAACATGTCTTTAATTCTGAAAACTGTTAATAACAACAACATTTCCGGAGTTTTAATTTACAGTACAGTGCAAATGAAGGCATAAAACATTAATTTAATTTATCTTTTAATCAAATGAGTTAGACTTTATTTTTGGCAAACAAATGAGTTTACTATTAAAATTAAAACATGGAAGAAATAGCGTATTGTGTGATTATTCTCAACAAAAGTTGTAATAATTGTTGTAGTTGTATTACGTATACAGTAATATATTCGGCTAAACCGAACTTATATTTTGACAGGTTGCCATGAGGACCTTTTAGGTTTCTGTAGCCTATGTATATATGATATGACGATCGTTTTACTCAAATGAAACGGTCAAATGCTCATGAAGTGACTCCGAGCAGTTCTGGGGATGTTTGTGTATTTATGTCCTCATTTATGCTGAAAACACCGCGAGCAGCACGCTCTTCATGTATGTATGTGTGCAGTAAATGAAACCGCACGTCTGTGTCATTCATTAACAGAGATGCAGAACATGCAGGATTCATATTTAAAGTGTTTTTGCGGCTTAATATTTATAGATACTAGTCCATAGCGCGAGTCGATTTAAGTGTACTGACCTACTTTTGATTAATTCATCCAAACTTCGATACATTCCGTGACATTCCGCGTTATACGGTAAATTCCATTATATGACTGCATTCCGCGATTCCGCCGGCATTTTCCGCATCGCGGACATCATAGGTTATATTGAGGTGTTTTGCAACTTCAGCAACGTCTGCTGCTGCTTTACCTTTGAGAGACAACTGATGCGTGATCACTGAGGCAGCTCCAGTTAGCATGTGCTCTCGGTGTGAGACTGCCTTCAGTTTTCCGCGTTGATTGGTCGGACTCGTGACTCTCTACATATCAGATGAGCGGTGGGCGGAGCTTGCTCTCAGAGATTGAGACAGGCTGCATCGAGCCAAATAGTGCATTTAAACATTAAATAATTTCACCTGTATTATTTAGTCACCAATAAATAATGTCACCTGTAAATAGTATGTTTGTTTGCATTATAAAAAAATAACAAAAAAATAATAATAATCGGCAAATATGTTTTGAAAATGGCCGATATCGATAATCGGTAAAATGCTTAATATCGGCGCCGATAATCGGTCGACCCCTAAAATGAATACTTGGACTGTCACTAAAGCAGCATCAGAGGTTCAGGCAAACACAGCAAGCATGTTCAGCCCTAGTGTGTATTAATACATAGCGTGTCCTGAATCCTGTGTTCAGTGTGGGGCAGAGGCAGCTGGTGTGTTTGGCGCGGGCTTTACTGAGGAAGACCAGGATCCTGGTGCTGGATGAAGCCACGGCTGCTGTCGATCTGGAGACGGACGATCTCATCCAGTCCACCATCCGCACACAGTTCGAGGACTGCACCGTTTTCACCATCGCTCACAGACTCAACACCATCATGGACTACACCAGGTACCTCAAATCACACACCGTCAAAAACACCGTCTTCTATAGCATCTTTGCATTTGATGGAGGGTGACGCTTCTCTCTTAATCAGCTCTCAAGCTTAATTAAGTGCATTTATTCTACTCTGTTTTGACATTTTTGTGACTTGTTGTTGTGATAAGTGGAGTAAGGCATAACAACTTTTGTGAGAAACTATGTCATGACACGTGTTTATTGATATGTTTGATCTTAGCATCATTAATTTTTTTGGCAAATCAGCAGTTTATTAAAGATGCTGGGCTGCATTTTCATTCTAATTTGTTGTAATTATAATCTAATATATTATTTAATAACAATCTTATTATTATTTAACTCTAACAGCATCAAATTTATTAACAATACAGCATGATGATGATTTAAATCTATGCTTGTCAGCTAAATTATAATTAAATATATTATTGCATTACATTTATTATTAAAGTAATACTATGTATATTTCATAAGTTCTTTGTCCAAAAATGGTTTTGGTTTTCACTTGATCAGAGTAATAATCATGAATGTTGTTTGGCACATTATATAATAGCACAATAATTTTGTTTAATTTTTTTATTACACAATTTATTTAATTTTCCATTAAAAATATTCATAAATAATAATAATGCATCACTGATTTTTCATCATTTTGAACAAGCTAACATTAGGATTTTTTTGTAATTATTTTTCAAGATGCATATGTTATTTTTATACTTTTAGACAGATGCACCACAAACTCTGAGTTATGAGTTCAAACCCTGAACTCATAAAGCTTTTATGATATCATAAGTTTAGGTACCATTCATATAATTTGTTATCAATTTTAATATCACAAAAAAACTAATACTAACCTAACATAATCTCCCAAGCTTACTGAAGACCAGTAAACAGTCAGATAAAATAAGAACATTGAATCAAATTAAAGCACAAAAACAAAGACACAAATGAAATAGACCTACGTGAAAAACTTCAAGCATTACAAACAAGAACTTCACATTTTTGGGGGGGGCGCAAACAAACTGAAAGTACGGGCGATCTGGTCCAAGCTCCTTGATCATTTTTTTTTTCTTCATCCGAACGCCTTGTGAAGGGTATTTTTGTAAAGATAAAACCGAATGTTCTTTCATCTGGAGATATTGCGCTTGCTTCCACATTAATTAGTTCCTGTCTGTCAACTGACGAGCTGCTGCTGAGTGGAACGAGAGTCGTTGAGAACGGTCCAATCACATGAGGCCAAACATATAAAAACAATACTGATTCGCTCTAACAACAAAAGGGGGAGGAGCCTGCGCCCCAAGGACAATTTGAAACCAGCCAATTAGAGCTTAGCCTCAAATCACATGCTTTTGAAAAGTTTGTGTACCTACATACACACTCATTAGTCCGGCGCCCCGCACACGAATATGAAAGAAATATAGTTTAGATTTTTAGATTTTCAATAAATTATAATATAACTAACAGTAGAATACTATGACTAAATGATTTTATTTAGTTAATATTTGCCATATATTTTTTACTTATTGTTAACATGTTAAAGGGGGCTAACTTGAAGTAGAGGTCTGCTACCCGACCCGAACCCGCGGGTCCCGAAATACTTTCGGGTTTCGGGTCGGGTTTCGGGTTAATGTTTAATGGATAGCTTCGGGCTCGGGTCGGGTTCGGGTTTGTAGCTAAACCAAAACTATACGCAGAGGCTTCGCTGCTTTCATAGACGCACGCACACACATATCAGAGATCGCGCACAAACAGCACGGAAACTTTTATTAGTAAAATAGCTTCGACAGGCTACTGACTCGCAAGTCACAACATTATATTTATCTGCAATGAGGCGGCAAAATCGCTGTTTTTGAAGTAACTAAACCTCATTGCTTGTAGAGAGAGACGCGCAGACGCAGGTTCACATGCACGCGCAACATTCATCCCTCTCTCTCTCTCTCTCTCTCTCTCTCTCTCTCTCTCTCTCTCTCTCTCTCTCTCTCTCTCTCTCTCTCTCTCTCTCTCTCTCTCGCTCGGTCTCTCTCTCTCTGTCTCTCTCTCTCTCTCTCTCTCTCTCTCTCTCTAATAAATGATTAATGCATTCAAATAAATACAATCTTATTTAAGATTGTAAACACACTCACTTAATCTTATGTCTGATTTAAAGTAGACAGAATGCTAACGAGCCTTAACTGACAAAAAATGACCATAATTTGCATGGTGGAAGAATTATCTTCATACAAAATTCATAAACTCGGCAGAATGTATGCGACCGCTGCACCTGATGTTCACAAACTTTCATAACTGGTAAATGTTTGTGAAATGGCAGAGCCTTGATTAATCTGTTTCTTTGCATGCAATCGTGAAATGCAACCTTTTTCCTTTTTTTTTTAGTTGGCTATTCGTTGGGGGGGGGGGATTTCGGGTCGGGTTCGGGCTTTAAATTTAACTGTGCCGCTCGGGTCGGGTCGGGTTGGGTCAGACAATCTCGGGTACGGGCCGGGTTCGGGCTTCAGTTTTGAGCCCGTGCAGACCTCTAACTTGAAGCCCCAGCGCCCCCTATTGACCAGCCGCCACTGGTCTTCACTGTGTAAATTCAATATAAACGTAGTCCTGTTGAAGGACTTTTTCATCATACTTTTCATACTTTCATACTTTTCCATCATACTTTTTCTCACAATTGCAAGATATGCATTAAACTCTCTATATATAGCGCCGACGTATAGCGCCGTTGCACAACAAACGTCCCGAGTTCAAATGTCCCAGATCGAGGACCGTTCCCAGTCCCGCACACTCTCTCCAACTTCACTTACTAACGAAGTCAAAAAAATACTTGTACTATAAAGTCAAAATTCCGGCATATAAACTCTCAATTCTGACTTTTTCCTCACAAATGCGAGTTTATATCCCGCTGGCTTCTTTTTCCGAATTTTGAGATATAAACCTGCGTTTGTGAGTTATAAAGTAAATTCCAAGGAAAAAAAAGAGTTTATATCTCACAAATCTGCCTTTATATCTCAGAATTCGGACGTCTTTTCTCAGAATTGTGATATAAACGCTCAATTCTGAGAAACAAAGTATCTCAAATTAAATCACGCAATTCTGATTTATTCTTCAATGGTCAAAATTGTGAGATTGTCAGATTTATGAGATAAAACGTCCCAATTACCTATTTCTGTATTATTTGGCGGAAATACAAACGTGATTTGAGTCAAGAGCAGCAAGAGATTTGCTCTTTTATTGTTTGAAATGACACAAGCAGGTTTATTAGGCTGCTGTCACTTTAAGACCTAATGCACAGATCTAATATGCATTATCTACGTTCACTTAAGACATAAACAACTGTGTTTACAAGTCATGAGTGTGTGTATTTGTCTCACGGTTCACTTCAGTGCGCTTCTCTCGTGACAGAGTGCTGGTGTTGGACAAGGGACAGATCGCAGAGTTCGACACACCGAATAACCTGATCGCTCAGAAAGGCATCTTCTATGGGATGGCTAAAGACGCGGGTCTGGTGTGAGCCGCTATGCTGTAAACCGCAGTGCCTTCACACAGTATCACACACACACAATGCCAGTGAATGTAATGTAGTTTTGTTTTAATCTTTTATTCTTTTACATTATTGTTGTTTTCTATGACTACAGTGCCTCTGTTTCACGATGAAGCAGTCTATTTTTGTACTGTTTTATTTAAGTCACTTTTGGAAGTTGTTCAATATGGAATATTTCTTATCAGTTACATGTGATTCCTTTTGTAAACCAAATCTGTAAAAACTTGAATTCTGTTACCGGAATTGGAGTATTGTTGCATTTATTAAAAATAAGTAATACTGTTTCTGTGTGTATTTGGGAAATTCTGTGTTTCATTACACTCATAAACTTAGGACATTGTGCTACTTTTATATGTTTATAAGTCTAGTCACATTTCATTTGTCAATACATTATTTAATAAATCTCTTATTTGTATTATTATTTATCTCTGACCGCTATAAACTCATAAACAATACAGCGGAATAGTGCATTTTTCATAATTTGAAAAAAAAAACGTAATTTTTGCTAGCCAAATATAAATTATAATGCTATAATTATATATTGCTATTATAATAATTAATAAAAAAGTCATACTTTTTCTATGTACGTTTTTTTTTTTTTTTTCCAAACTGGTTTTGACTGGTTTTTGAGCAGAGCAGCAATCAGAAACCTTTTCAGTGACAAAAGGAGCGTGATATAATAATAGCAGGATATTGTGCCACATTTTCATATACAATATTACTTCATAAATAACTTATTTAACTGTGACAGCTAATATATACATGTCTATATATATATTTATATATATACATGTATATATGTTATTTATTAAATAATATTTTATATGAAAATGTAAAAATTATATTTCATAATTTTGACAAAACCTCATCTATGCTATATGATAATTATAATTTCATATTCATCATTGCATAATAGTTTTCACAGTTTTGATATAAAGAGAGGAAATTGTCTTTTATTTTTATTTTATATATTTGTTTATTTAAAGGAATAATGTATTATAATTATCATTTAATATATTGTTTCATGGTTGTGGCAGCTATTAATTTAGAATTTTGACAGGACTTTATCTACACTATCCCAATTAATCATAAATACATTTTAATATATTAGACAAAAGCTGATTTGGTTGTTATTACAGTTTTTGATGAAAGTAGTGATAATTTCACTGAAATAAATGGCCATAAACCCAGTTACATGAACAGATTGAATCTGTTTTTAAATCGGTTCAGGTGAAGATGAAATGAAAGAGGAATCCAGAATCCTTTATTACTCATATCTAAAACAGCATGAATGATAAATCGCATTAACATCTCCTCTTCAGTATGACTGTATAGAGTCTACTGAACCTGTGTTTCAGTAACGGACCACCAGAGGACGTTCCTCAGCATCATCATGCCGGCTGTAATTAAACACATGAGACTAAACATGAACTAACCTGCTTGCATTGAATCGCCTCTCTCTGAGGACACTTGTGCTTTTAGGAATGGCTTGAACACGTGAACTGTTGAAACTTTGAGGGCTCATAGTGTGAATGTATACATCTGCCGCGATAGATGCAACATAAAGCGGGTCAAAGTGTGTCATTCCTCTCATTCTGGACACAGCTGCTGTCCGTCTCCACTGAGATCCAAACACCTGAGGAACAAGATATAACAGATCGTATTCAGCAAGGGAACGGGTTTGGTTTGATCCGTTGAGACTGACTTGACTACATTTACATGTAAAGTTATGAATATATACATAAAGATTTGGAGTCAGTCATGTTTTTTTGTTTTAAACATATCTTCTGCTCATCAAGGCTGCATTCATTTAATCAGAAATACAGTAACATTTGTGAAATATTATTACGAGTCAAAGTAAGTATTAAAATTGTATTTATTGCTCCGATCAAAGCTGAATTTTACTGGTCTTCAGCGTCACATGATCTTCAGAAATCATTCTAATATACTGATTTACTGCTCAAGAAATATTTCAGTTTAAAAGAACTGCATTTATTTCACATTATACTCTCACTTGTGAATTTTTATGTGTACAAAAAAAATATTTAATTAAATAAATGTAGGAAAATCCCAGAAGTATCACTGTAATATAGTTTTAATATTTTGAATTCGATTTTATTTTTAGTTTGATTGTAATTATTACTGTTTTAATATTTCTATACAGTTTTATTAGGTTTTAGGTAAATGATTCCTAACTAGAAATGTTATTTTTGTTTCAAGTAATGAATGTTTTTTATGGTTTAAAGTTTTAGTACTAGATGTGTTTTTTAGGCGAATGCTGCGATGTATCAATGATTAAAGCACTATTTATTGGGTGACTGTTTGAAATCAGGGCCAATTATTTCCTGTCAATCAAAAGAAGAAAAACTGATCAGAAGCAACTGGTGTGTGAAGACAATGTCTCTTGAGCAGAATCAAAGACTATTTTGGGCTGTCAAAGATAATATGGATAGCATAATTTAATAATAGCTCTATTTGACCCTCTGCATCACTCGTAGTTCATGTCAGGGTTGCCAGATCTGTGGTTTTCCCTTCACCAAACATTATTTACGGCGCACTCCCCATCCAATAATCACAGAAGCGTTCTTACTTTTAATAAGAAACTCTCAGCTTTCGAATTCTGTCCATTTTGGCACAAATTTCAAACAATAAATGTGTTTTTTATGCTCTTTGATTTTTTTGTGATAGATCGCTGCAGCCACTTTAGTTCAAGCGGCACAGGCATCGATCATTTACTTTCTGTTTACTACTAGTTACAGTACGAAATAAACATGAAGGAACATCAGAAGCTGTTGGATGAAAAAATGTGTCATGTCTCATGTAACTGATCATTCAGTGTTTCAACCACCAAAAGACGTCAAATAAATCAGCTTGTGAACATGTAACCTGGCATTTAGCCGACCTCAGGAAAATGATCCGTTGTTAATTAACAATAAAAACACTAGAATGAGCTTATTTACTGGTGACTATATACGTATGTTTGAATACATCTGACATGAAGGAAACTGAAAATTACCCCAAGTTTTACTCACCCTCATTGAGATTTTGAAGTCCAATAAAAGTGCATAAATCCATAATAAAAGTGCTCCAGGGGGATTAATAAAGGCCTTCTGAAGGGAATTTGCTCATTTCTTTGTTAACAGCAAACATTTTTCTTGACAAATCCTCGCTTTAATTCTTTGACCGGTGTTTTGTTTTGCTCTCTAAATGTCATCCGCTGGAACACCACTCTATACGATAGTTAGCAGAAGCTAGAGGTTACGGTTCATAAAGTTTTAAATATGGATATCTTTACTATACAAAGGAATCGATTCGCTTCCGGAGGCCTTTATTAACCCCTGCTGGAGTCATGTGTGAAGCACTTTTTATGATGCATGGACGCACTTCATTGGACTTCAGAATATCAACACTATAAATCTTGGAAGATCCAGGACATTGTTTTAATATAACTCCGATTGTATTCGTCTGAAAGATAAAAGTCATATACACCCAGGAATGCTTGAGGATGTGTAAATCATGTGGTCATTTTCATTTTTGGGTGAACTACCCCTTTAAGAAAATCCAGCTTAATGTATCGGCAGATGTCTTTCTGAATAAGGGGTTATATCAGAATCGAAAGAGAAATACTGGCGCATGCATTCCTAATGATAACCCTTTATGTTTTTGATATGATAATGACTCTCAATGATTTTCTCCAGGTCTTTACCTCCGAGAAACCAGACATTCCAGATGTCAAACACTCCAGTAGCGAAATTACCCAATTCAATGACACAAGCCCACAAAACTCCCTCCACGGCTCCTTTCGGCTCACGGATCAAGCTTAATCACGAAACATCTCCTGGAGGCAGAATCCCAGATCCTTAAATATCCTCAGTCATGCGGCTTCCCGCCAGTGACAAACATTGGCAGGCCTGCGAGGATCCAGACAGGAGGGCTGTTTATTCCCATTCATGTCCAAACAAGACACCTCACGCTCTGCGCTGGAGATCTGAGGGTTGGCCTCCTTTAATGTAATTTTCTTAATTAGGATCAGCGGTGTTACTTCATTTAAAGACTGCTGTCTCTCCGCCGCCGTGCTGACAGATGATGATGGACACAGAAGGATGTAAATGCGAGGCAGATTGCTCCCTCAGGCTGAACACATGAAATATGGATGGGTTTGGCTCTTCCTCTTTACCTGCCTGATCACTTCACGCTGCGGGCGGAAAGATTGGAGCAGAGGCGGGTGTGTTTCGATGGACCGGTGACAAAGCAAAATTCGCCCACGATATAAAACAAAGCGATGGTTTGTTATTGAGGGCCAATTTATCTTCGTACTGTCTGCACATTTCCCAATTTAGTTGTCTGTGGCACAGCCTGTGATGTTTGAGAATCATTCCTGGTGTGGAAGGTGTTTTCTGGGAAATAAACCTTGCAAGGGGTGGGCCTGTTTGTGAGAATATGACATGCTGCTTTCATACTGAGAACAACAGGGTTACGTGCAGCTGGTGTTCCAGGATCTACAGAATGGGTGTGCTGTGATGAAAACACTTCTTTAGAAGCATAAACAGTATAATAGTTTCAGTCAATTTGTGTCGTACAGATGTAGGTGAGTTTGTTTCTTCATCAGATTTAGATAAATGTAGCATTGCATCACTTGCTCACTAATGAATCCTCTGCAGTGAATGGGTGCCGTCAGAATGAGAGTCCAAACAGCTGATAATAACATCACAATAATGAACAAGTAATCCACACCACTCCAGTCCATCAGTTAACATCTGGAGAAGACAAAAGCTGCGTGTTTGTACAAAACAAATACATCAAGTTTAACTGTGAACTGTTGCCAAAATATGAGTCCATAATCCATAACAACGCTTCCTCCAGTGAAGAAGTTATTTTGTCTGAATCAGGAGAGAAATCTGCACAGATCAAGCACCGTTTACAGTCTACAACAGTTCTAAACAAATATGTGAGTGGATTTTAATGTGGGAGACAAACAGGAGATGGACTTTTTCACTGGAGGAAGCGTTTTCATGGATTATGACCAGAAGCAACGGTTTGAAGTTAAAAACAAGACATTAATTGATGGGCTGGAGTGGCGTGGATTACTTGTGGATTATTGTGATGTTTTTATCAGCTGTTTGGACTCTCATTCTGACGGCACCCATTCACTGCAGAGGATCCATTGGTAATGCAATGCTACATTCCCCAAATCTGATAAAGAAACAAACTCTGAAGGTGAACATTTTCAGAAAATTATAATTTTGGGCTGAACTATTATTGTAACTATTATTATAAAAACTTGCTTTGTACTACCGTGCTGTTATTTTGAAAACTTTTGGCAGTTTGACAACTTTATACCATGAAGACAGAAGTACTGATGCTGAAAATTCAGCGTTGAAATAATTTACAGAAATAAATTATTGTCAGTCTTTTGTCCCTATGTCCTGTGTTTCTCTCCCTCTTGTGGCCCTTATTTGGTGTTTTCTGTTCTTGTCATTAGTTTATTAGTCCCTAGCCGTGTGTCAGTAATTATCTAGTTTTCCCCAGTGTTTATAAGTCCTGTGCTTCCCTGCCTCTGCGTCCGGTCTTAATCGTCATTCAGTGGTCGTCTTACCTGTACTCCATGTTCCCTGAGGTATCATTCAAATATATTATTTGAAGAACTCCTTGTCTCCTCGTTCCCTTGCTCTGACGCGTTTGTGACAGAAGACTAACTGACAGTGAGCGTTGTCCCTCCTCCCCTTTTTGTTTTCGTTTATTGAACGTTTTTAGTTTTCCCTATTTCTCCCGTGGCATGGAAGCCACCGCACGTTTCGCCGCCCTAGACTGTCAAGATCTCCCTTTCTTCGAGTATGCCAGGAAATTCTGCGGGCTAGCATTGGAGGACGCCACTATCAATTCGCTGTTCAGGCTCTGGAGCTAACTATCATTGCCCCATGGACCTCCTACACACCACTGGACTAAGTAGGAGGGAAGGTGTTTTCCGGTGTCTGGGGAGTGTCCGGGGCATGAGCCAGAAACAGCCCGCCACCTTATGGGGCTCACCCAAGCCTGCCGGCCGCCGCTGACCCCGGCCCAGAGCACGCTCCAGTGCCAGCCCCTCAAAAGTGCCATGCTCTACATGCTCCTCCAGAGCACCCTCAAGTGCCCGCTCCTCCAGAGCGCCAGCCAGAACTAGCCTCGACTTCCTCCAAGGATTTTCTTTGGGGGAGGTAGTATGGAGGTAGAGAAAAAAGTATTAATGATAAATCCCCTGTGATGTTTGTACTGGCTACTGTATACAGGCCACCAGGGCACCATACAGACTTTATTAAAGAATTTGGTGATTTTCTATCAGAGTTAGTGCTGGCTGCAGATAAAGTCTTAATTGTTGGTGATGTTAATATCTACGTTGATAATGAAAAAGATGCATTGGGATCAGCATTCATAGACATTCTGAACTCTATCGGGGTTAGACAACACGGGTCAGGACCTACTCATTGTCGAAATCATACTTTAGATTTAATATTGTCATATTGGAAATTATGTTAATGGGGTTGAAGTTCTGCAGCAAAGCAATGATATATCAGATCACTATCTAGTCTTGTGTAAACTCCATATAGCTAAAGCTGTAAATTCAACTCCTTATTACAAATATGGTAGAACCATCACTTCTACCACAAAACACTGCTTTGTAAGTAATCTTCCTGATTTATCTAAATTCCTCAGCATATCCAACAGCGTAGAAAAATTTGATGTAACAGAAACTATGGAGTCTCTCTTATCTAGCACTTTAGATACGGTTGCTCCTTTACACTTAAGGAAGATTAAGGAAAAGAGTCCAACACCGTGGTATAATGAGCACACTCACGCCCTAAAGAGAGCAGCCCGGAAAATGAAGGAAAACAAAACTAGAGGTATTTCGTATGGCTTGGCGGGAAAGTACCCTATCCTACAGAAAAGCATTCAAAACTGCTAGATCTGTTTACTTTTCGTCTCTTTTAGAAGAAAACAAACATGACCCCAGGTATTTATTCAATACAGTGGCAAAATTAACACAAAATAAAACATCAACTAGTGTTGACATTTCCCAACAGCACAGCAGTAATGAATATATGAACTATTTTACTTCCAAAATCAATACTATTAGAGATAAAACGGTAACCATGCAGCTGCCAGCTGCAGTATCACATCAAATAGTGCACTATAGATCCCCTGAGGAACAATTCCACTCATTCTCTACTATAGGAGAGGAAGAATTGTATCAACTTTTTAAATCAGCTAAACCACCACATGCATGTTAGACCCTATTCCATCTAAACTACTAAAAGAGGTGCTTCCAGAAGTCATAGATCCTCTTTTGGCTATTATTAATTCGTCATTGTCACTAGGGTATGTCTAGTATGTCTAGGATCATCACCTAGAGACGACCTCTACAGCTCTGACCGTCAGCGGAGACCAGGACACCTAGATGAGCCCCAGAGACAGACCCCCAGTGAGGACCCCGTCATCTAGACAGCCATCGGGAAAAGACCACTGGAACCAGTGGAGCCCTTTCAATCGGACTTTGCTGCAGTTGGAACAAAAATACTGGTTCGTCTGGCCAGATGAGAACTGCCCCCCGACTGAGCCTGGTTTCTCCCAAAGTTTTTTCTCCGTTCTGTCACCGATGGAAAAATGATATCTGGTTCCTTGCCGCTGTCGCCTCTGGCTTGCTTAGTTGGGGACACTTCATCCAGCACAATCATCGACTTGATTTAGCACCATACTCATTTAGTACTGAGACTAAGCTGGGCGATGCCATCACTGAATTCAATAATGAAATGCCTTTAATTGAAAAATGGGCGTATAATCTTGTCATTTTACATTAGTGATACACTATTTTCCTATTTTGATATTGTGCAGTTGCTTTGACACAATTTGTATTGTTAAAAGCGCTATATAAATAAAGGTGACTTGACTTGACTTGACTAGTATGGCTCCAGCCGTGGGGGCGGGGGTCGCGGCCTCAGAGGCGGTCCCGCCATGGCCTCTTAAATCCCGGGATCCGCCATGGCCACCCAAGTCCCCTGCTCCACAGTGGGTCCCGGAATGGGCACCGCCCAGGAGGCTTTCCGTCACCGGACTCTGCCCTGTGAGGTCTCCAGAGCGCCCACCCCCCCTCCCCCGTTGGATGTTGCACGGCGCGGGACACGCCTTCCGGGAGGGGGGAGTAATTGTCAGTCTTTTGTCCCTATGTCCTGTGTTTCCCTCACTCTTGTGCCCATATTTGGTGTTTCCTGTTCTCATCAGTAGTTTATTAGTCCCTAGCCAAGTGTCATTAAGTATCTAGTTTTCCCCTGTGTTCCCTTAAGTCCTGTGCTTCCCTGCCTCTGTGTCCGGACTCCGGTCTTAATCGTCATTCAGTATTCGTCTTACCTGTGCTCCATGTTCCCTGAGCTTATCATTCAAATATATTATTTGAAGAACTCTTGTCTCATCGTTCCCTAGCTCCGATGCGTTTGTGACCATTATATTTTAACATTCACATTGAAAGTATGATATTTCAGAATGTTTACTGTATTTGATGAAATAAATGCAGCCTTGTTGACCAGAAGAGACTTCTTTCAAAAACATTTAAAAACTGTTTTCTTTTAAAAACGTTACAGCCTACACACAGTTACATTGTAGATATTAGTGTAACTTTATTCATTAACTCATTTCTGAAATTAATAATGATCAAACTAGGCTGTCTTAAATCTTTCTGAAGGGTTGTTATCTTTAAACCAATAATATTCCAATAAAATGTCACGATCATGGATACTCCAAAGAACTAAATTTGTCCATCGGTTTAAACTGTCTACCATTTCTTAACAAAGTGATATTAATTGTCTTCATATGATTAGTATAGTTCAGTCTGCTGTGTTATAGCCTCCCAGTCGATGGTTTTTCACAACTAACTATCCTGTTATTTTAATGGCACACCCTGAGGCTGCATCAGTCCTCACTCAAGATGTTCAGACTGACAGGAGTTTATTAACTTTTTGTTCCCGTTACAATCCTCCGTAGAGGGCAAGTAAGGTAAAGTGTTTCCGAAGCAGGTACGTGAAAGAATGCAGCTCCTTGAGCAATCAATCCCACCGAGCGCAGAAGAGCTGCTGTTGCAGTGTGTTATCAGTTAAAGCGGCTCATCAAAGCCTTTTATTCCTGCTGGAGGCTAGATACTCTCCTCAACCGGGATCTTTCACTCAAACACGCTTCCTCTGCAATGTCTGAGGAAACAATACTTGATTTTAGAGGTACGGGTAATGGTATATAGTTGGATTGAAACTCCTGAGGCGTGAAATATCATATGGATAACTGTTGATGGCCAAATTGTAGAGGATCTCTAGTCTACCGTCTGAGATTTCTAGATATTTAAGTGAGGTAAAATGCAAGGGGGGAAGGAAAAAAAAGAAAGAAAGTGTAATTCATAAAGAGTTTGTCCTCATTTGACGCTTGAGAACCTGAACGTTTTTTTTTCTCCTCTCTGGAACGATATGTGAGAACAAGGAATCAAACAGTTAAAGTTAACAACGAGGCACTGTTAAAGTTAATCTCTGCTCACAGGGGTAAAATAAGGTGAAGCGTCTCATGAGCAGCTCAGTGTTCTGCTGTGTTATATATATACGTTTTAGATATTTTAGATGTTTAGTAAAATTAACTTTTTTTGAGAATATAAATTGAAGAAACAAACAAACAACCAAAGAATAAAAAGTTAAAATGTTTTTAAATTATTAAATGTATTATCAGCCTTTTCAGTCTTATTTTGTGTTATTTATTTATTGTTTAAGGCGTGCACTTAAGTGCACTGTGAATGAAACGTCCTTTGTTCTGTTCACATGTTTGGCAGGACTAATGAGAGTCCTGTAGCTCTTTATTAATCTGCATTAGTGCTTTTGCATAAATAGTTTTTGAGTTTTACTCACAGGCTGTGGTGTTATGGAAAGATCCACGTGTTTTACATAAGATAAACCCTCATTTTAATGCACATCATTTAATGTGCAACTTCTCCAGTAATGTATGATTCCAGAAGAATAAATATTGAACAAGGAGAAACTAATTTTGTGGGAAATCATAAAAGTAGTTTGTTTTCTTAAACATTTTATAAATGTATTTAAACAAATGCAGCTAAAATTGTGAAAATGGTTAATAATTGTTCAACACAATCCCTTCAGCAAAATTTAAACCATATTCTGTTTGTTTTGATAATCAAAACTGTGCAGTTCATATTTATTCACTTATACACTGTCACTAAAATATATTCAATTAAAAAAATGCCAAAACTGAAAAACTAATATATATATAATTTGTCTCAAAATATATTCTGTAATTGTAATGATTCTCATTATGCTCATTTTCTCATTATCTATAAAAAAACATTAAATATTAGATCAAATTGTCGCAATCAACTCCTCGCGATCACATCCGCGCGCACTGGCACCTGAGTTTTGCCTTCAGTGTTGTAAAGGAGAATTGAATGCGTCTTTGGTTGTGTAGTACCCGTATGTCTTGTCTCTTTTAGTGTATACCGACAGCATTGTCGATGGATCTCTTTGTTATTTGGCTGTTTATTTGCATACTTGGGCTACTCCTTAAAAATTGGTATTTGCGATTAAAGAAAGTTTATGGTGGATTTGTGTGACAGGGTTAGATTTTATGCCATATAGTTGATCCGTATTGATAAATTCAACGATAAACGTTTAATTCAATAACCCACATGTCAAAGGGAAACCCTTGCAGTGTTATACAGCACATTTGGATATAACATTGATGGTTTGCACAGTCGGTATTTGTCTGATTGAACATGTAGATGCGTGTATTTTTTAAATATAATCACGAATTAATAACTTACCTCGCGCAGTTTGTTCTGAACAATCCTTTATATTGCACTTGTGATGGAGATTTTATGTGTGATTGGTTAAACGGGCATAACATTACTGAAACATTGATAATTGAAAACTGACGTTTTTGCTTTTGGATTCTTATGTAGTACGTTGAAGGGTTCGTGTGCGCGCAATTCCCACGCGCGCGCACTTCGCGTAGCGCGCATCACGTGGATAAAGGGTTAAAGCAGCAGCCTAGAGCACTTTCAAAGAGAGGCAGGTGTCCCAGTACCAACCTAAATCTGGACCAGATGTTTGTATCCTCTCTCTAGAACTACAGAGTAATTCATAACTGTCGTAACGCGTAAGACGAGTTTTGTGGTCAGGAGAATAGTCCGTTGTTGCTCAAGAAGTCCAAACGATTAAATAGAATAAATACAGAGATCTAAACTCACTTTTGACTCACAGTTTTCTGAATCACTGGGAGATTTTTGTTTATTCTTGTCTCGTGCTGCTTGGAAGCTGGAGGCGCACAATTCTGGCTCAGCTGTTTCAATACAATTAGGTTCGTAACTCCTCAAAATAAGTTCTCATTTCTGCCCTCCAACATGTGGTGGATGCTGTTTCCTCGCTGGATCTGGTTCGTCTCGGGACAGCTTTTGCTGCTATTAGTGGACAGGCAATGCGCGAAAGGCATGACTTTGCAAAGAGTTGCGTATTCCCACGCAGGGATCTGTCCAAACGACATGAACCCAAACTTGTGGGTTGATGCAATGAGCACCTGCACGAGAGAATGTGAATCTGATCAGGTTTGCCTTTCATTTCATTGAAATTAATTGTATATACTAAAATGTTATGTATATATACATATGTAAATTGTTTATGTTTTTATACATTCACACATGTGTAGTATATATACACAATAATATATATATATATATAATTTGCATGCATGCATGTCCATTTCATTTATATATGTATACATACAATATTATGTGTGTGTGTGTATAACCTCC
Source organism: Schizopygopsis malacanthus (assembly GCA_027474115.1). Lineage (NCBI taxonomy): Eukaryota > Metazoa > Chordata > Actinopteri > Cypriniformes > Cyprinidae > Schizopygopsis > Schizopygopsis malacanthus. Next base: position 26,657,017 of record CM049883.1, read on the forward strand.
AAGAATGTCCATTTTATTTACACACACACACACACACACACACACACACACACACACACACACACACACACACACACACACACACACACATATATATAACATTTGTTAAATATATTTATTACTTTGTACAGCATGCATGTTCAAATATATACATTTATATATTCATAATTTATATATTTCATTCATTACTTGTTCATTTCATTTATAAATATATAATATATATATATATATTATACATTATAACAATGCATTGTTATGTATACTTTTCATTCATGTAATCATGATTATCAAGAGAATGCAACTGAAATATCATGCAAAATGATGCCTTCTGTCTTTGCTTTGTTCAGAAATGTGAAACGTTCGAAAAGTGCTGTGCCAATGTTTGCGGCAATCGCAGCTGTGTGGCGGCCCGCTACATCGACACTACGGGCAAGAAAGGGCCCATGGGCATGCCAAAGGAGGCGTCCTGCGACAAGTTCATGTGCACTCAGCAGGGCTCCGAGTGCGATATCTGGGACGGCCAGCCCATGTGCAAGTGCCGTGACCGCTGCGAGAGAGAGCCCCACTTCACCTGCGCCTCGGATGGGATGACTTACTACAACAAGTGCTACATGGATGCGGAAGCGTGCTCCAAAGGCATCTCCTTATCGGTGGTGACGTGCCGCTTCCACCTCACCTGGCCCAACACTAGTCCTCTCCCGGCAGGCACCACGGCATTGCCCACCACCACGCTGCAGCGCACCACTCCTGTAGACGTGCACGCTCCTGTCCTGGTGAACAGCCCGTTACAGCAATCCGTGTTCGTCGGATACACCGCTAGCTTCCTTTGCGAAGTCGCTGGCCGCCCAAAGCCAGAGATCACCTGGGAGAAGCAGATGGACGGGCAAGGAAAAGTAGTCTTGAAACCCAATCACGTGCATGGGAACGTTGTGGTCACCAACATCGGCCAGCTGGTGGTCTACAACGCCCAACTGCAAGATGCCGGCGTCTATACATGCACGGCCACGAATGCGGGCGGATCCATCCAAGTGCATTTTCCACTATCTGTAGTTGAGCAAGAGCCAGTCACCAAGTCAAACTCCACTCGTTTGCCAGCAGAGGAGTGCTTTAAGGTGCCTGATAGCGAAGACTGTGGGGAGGAAAAGCTGAGTTGGTTTTACGACCCCCAGAGGAACAACTGCTATACCTTCACCTACGGCAACTGCAGCAAAAACCGCAACCACTTTGATACTTACGAGACCTGCATGTCGTCCTGTCGGGACGAACTCGCCGCTCCTTGCAATCTTCCCATCTACCAGGGACCTTGCAAGGCATACGAACCTCGCTGGGCTTACAGCGGATCCCAGCGTCAATGCCAACCGTTCGTATACGGCGGCTGCAAAGGCAACGAGAACAACTTCAAAACCAAAGAAGCTTGCGAGGACACCTGCCCGTTCCCGAGGAACCATCGCTGCAAGCCGTGCAAGCCGCGGCACAAGATGGTGACCAGCTTCTGCAAAAGCGATTTTGTGATTCTGGGACGTATGACGGAGCTGACCGAGGACCAGGACTCAGGGCACGCTCTGATCACCGTGGAGGAGATCCTGAAGGATGAGAAAATGGGGTTGAAGTTCTTCGGGAACGAGCCCTTGGAGGTGACGTTGCAGAACATGGACTGGGCCTGTCCGTGTCCGAACGTCACCGCCTCCGACGGTCAGATCATCATCATGGGGGACGTCAACAACGGCATGGCCGTGCTGCAGCCAGACAGTTTCATCGTCCTCTCCAGCGTCCGACGCCTCCGTAAACTCCGCGAGGTCATCAGTAAAAACACCTGTGACATTTTGAAAGAGTTCATCCAGTAGGACTTTTTCCAGATGTCTGACGTCACATCAAGTAACGATTAAATCGTTGTTCTGGGGTTCTAAGAATCGGTCTTTTATGTACAGCTTTTGTACCCAGACTGTTTGCTTTGACAAGGTTAGATATGTTTCTACAGCTTGAATAGAAATGCTCACATCAACTTGGAAGGTTTTTATAAGACTTGCCCTGACAGTTTAAAGTGAAAGAACATTGTGGACATTAATCAAACCCATCTGCTCACTCAAAAATCCCACAAATGCTGTGTCATCTGACGATTTTGATAAAGAAATTATAATAATTCCTCTCTGTGCTTGGTTGACCTTTCACGGCAGAAGATTTGTTGTTGTTGTTCCTAGTAATTAAATGACTGTTGTATTATAGAGTTAGGTTTGCTTAACGCACTTAGATAAGTTGTATTATATTGAATATAAGATCAATTTCAGTAGAATTAATCCATCTTTAAGGCTCACTTGTGTATAGAACTGAGTGTATATGATTTAGCACAAACTGCATTTATTTTAAGGTACACTTTACATGCAGTAATGGTTTTATTTAGAACCATAGCATTCTGAAGAACCATTTTATGCCGAAATGGCTCTTTGTTAGAGTTTAGGGTTCTTTTTTCCCGCCCTTTTGTTTTTCGAATCTGTAACTGTCGAAGCGCTTCATTACTGGTTTTCTAGAGTTCAACACACTCTCAACAGGTAAAGTGTTTCAATCTTAAATTTACAAATTAAATTTAACTAAAACATAACCGGTCTCCAAACAAACATGTTCTTATATTTGTATTTGTTTTGGTCACATATAGCCTAAGTGTGTGTAGCTCTGCTAAGCTTTGGAAACTTATCTCCTCTTCTCCGCTATAAGTACAAGAGACAATGAATTTAGAAATCTTTTTTGTTTTACTTTTTAAATTATTACTTGGGCTTATGAATAAACATACCAAGTCACAAAAAATATTAAAACTATCCCATGACTATCTCTTTTGTCTTTTAAGATTGTGAAGGGCTCACATACTGTGAGCGTTTTTGCGTTTTTATTTTTTTTGGCCTTGCGTTTTTTTGCGTTTGGCCTTCATAAACAAGTGTTTTTACATAAACACATGGACACACTGTAACTCTAAACTCAATTGTGTATTTCAGATGTATCACATCCTACAACCTCATCATCTGCAGAGAAAAATCAGCTCTTAATCACATCAAAATAATGGACTTTATATTGACTGGAATGTGATTGTTTCACTGAAACTTGGTTTCTATATATTTTTTTGTGTTTTACTTCTTTATGTATTTATTCATGTTCATTATCAATTGTCATTCATTAATGTATTCATCTAATAACGGTTGTTATGAGCACTGACAATTTTGCATGTCAATAAAAACATACTTAATTCACACAACATGCTTCTGTTGTGGTTATTATTTTAATGTGAATCCATAACCGAGGCTACACTCGAAGATCTGGAGCTCATCCAACTTTACACAGACTGTTAACACTCTCAACAATTTCTTTCTTAAAATCTCTATCAATTATAACTTTCAAAAGCTAATCTTTGTCTTTTCTCTGTTTAGTTTAGGAGAACATGTACGTGTGACCAGCTCTATTCAGTTAAAGATATTCTCCTCGTCACTAAGTTAAGAAACAAAGATATTGAATTTATGATACATTTTGTTAGATATTTTTATTACTAGGGTTTATGCATAAACCTACCCAGCTATGCCATTACTTCATATTACTTTTAACATTGTGAAGTGTTCACATTTTACTTTTGGCCTTCATAAACAATTGAAACAAATGACATATTTTCATATTTATTCCTAAATTCAATTGTCCATTTCATAAACCTCATCATCTGCAGAGAGAAACTGCCATTCAATCACACAGATAATGATAAACTTAAAGGCATCGTAGAGGATTGTGACGATATTTTCTTATTTTTTAAGCATTTATTTATGTTCAATATCCATCGTCATTCATTAATATATTCTACTGCTGTTAGAACAGTCATTTTTGCTACAATTGTACATCATTAAAACAATTATAATAAAATTGACACGTTGTTGTTGATTTTATGTAAAACCATAGACACTAATATTATAAGATATGACAAGTATATTATAAGAAATACGACAGGTAAGATATATTATAAGACCAGGCATATAGAGGGGTAAAAAAACCTATATTAATAAATAATATATACAAATAATATTAATGATATTAACATATTAATATTAAAGAAAAACTATCATTATAAAGGTTATGTATAACACCATTGAGGTCATATATAGCATTTTAAAAGTACTTTCTGGTACTGTTTCGAATTTTTTCTTAAGAGTGCATATTTATATAGATTTGTTTAATTAAAAAAGCTGACTGTCATTTCTTACAAGCACTTATGTATTTCTACAATTGTCTTTGTATTATCTTTCTAGTTCGGTGTCTGTCATGATGTGCGTTGTGAAGTGACTTTGAAACTCTTAAGTCTAATTCTTCTACTTTTTCAAGTGCACAACACTAATTACACAAACATTTGATTGGAAGGAAATCTGCTTTCACAAAACATATTTGAGTTTTCCTTCGATGCAGTTTTGGCTTGAGCTTCTATAGCTTGTCCAAACATAGTTAAAGGTTTTTAGTAAGACACTACGGATGAATAGCGTGAAAGAACATCACTAATACATGTCACCGTACTTACAGTTGATTGATTACATTAAGAACTGCAAAACCTTGTGTTGTGTGTGTGTGTGTTACTGAAATATTATGTTTAAATATGCAATGTAATTAAATATAAGTTTCATAATTTTGCATAAAATGTATCTGAACATTGGATAAAGCCAAGTTAAAAAATATACATGTTGCCATATTAGAGTTAAATGTTTTACTGGCGAGATTTTGGATTACTCTTTTTATCAAAAAATACTGCCAGTAGTCAGGAAAAATGTATTTTTACCATGTTTTCAGGAATTATATGTTAACTATATAACAAGTGAATGATATATGAACAAACCATTCAGTAAAAAACGTCAGAATATAACATTTTGGTGCAAGCAAGTGCTACTGAAGTGGAGAAAAAAAAACGTTTTCAGAAAACGGATTGAAAGATTTAAATTGAAATCTACAGATGCAACTAGAGGAAGTGCAATCAAACAAACACTAGGAAAAGCCAAACAGCCCAACGTTTTCTAAACTGACCAATGCATACAAAAGCAATGCATGTGCCTGTAATGTTTGGCCTTAAAGCATGGCATCTGAGATGTTTGCCTCCAGCATGGACGGGGTCCCTCGGTTCATTCCAGCCCAGACGCAGGGCCATGCTGAGACACGGGGGGAGCTAGAAGATGAAGAGCTGTTTGGATATCAGCTTTGTCCATTTAGGACTTCCTCTAATGTCCTAACAGATGGTTTCCTTATAGTGTTTCAGGGTGGGCTTCAAAAGATGCCTGCCGCAGGTGGTGGAAAGCAAACCCGTGACCTTAAAGGCAGGGAGTGGCAGAATAGAAAATATCAAAAACGATTTTTAGCTGCCACACAATTATTTTCTGGATGTGGGATTATGTGGGAATCCGTCCAGTTCGATGTCTTTCAGAACTATAAGTAAAACTTGAGCATTTTGACTTCTGTTAGAAGAGAGAGATTGAGACGTGTCCTGGGATGCCCTGAAGTTTTCTAGGTATAGTAATAACTTGCAATGAAGCAGGGAATACCTTCTCTCACCCAAAGTAAACATGTTGGCTTCTGAATGTTCCTGTTGTAAATATGGCAGCGCAGAAACGGTTCATTGTAGCTGCAAATCCTCCTGGCATCATAAAAGTAAATTTACGACACTATGTGTGCCGTTCCAATTCAGATTAATGGGAACCTCACGCATGTCTCTGATCTGCCAAGTGTGTGCTGAGTTATGTAAACCTTGTTCAATGAATTTCACCTGGTGGTTCCTGTTGCCTGGTTTCTGCTTCTTCAATCTGGCCCCACAGGCTCGATGGACCCACAGCGTTGTGTCCCCGTTTAACATCGAATCATAAAGCAGATGTTTGCCAAGGTAACATATGCATATATATTACAATCCAAAGGAATATCACAACCAGCAAACATCGCCTTGCTAGTTAAAAGTCGCCTAATTGGTTGATAATTATAGGGAATAGTACTGGTCAATGAACGTCAAATTTGGAGCCATAATTATTATTCAAATAGCGTTGGATATTATTCAAAAATGTTACCTCAAATAACACTGAGGAGTTCAGAAACACAATGTGTAGTTGTTTGCATTTATTTACATGTTTGGCATTAGCATTGTTTGGCTAAAGAACAAAAAAGACAACTGCCAAGACTGTGTGAGGTTTGAGACGCACAGCATGTGTTTGTGTTTAGATGCTTTTAGATCGAAAGGGTTTATTTAGGTATTTTCATATATAGTAACGCAAGTCAGTGTATTTCATTTTGAGACTCAATAACTGTTGAAAAACCATACAGTCATTCATATTTTGCTTTTTAAAGCCTCACATATGTGTTTTGCATCTTATTTGAGACTTTTATGGTTCATAGTCTGATATAGTGAGAATATGGAGTAAAAGTTTTATTCAGACTCATTTCAGAGTTTTATTCAGATGGTGATATTTATATGATGCTTGAAATGTAAATCAATGAGATATTTATAACAGTACAGCAGATACTGGCATAAAATGATATGTCAGTCGTCACTCCATATCTCAATATGATATTTAAATGATCATCATAACCTTTAATGCAATGCAATTCAATGATGATTGAGAGATGAACAAACTAATTTTTTTCTATATCTCTGAGATGTTTTGAGCAGAGCCGTACACAAATCTGTGTCGGTGGTTGGGTTCGAGTGGTTATGAATGAAACACATTTGTCCGTGCTCGCGGAAAGCGTTCGAGGAACACGTGTCTCTTCCGCGGTTCACTATGCTTTCAACTCGTTTGTTTTAGTCTCAAGCAAGAGACTTTATGACATTCACGTTACTTGATTTGACTGATTTTTACAGCAGCACTGTATTACAATAAATTATCATTAATGTTTTCCTTGCCACTGGCCAAATTCAAAAGCTAAACTAAAATGAAATCAACATTTGAACAAAATGTGTTCCTGTGGCTCATTGGAGCATGCGTTAGAGCAAGGGGGGTTCGATTCCCCGAACACATGGTTTATAACCTGTTTTAGGCTTTGGATAAAAGCGTCTGCTAAATGCATAAATGTAAATGTAAATGATATTTGAGAGCAAGGGGGCCCCCTGGTGTTTTAGGGGCCCTACGCAGTATTCTGCGTTTAGGGAGGATCGGCTCTGGTTTTGAGGATTAGGAAGGTAATTATACTAAACGACCTTTCTAGCTAAACAAAGTCTAAACTGTCAATCAGACAATAGAAGACATGTAGTGCGCTAGATTGTGAATAACAGGATTATCAGCAAAGTTGTGATCTATTTAGATGCTTTAGAAATACATATGCACACAAAATGCGGCTTTAAGGGGTTAAAATGTTTTGCAATAAACAGAAAGATATGAACTGGGTCAAATATCGCATGCTCTGACAACATATTATGTGAAAAATGCGTCATATACAGTACTAGATCAGTTGTATTCTTCTGAATGTCTTTGCTTTGCTTTTGCTGCCACTTATGACGGGAAACAACAGCAGTAAATTAATACTTCATTTGCATAATTATGTCTCTTTATCAACTTTGATTTAAGCATTTCTCATTTTTAATAAAAGCTGAAAATAACTCAAACTAAATAATTTCAAACTTTTAAAATAAAATGAGTGAAACTATAAAGACATTACTAAAATGTAAACATCTAAAAATGAAATCTAGAATATTATTGTATCAAGAGGTCTTCCGATTGATCGGTTTTGCAGATCAACCAGCAGCAGATTGCTGTAATAATCGGTTATTATCGCCGATAGTTTTTCTGGGAAGGGTTTGTCTCATTATAGAGCGCGACAGTGTTGTAAAGCTGCTGTCTGATCGCTCTCGCTGTAGTTTGATGTCGCACACAGAACGGTCTGTGCAGTGCTTAGTTAAATGTACTTAGTTACTGTCCGCCTGTGACTGTAATGTATCTGTTAGCAAGTGAAGTTTATAGCTAGTGATGTGAGAAAGCAGACTGATGCCTACATTCATGCAGTGACAGAAATACACCAGTAACGCATCTTTCAATTCTTTTGTATCGTCACATCATTAAATGTTCTAAAATAGTAGCAAATGGAATGAAAGCGTGTACACACCTGTGTAATATCAGTACCTATGTGTAGGCCAGATATTGAAAGATGTTCATCTTTAAGCATGACTGTTTTGATTTATATAAACGGTAACTCTTTACAATTGTGGATTGGTATGTAGTTCACATTAATCCTTTGAGCTTCCAACCACTCAGGTCTAAAGTTAATAATGCGGTGTTAGATTAATTTCAACATTTACTAATACATTTTTAATGATCCGTTATCATTCGTTAATGCACATGAACTAGCTTAAAGGGTTAGTTAACCCAAAAATGAAAATTAGCCCATGTTTTACTCACCCTCAAAGCATCCTACGGTGTTTATTTATGACTTTCTTCTTTCAGACGAATCTAATCGGAGTTATATTAAAAAATGTACTTTCTCTTCCAAGCGTTAGAATGGTAGTAGGGGGGTGTTTTAGTTCAACAGCCCAAAAGTAGTTAGTTAAAGAGCGTGTGCGCGACACGTATGTCATCCGCTGGAACGGCGTTTCACGTATGACAGTCAGCAGAATGAGAAAAAGTTATTTATTACATTTTAAACATGGATTGTTTTCTTAGAAAAACGCATCGATTCGCTACAGGAGTCTCCCGGAGCCATGTTTTATTACGAATGCACGCACTGTTATTTGACTACTTTTGGACTTTTGAATATAAACACCCACCTACTTCCACTGTACGCTTGGAAGAGCCAGGATCATTTAATATAACTCCGATTGCATTCGTCTGAAAGAAGAAAGTCATATATACCTAAGCTTTGAGGGTGAGTAAAACATGGACTAATTTTCATTTTTGAGTGAACTACCCCTTTAATCCGAGTGATCAAGGTATAATTAACAATATAATAGCCTAATATGTATGTAGGACTATTTATATTTAACTTGATTCAGTACTTTTTTTCTTGTAACAAAGTTAAGCCCTAGTGTTATGTTTGTTGTCATTCAGTATCCATTTAAAAAAAATTGTTAATTAATCAGTTGTGGTCATTGTTATTGGTAAAATCCACTATCGGTCAGCGTGTAAAGATAATCAAATAACATGTCTGTCAATTAATATTGGCAGCTGAAGTTTGTTTATAATTACATTTATGCATTTAGCAGACGCTTCTTTTATCCACAGGAACATACTCTGTGTATTTTGTGTATTACTCATAATTTAAATAATAAAGTTATTATAGAACTTAGTTTTTCATTCACATTTGTTCCCTATCCTTTGGCCAAACACACTTCAAATACAGTGTTGTAACACATAACCCTGCATGGTTAAATAAAGGTTATAAATCAGCTGTGTGATTTCAGTACATCTGGTCTGTCATGTTCTGATCTCATCAGGAGATGTCAGTGTCGTACAGTCATTAGTAGTTCTACATTAGTCCTTTAACATGCAGCCGTGCACTTACACATGGATCTAAGGGCTTCATTCGTTCATAAAGGCTAGAGAATGCTATGAAATATGATATCTGTAAACTAACATGTGTGATCTTGGATCAGCTGGCATTTATATAAGTCTTTATTATATTTATCAGTTTAAATAATTAGGTTTAATAATCACTTAATACATTTATATATGATAATTATATAAAAAAATCTATATAATAAATATAAGCCTATATTTTGTATCTTATTTGTAATTATATTATATTAAAACTTTTTCAAAGCTATAGAACATGCCAATAAATAAACAAATAGATATAAATAACTATATCTAATTATATCATGCTAAAAATAATGTAATATAGCAAGTTAATAAATATAAATAATTACAAATTAATAAATATTATTGTGTTAATTGTACCCTGTATTATTAAATGCTCATATAATGAGATTTGAGGCACATTAACATTGTGGTAATCGTATGGTAATATGCACACATATAATGTGTTACCCTATTATTTCGCAGTGTGTTACCTAATAATGTCTTGACACAGAAACCTCTCATTATGACCATCATAAATGCAGACACGCGCTCCTGCAATAACCTTTGCTCATATTT
>CM049883.1:26672089-26744589 GCA_027474115.1 Schizopygopsis malacanthus
TACTTTTTAATTTACTAGAAAATATCTGAGTTACTTTTCTCCATTTATTGATGACAGAGCGCCGTGTGAACATGATCTTACTGTAGATCTAATCTAGACTAAATATGAATGTGTATTAATTCATCACACTCACAAAAAACAGATTCAGTATTCATCAAAATGAATTAAAACAGTGAAACTCAGAATATGAAGCAAACCTGCAATAATTAAATATGTTAAACAACACAAATGTATCTAATCTCATTTTATTAACCGATGTGTTTGCTTCTGACCTTTGATCCAGTTCAACATAAGCACAAATAACTTTACATTAACAATTGTGCTTGATTGTTTTTTAATTACTGAAGAGTGTTGATCTTCTTCTGTGTTCTTCTGTACAGACGTGATTTACTCGTCCTTCAGTCTGAGGTTTATTCATTACACTTTCTGGTGTGAAAGGCTTTTATATTTGCTATAAATATAACTTCTTGTATTAAAAACAAACAATCAAGCCCTGCTCATATTTAAAAAGTAACGCGAAAGTAACTCAAAAGTAATGTAACACATTACTTTCCATAAAAAGTAACTAAGTAACGTAATTAGTTACTTTTTTAGGGAGTAACGCAATGTTGTAACGCATTACTTTTAAAAGTATCTTTCCCCGACACTGCATATGAGCGCAACATGCCAGACAAAAAATTCGAAGGGAGGGGCTTATATACGATAACAAACACGCCTTGGCCGTCCCGACTGCAGAAAAATCGAACATATATATAGAATCAGCAAACAACTGTTTGCTATGTAAAGATGTTGCCTTTTTTAGTCTCTTTCAATAGAGATGGTCCTCACTGCAGAACACAAGATCCAGGGGGCGAGGTTGGATATATATCTAACTCCTCCCACCTTACATATACCCAAACTACCAATCTCCACCCCCCAGATGTGGATCCAACCCCGCCCCCTGGACCTCTGTTCTGCAGTGAGGGGCTACTGTTTCAAAATAAAAGTCTTTACTGCTGACTCATAAAAACATTCCCTTATTGCCATCTAAAGGCAGAACAATGTAATCAATCATCATCACGAACACACACACCGTATCTAAAACTAAATACTATTATTGAATATTACTACAATTTATATGAAATATTATTTATTGTATAATAATATTTAACTACAAAAAAAAACATCATAACCCATGTTCATTCAGAGTTATCTGGTCTTTAATAACATCCTTAAAACGTTAGAATGTTATTTGTTCACGGAACAATTTTCTAAAACATTTTAATTGGACATTTTTCTAGTCTGGAGAACATTCAAAAGTTACTTTCCCATAATGGTTCCCTTAATGTTCTCATAACCAATCATTATTTTATTTTTTTGAACGATTGAAGTTTTAGATAACATTCACAAATAACATTTTCATAACTTATTGGGACTGCTAGAAACATTTTTTGAACACATTTTGTTAGCTGGGGATAACCTGATGGGCAAACACATGCACTGAGCTAATGCGTAAAGCACTGAACGTGTCCTCTCTGTCTGAAGGCCAGGTCATATGAGAGTGAGATGCTCTTCTATTTGCCGTGGAGGACACAGTAAAGCACTGAACACGTCCTCTCTGTCTGAAGGCCAGGTCATATGAGAGTGAGATGCTCTTCTATTTGCCGAGGAGGACACAGTAAAGCACTGAACACGTCCTCTCTGAAGGCCAGGTCTGAAGGCCTCTTCTAGGAGGAGGACACAGTAAAGCATAACACGTCCTCTCTGTCTGAGAGTCATATGAGACGAGATGCTCTTCTATTTGCCGAGGAGGACACAGTAAAGCACTGAACATGTCCTCTCTGTCTGAAGGCCAGGTCATATGAGAGTGAGATGCTCTTCTATTTGCCGAGGAGGACACAGTAAAGCACTGAACACGTCCTCTCTGTCTGAAGGCCAGGTCATATGAGAGTGAGACGCTCTTCTATTTGCCGTGGAGGACACAGTAAAGCTCTTCTCTGTCTGAAGGCCAGGTTTGAGAGTGAGACCTCTTCTATTTGCCGAGGAGGACACAGTAAAGCACTGAACACGTGTCTCTGTCTGAAGGCCAGGTCTGAGAGTGAGACTCTTCTATTTGAAGGCCAGTAAAGCACTGAACATCCTCTCTGTCTGAAGGCCAGGTCATATGAGAGTGAGACGCTCTTCTATTGAGATGCTCTTCTATTTGCTGTGGAGGACACAGTAAAGCACTGAACATGTCCTCTCTGTCTGACACAGAGAGTAATGCTCTTCTATTTGCCGAGGAGGACACTGAACACGTCCTCTCTGTCTGAAGGCCAGGTCATATGAGAGTGAGACGCTCTTCTATTGCCGAGGAGGACACAGTGCCGAGGAGGACACAGCCGAGGAGGACACAGTAAAGCACTGAACATGTCCTCTCTGTCTGAAGGCTCTATGAGAGTGAGACTCTTCTATTTGTGGAGGACACAGTGAAACACGTCCTCTCTGTCTGAAGGCAGGTCATATGAGAGTGAGACGCTCTTCTATTTGCCGAGGAGGACACAGTAAAGCACTGAACACGTCCTCTCTGTCTGAAGGCCAGGTCATATGAGAGTGAGATGCTCTTCTATTTGCCGAGGAGGACACAGTAAAGCACTGAACATGTCCTCTCTGTCTGAAGGCCAGGTCATATGAGAGTGAGATGCCGAGGAGGACACAGTCTTCTAAGGCCAGGTTTGCCGAGGAGGACACAGTAAAGCACTGAACACGTCCTCTCTGTCTGAAGGCCAGGTCATATGAGAGTGAGACGCTCTTCTATTTGCCGAGGAGGACACAGTAAAGCACTGAACACGTCCTCTATGAGAGTGAGACTGCCGAGGAGGACACAGTCTGAAGGCAGGTCATATGAGAGTGAGATGTTCTTCTATTTGCCGAGGAGGACACAGTAAAGCACTGAATACGTCCTCTCTGTCTGAAGGCCAGGTCATATGAGAGTGAGATGCTCTTCTATTTGCCGAGGAGGACACAGTGTGTTGATGGTAGTTCAGAGACTATACTAACACTGGCTTCGAGCGTCTGATGGCCTGATCAGAGGCAGCTGTGATCTTCATGAAGGTAGCAGGAACGCTGGTTTCACTACAAATAGTTTTTCAAGGGTAGATGATCAATAAAGTCTGTTTTCATCTCCATGTGCAGAATAAGCATTTGATATTTCAAGAACAGGGCCATTCTTATTATGCAGCATATTCTTGTGTTGAGCATATACAATAAAAAAGGGCATCTCAGACTTTCAGAAATATGCTCTGTCAGATATTTTAATCGCATTAATTATAACTTAAATTACACAATGGCAAGAAAATAAATAGGATGCCTGGCTAAGATGGTGGAAAAAAAGAGCTGATGTTCATAATATACGCTGCTGAATTAAAAACAAGGTAATTGCATTTGCTATTTTGTTTCTCATAATTATGAAATATAAACACTATTGTGAAATAAAACTCGCAGTTTTGAGAAAAAAGTCAGAATGGCTTTCTGGCTTTTGATTTCTTATTTAGTGTTGGAAACGAGGGATCATATAAAGGTGTAGATTTGTACGTTCAATATTTTTGTCATGTTTAATTATGCGTTACTTGACATATCTTTGTAATTATTTGTGAAATTGAATCGCAATTCCTGAGTAAAAACTTTTTCAAACAGTATCCATTTTTAAAATGAGACAAACAACTAAAAACACGAACATCCCATAATTCTTCGATACCACTATTCTTGATGTTTGTGCTGTTGTGTTCCCGGCAAAATGTTTCCAGGTTCAAGAAATTAAGACACATGCAGAAAAAAAATTCAATAAATGAAATATATATATATATATATTTAAATAAAATAAATTGCCAAATAATTTTTACATTAGAAATGGTAACATATACTCAAGCCAAGTGTTTGCTTAATTGTATGATATTAATATAACATTTTGATAAAAGACAGCTAACAACTTCCCTTTGTATCCATTGAGTTTAATGTTCTATCCAGCAATCATAGACAATAACACTGCATTTCAACACAGAGTAGCTATAAGCTGATTTGTGTGCTGTTCAAGGATGTACAGATATAATTTCTGAAGCTAATCTGCTGGTTTGCGCTGGTTATTTGTAGAGATCTGGCCCAGTCACACAGGCCACTGCTGCTGAATCCCAGCCAGGAAAATGTGCCTCAGTACATTGTGTACAATCCAGACTTCAGTCCTCGCGGAGACACAGATAGCAATGCAAGTCAGCTGTAAAAGTGCAGCGACACCAGAGCAGCCGAGAGACTGTAATGAGAAAACACCCCAAACAACGACTTCAGGCTTACAGATCTGCACAGAAACTGATGACTATTTCACTTAATAACAGATATAATTATGACATTATCATCTGTGAGCTACAAGGGAAATTCTCTGCATGAATGTTGAAGCTTTACTGTAATCTAGGCAAGGAGAATTTCATTATATAGCACATTTCATACAGTGCTACATTTATTGTTTTTAAATAGGCTCATAAGAAATAATAATAAAAAGTAAGAAACATAAATAGAAGAAAATTATAAATGAGCTAAAATTTAAAAAGGTTGCAAATGAAGGATGCAACCGTTAAATACATAATTAAGCAAAAAAGTCAATTAATCAGAATATAAAAAATATATATTTTTTATTTATGTAAATATATTTTCTATGAATTTTCAGGCAAAGATTTGTACATTTTTTTAAATATATAAGATAAATGTTTTTTAAAAGCATTTCAAATATATATTTTGCTCTCCATATATTTCAGTCCAAAAACACATTCACATGCATCTTATTTCAAGAAAAGTATATATAATATATATTACTATATATATTATATATACTGAAAAAAAAAATTTATAACCTGAATGCAATTGTAAGTCGCTTTGGATAAAAGCGTCTGCTAAATGCATAAATGTAAATGTAAATATTATTGAGCTTCACTTTTTACAATACATATTTTGCAAATGTTTAAAGTATATTTTGGACAGATTTATTTTCTTTTTGTTTTGTGCTGTATGGGATGGGTGGGTGTCAAAAAATGTGCACACATTCCATTTTTTTAGTAAATAAACGTACAAATGGTTTGGAGGAAACACAGAGTGACAGACTGCATCACTGAACTGACAGTGAGCGAGCAGCAGTGGTTTGGAGAGTCGTCTCATCGGTTCACACATGGCAGGTCACTGCTGAACTTTAGCCCAGACAAAGCCAGCAGCTCTTTGCCAACCGTACTGTACTTTTCATCAGGATCATCTTATGTACTGGGGCAAGATGATGTTCTGTTCATCTGACAGCTGGGAACATGCAGCATGAGGATTAAAACACAATGCTGTACTGATGCAAGAAATATATATTTATATATGCAGGATTATACACACACACTGGCCACTTTATTAGATACACTTGCTAGTACCGGGTTGGACCCCTTTTGCCTTCAGAACTGCATTAATTCTTCGTGGCATAGATTCAACAAGGTGTTGGAAACATTCCTCAGAGATTTTGGTTCATATTGTCATGATAGCATCACACAGTTGCTGCAGATTTGTCGTCTGCACATCCATGATGAGAATCTCTCGTTCCACCACATCCCAAAGGTGCTCTATTGGATTGAGATCTGGTGACTGTGGAGGTCATTTGAGTAAAGTGAACTCATTGTCATGTTCAAGAAACCAGTCTGAGATGATTCGAGCTTTGTGACATGGTGCATTATCCTGCTGGAAGTACATCAGAAGATGGTACACTGTAGTCATAAAGGGATGGACATGGTCAGCAACAATACTCAGGTAGACTGTGGCGTTTAAACGATGCTCAATTGGTACTAATGGACCCAAAGTGTGCCAAGAAAATACCCCCCACACCATTACACCACCACCACCAGCCTGAACCGTTGAGACAAGGCCGGATGATCCATGCTTTCATGTTCTTTACACCAAATTCTGACCCTACATCTGAATGTCTGGGCTTCAGCAAGTCGTCTTCACTACATCTAGATGACTAAATGCATTGAGTTGCTGCCATGTGATTGGCCGATTAGCAATTTGTGTTACCAAGCAATTGAACAGGTACCTAATAAAGTGTACATTATACACTACCAGTACAAAGTCTGCAATAAAAGTCTTCTACTCTTTAAGCTGGCATTGAATTATTCCAAAAATATAGTAACAAATATGTTTTACATATTTAGTAATGTTTTACATGTGAATAAATGTTAAAATGTAATTTATTGGTCTGATCAAAGCTGCATTTTCAGCATCATTACTCCAGTCTTCACTGTCACGTGATTATTCAGAAATCATTCTAATATGCAGATTTTTTTTTGGGGGGGGGGGGGGGGGGGGCGGACTGCGATACATTTTATGTTTCAGGATTCTTTGATGAATAGAAAGTCCCAAAGAACAGCATTTGTGTGAAATAAACAATCTTTTGTGACTGAAGGATTTTGATCATGTGAAAAGTTCAGCTTTGATCACAGCAATAAATTGTATTTTACAGATATTAACACAGAGAAAACAATTATTTTAAATTGCAATAAGATTAGCCAATATTACTTACTGTATTTTTAAAAGTGTTTGTGTTTGTGTGTGTGTGTGTGTGTGTGTGTGTGTGCGCGCTAAAGGCATTAAGGCTAACATTCACTCAGGGACGAGTGCAGCTGATATGGATGACTCACTCTCTCTCTCTCTCCTCTATTTCTGGAGTTTATCTCCAGGCTTTTAGTCCAACAGCCAAAAAAAGAGGGTGACGTGGCCTTGGGGTGCCTGGAGTCAATTAAGCTTTGGATGTTCTGTATGCATCTCGAGAGGTAGGCGTATACATCCGCTCTTAGCTTGACGTTTTGGCCTCGCTTTGCTGATTTGAATGTGTTTTGCTGTTAATAACTGTGGATGAAATGTATCCATACCATCCATGACAGTGGATGATTGTTAGCTGTTGGCTGGGATTCTCACATCTTTCACTAACAAGTTATATGATGTTTTATGGAATGTTCTTATAACAATTTATTAATATATCTTCTCTTAATGTTGAGAGAAAACGTCCTTAGACCAACATTTTCAAAACGTCCGTATGATGTTATTTGTTCTTGATCAATATTCTAAGAAACATTTTTGTAACCTTTTGACAACATTCTAATCATGATAAGAAAACTGGACATTTTAACGTTCTTAGAGTCTTCAAATAAACATTCAAATAATATTTTAAATTGGTATAAAGTTTCGGTGAACTTTAAGAAATGCCGCCGTGGGGCTTGCCACATCGAAGCACATATTTCTCACTGGGTGAGGGATGCTATTTCGCTGGATTATGAGGTGCATGGTCTTTCTTCACCTCTCAGCATTCGGGCGCATTCTACTAGGAGTGTGGCTTCCTCACAAGCTCTTTTTAGAGGGGTCCCCCAAGAGGATTTTTGTGTAGCGGCAGGATGGTCCTCTCCGCACACTTTTATCAAGTTCTATAATTTGGATCTTGACATGGCTCCGGGTTCCCAGGTTTTATCTGCTTGAACCAGCCGTGTATGCTGTCTGGTTCGTAATCGGGCCAGATAAGGCAGCATTTTTAGCTTGGCTTGTTTGGTATATCGTTCCCAAAGCATCATAGCTTACATAGCTTAGTTGAGTGAACCTATGATAGAGAACGTATTGGGTTACTCACGTAACCCTTGTTCTCTGAATAAGGAACGAGAAGCTGCGTTTGCTGCCAAGCTCCTCACACTGCCGACAGGGGCCTTTTTGGCAGAGAAATCTGAGGAGCAGATAGCGCGTTCGCCAGTATAAGAAGGACATCTAAGAACATCTAGGACCAATGAATTGGCGTGATTCTATAGGGCTTCATACAATCGGCACACCCAAGGAGCGTTCCCAAAGCGCCTTAGCTTGCGCAGTGTCTCGTTCCCTATTCAGAGAACAAGGGTTACGCGAGTAACCCGAGACATTTTCAATGTGAATATATGTTAAAATGTAATTTATTTTTGTGATCAAAGTTGAATTTTCAGCATTGTTACTCCTGTCTTCAGTGTCATATGATCCTTCAGACATCATTCCAATATGCAGATTTAAAAAATATAATAGTATTTAGTTTTTTTAAGATTTTGAAATATGTTAAAAAAGAGAAAATATTTTTTTACTGTATTTTGATCAAATAAATGCAGCCTTTGTGAGCAGAAGAGATATATATGCAGAATGTATATATGTTTATACATCTATCTGATGCAAAGGATATGCTCTGCACATTTTACATCAAAGTAAGCCAATTCTATAATCCCTAAAGACTGGTTGCTTTTAAACCTGCTGACACATGCTAATTTGACTCTTCAAGCTCAGAAACTTTCCTCTGTTGGGTCTGAATAAATGGCAGGTAATAAATGGTTAGAGACTCTGTACATGCACTTTGGCTTAATCAATAACTCTCGGAGTAATATAAGCCACTGATTAAACTCCACCTGTACAGATAGCATGCAGCTCAGCTGATGGAGATACGGTTAGCAACGGCTCCGGCAGATCCCTTATCATCAGCCAATTTATGAGGCATTTATTGTGATAGGTTCTTAAAGCGCTCTGAGGTACTTACTGCCAGCGAGATGTGTATGGACGCCCTGGGTCTGGTCAAGGTGACTGAGGCGACCCAAGGTTTATAACCACCCTTTGTACTTATCAAAGGCTTTAGATGCTTGGAGAATGTACACACCAAGCTAATGATCTATGTGGACAAAGGAAATCTCCCCAGTGTGTGCCTGGCCGCCGTGGGGCTTGCCATCGAAGCACAGAATCCAGAAATTTCGCTGGATTATGAGGTGCTCTTTCTTCACCTCTCAGGTTCGGGCGCATTCTAAAGTGTGGCTTCCTCTCAAGCTCTTTTAAGGGGTCAAAAAAATAAACATATTTGGATCATTTCCAGGTTTTATGCTATAAATGATGCTGTCTGGTTCGTATTGGGCCAGAGCACAACATTTTTTGCTTGGCTTGTTTGGTGTATCGTTCCCAAAGGATCATAATTACGCAGCGTTGAGTGAACATAAAGAACGTATTACTCGCGTAACCCTTGGTAGAATAAAACGAGACGCTTTTGCTGCCAAGCTCTCACGCTGCCAAAGGGGCCTTTTTGGCAGAGAAATCTGAGGAGCAAAAGCGCGTGAAAAAAATATTAATGAACAAAAATATAATACACTGAATCAATCAAGTCCATTTTCCTGCTCTGTCAGAACAGATTTATAAATATTTTGAAATAAACTGAAATTTTGATATTCATAATCAATGACTGCATTAATTAATTAATTGTATACTTACATTGTAATAAATTAATTAATGCAGTAAATATAAATGATAAATTTTATTAAAAATAATAAAAAATATTTATTATAAAAATATGTATATAATTTTCAGATTTATAAATGGTTTTATTAATAAATATGTTTATCAACACTTTTTATCAACACTATATTTTTGTCAATTGTTTGCATATAGGCATTTTGTATTTATAAAACCTGCTGAAACACTATACTCTTCAACAGTTTCCTCTGTTGGGTCTGAATTATAATATTTAATATAATTTAGAGACTTTTGCACTTTGGCTTAATCAAAACGTTTTCGGAGTAAAAGCCATATTTACCTGTAATAATGCAGCTCAGCTTATACGGTTCAAAACGGCTAATTGTATATAAATATTTTATCAACTTTTTGCATATAGGCATTTATGATTTATGAAGCACAATATGTTTAATACATTTAAATATACAATATAGTTGCATTTAATACATGTAAATATTTAGTATGAGATAAACAAGTTTTTTAAAACCGCTTTTTATGACAACTAAGCAAACTACTTATGCATTGCGTCAAAGGATTAGTTCACTTTCAAATTTAAATTTCCATATAATTTACTCACCTCCATGTCATCCAAGAAGTTTATGTATTTCTATCTTCACTCGAAAAGAAATGAAGGTTTTTGATGAACACATTCCATGATTTGTATCCATATAGTTAGTTTCAATGGACTCCAAACGGTTGAAGGTCAAAATTACAGTTTCAGTGCAGCTTCGAAGGTCTATAAACAATACCAGACGATGAATAAGGGTCTTATCTAGCGAAACAATCGGTCAATTAAAAAAATATATTATAATTTATATGCTTTATAAACACAAATGCACGCCTGTTCTGCGATGCGCATCCCAGACTTCACAAAATACGTAATGACGTTGAAAAGGTCACGCTTGACATAGGCTCCATCTCACAGTAAATGACCTTGAGAGGATCTGAGCGTCTTACCCAGCAATCCAGAGCAGGATGAGGGGCCTTTAAGAACAATTAACTGATCGTGAAGTGATCAACCAGATAATCAACTTAAAACATTTAACCACACTAGCTCACAGCAGCGGCCGTGTCTGTGCCAGTGCACTCGGATGTGTTTCTCACACACACACACACACACACACACACACACACACACACACACACACACACACACACACACACACACACACACACACACACACACACACACACACACACACACACACCCCAGTGTGGGCTGCATCACATTACTGCATCACTGACACTTGCCCTGTGGGCAACAGGTCAGAAAGATAATTTCAGTAAGTGACCTTCATGCATTGTTTGCTTGTCTTTGGCTCGTTTGTGCCACTGCAGTGGGGTCCTGTGTAATCACACTCTCTTGTTAGTGGAGTATTAGCAGATCTGACTGTGCTGTGAACCAGACTGAGCAGATCGAGGTCCTCTCTCACTCTATATCATCCCTCCACCAGTGTTTACAACCTCGAACATGATATCAGCCCTCAGCATGTGACTGCAGCTAATAGAGCGCTTCAATCTGCTGCATTTATATATACTGTATACTTGTATCTCTCTATTAGTGCTACTACTTTACTTTTTAGTCATTTAGCAGACGCTTTTATCCAAAGCGACTTACAAATAAGAAAAAGTAACTAAAACTATAAAGTTAAAACTCTATAACTACTATATATATACATTTAAGAAAATGGAGAAATTAAATAAAATGACAAATGCATACAACAACATTTCAAAACTAAACATTTAAATGAAAACCAAAAATAAAGCTAAAACCAATTCAAAAGATTAAAACAACAAAAGGTATGAGTATAAAATGTATTCTAACATGACACTAAGCCAAACACCCATATATATATATATATATATATATGTTATTTCATTTCCATGTAGTATGTTGAAGTAACGTTACTAAAATAACTCCAATTTATTAAAACTAAAACTAAAGATCTATAAAGATCTTCATACATAATTTATCTAAAATTAAAATAGATAACAAATCAAACGCTGCGTTTAAAAATAGACACATGCTCAAACAACAACTTTAAGAATTGGTTATAAAAACACAGAAGTGAAGCACAAAGAAAGAAGATAAATAAAAAGTGTAATAAATAAAAAAACATTCTTTTGTCCCTGTCCGCTGGAATAGACTGGTCTTTAGGGGTCAAAATGATGTTGTATTAGAGGAAGAGCATTAGCATGGTTTGATTAGAGTAAACAAATCAGGACCGAACTACTGGTCTTTAATCTGGTCTTCTCACCACCATCAATTCACAATACTACTCCAATTCAGTAGATATTAATACACTGAATGAAGAGGTATTAGTGGAAGTGCATACCAATCACAAGTGCAGTATGGAGTACCTCAAGGCTCAGTACTAGGACCGTTACTTTTCATGCTTTACATGTTACCCTTGGGAGATATTATTAGGAAACATAGGTGATATCTTTCACTGTTATGCTGATGATACTTAGCTCTATATAGCCTGACAAAACATACCAATTTGGTGTGGCAAGGCTCTCTTAAAGTTCATTCTTACATTTATGCATTTAGCAGACGCTTTTATCCAAAGCGACTTCCAATAACATTAATCGAGTCCTTAAAGGTATAGCTCACCCAAAAATGAAAAAATTACCCCATGATTTACTCACACTCAAGCCATCGTAGATGTATATGACTTTCTACTTTCAGACAAATTAATTTGGAGTTATATTAAAACAATGCCCTGGCTCTTTCAAGCTTTATAATAGCAGTGAATGTCAGTTGATATTAAGTAGTCAACTAGAAGTCCAATAAAGTGCATCCATCCATCATAAAAAGTGCCTTCTGAAGTGAATCAATGCATTGTGTAAGAATAAAATACATGTTTAAAACTTTATAAACCATAATCTCTAGCTGACGTTGGATGTAGGCGCGTAAACTTGTGAGAATTGCCGAACGCAGAAGTGTAGAGGAGAAAGCAAAACAAAACACTGGTCACAAATTAGAAGTACGAAATACGGTTTTGTAAAGACAAATGTTGGAGGATTTTTATTTGAGTCAAGAGGAGACTGACTTTCCTTTGCTGTAAATTAATCTTGGTTCTCACGAGTCTAGCATATTCTCAACGGAGCTTACGCTATGCCTATACATCCTACGCAATCCGCTATTGAATATCAACAGCCATTCACTGCCATTATAAGGCTTGGAAGAGCCAGGGCGCTTTTTTTTTTATATAAAGGCCGTTTCAGACTGAGCGCGTTTCAGACTGATCGCCGACGAATGGTGCTTTCACACCGAACGCAAAACGACTGATCACCTTTTTACGATGGCCGAGAGAGCTTAACTCGCTGCAACTTCAGAAAACACATGCAAATAGAAAAAGCACCAGCAAATCAAGAAAACATCTTCATCGGCTTGACAGCAGGTGGTGCTCACAACACAACCAAATAAATTGTATTTGCAGTGCATTTATTTGTTTGGTTGTGTTGTGAGCATTTGCAGCGTGTGTGTTGTCAAATTGACGAAAGTTATTTTCTTAATTTGTAGGCATGTTTTCTATTTGCTCTCTCTTTTCTAGTTGAGCTCTCTTGGCCACCGTACCTTTTGGTAATTCACGCCTGCACACTTGGTAGCGCGGACCAATATATTTTTCCTCAAATATGTATATGTGGTATTATGGATTAATAAATACATAAAGAAATTAATATACAGCATTAAATTAAGATAAATATAATAGTTATATAAATATAACTCCTTCAAAAACAGCCAGAAACTTGATTGGAGTTGTGATTGATGATCAGCTGAATTTCTTCAGCTGAAAATTGCTTTATACAATATTAAGAAGATCAGGCCCTTTCTCTGGGAACATGCAACACAACTCCTTGTTCAGGCTCTTGTTCTGTCCAGACTTGACTATTGCAATGCTCTCTTGGCAGGTCTTCCAGCCAGTTCCATCAAACCTCTACAATTAATCCAAAATGCTGCTGCAAGATTAATCTTTAATGAGCCGAAAAGAACGCATGTCACACCTCTGTTCATCAATTTGCACTGGCTACCAATAGCTGCTCAATGCATTCAATTCAAGGCATTAATGTTTGCCTACAGAACCACCTCTGACTCTGCACCCTTTACCTAAATTCATTACTTCAGACGTATGTGCCTCTAGAAGCTTGTGTTCTGCAAGTTAACGACGCATTACTGTACCATCCCAAAGTGAACGACGCATTACTGTACCATCCCAAAGTGAACGACGCATTACTGTACCATCCCAAAGAGAACGACGCATTACTGTACCATCCCAAAGTGAACGACGCATTACTGTACCATCCCAAAGAGAACGACGCATTACTGTACCATCCCAAAGTGAACGACGCATTACTGTACCGTCCCAAAGTGAACGACGCATTACTGTACCATCCCAAAGTGAACGACGCATTACTGTACCATCCCAAAGTGAACAACGCATTACTGTACCATCCCAAAGTGAACGACGCATTACTGTACCATCCCAAAGTGAACGACGCATTACTGTACCATCCCAAAGTGAACAACGCATTACTGTACCATCCCAAAGAGAACGACGCATTACTGTACCATCCCAAAGTGAACGACGCATTACTGTACCGTCCCAAAGTGAACGACGCATTACTGTACCATCCCAAAGTGAACGACGCATTACTGTACCATCCCAAAGTGAACAACGCATTACTGTACCATCCCAAAGTGAACGACGCATTACTGTACCATCCCAAAGTGAACAACGCATTACTGTACCATCCCAAAGTGAACGACGCATTACTGTACCATCCCAAAGTGAACGACGCATTACTGTACCATCCCAAAGTGAACGACGCATTACTGTACCATCCCAAAGTGAACGACGCATTACTGTACCATCCCAAAGTGAACGACGCATTACTGTACCATCCCAAAGTGAACGACGCATTACTGTACCATCCCAAAGTGAACGACGCATTACTGTACCATCCCAAAGTGAACAACGCATTACTGTACCATCCCAAAGTGAACGACGCATTACTGTACCATCCCAAAGTGAACGACGCATTACTGTACCATCCCAAAGTGAACGACGCATTACTGTACCATCCCAAAGTGAACAACGCATTACTGTGAACGACGCATTACTGTACCATCCCAAAGTGAACGATGCATTACTGTACTATCCCAAAGTGAACGACGCATTACTGTACCATCCCAAAGTGAACAACGCATTACTGTGAACGACGCATTACTGTACCATCCCAAAGTGAACGATGCATTACTGTACTATCCCAAAGTGAACGACGCATTACTGTACCATCCCAAAGTGAACGACGCATTACTGTACCATCCCAAAGTGAACGACGCATTACTGTACCATCCCAAAGTGAACGACGCATTACTGTACCATCCCAAAGTGAACAACGCATTACTGTACCGTCCCAAAGTGAACGACGCATTACTGTACCATCCCAAAGAGGCACAAAATCACTTTCACAGACTTTAACATTAACTGTTCCCATCTGGTGACCTGCCGAACTCAATCCCAGCAGCTGAATCCTTACCATCAAGAATCGGCTAAAAACACATCTCTTCCATCTTTATTTGACCCTCGAACTCTAGCACTCTCTATTCTAATGTTATTTTATCTAATCTGTCTTTTTTATTTAAAAAGACACACACATTTGACCCTCTATCAATTGCATATGTATTCTCTAACTGCTAGCTTTTCCTGTAAAACTAACACTAAGTTTATTTTTTCTATATTCTATATACTCGTTTTCTTAAAAAAAAGAAAAAAACATTCCTACGTGTACTGCGTTCGGCTAACCAGGACTTGTTATAGCACTTGCATGTTGTTGCTCTTTTGTTGGTTTTGATTACTTCTATAATGTCCTCATTTGTAAGTCGCTTTGGATAAAAGAGTCTGCTAAATGACTAAATAAATAAATAAAGTTTGGTTCTACATCAGAAACACAAACTGTCTATAATACTTCATCTTAAAATATAAATAAAAGTACAATTAGCATCAAGCTATATTTGAAAATGTATGTAATTATAATGTATTTGCTTAAAACCCACTTTAAACCTTCATTGAGTGCTTATAATAACTTCCGATTGTGATCTCTAGTTGATTTTGATCGTATAATAGGCAGACATGAACTCTTTGTATGTTTAATAATGCCTCACAGATTGTTGTCATAAACATCCATTATTGTTATAAATATACCAGGATCTGCATACAAAACACATACAGAATACATATCTTTATAATCATGTCTTTTTGCTTTCACTTGATTTTTTTTAATTTGGAAGATCTAGAGAGTAAACGCGCTCTGACTAATAACACTCGCTCACGTGAAAGAAAATTGTCAAAGATAATAAATCTGTTCACACATACCAATGCTAACTAACAAAGCCACTAGAAGTCAAGCCTGCAACCATTAGCTGAAAAAGTGCTACGGCTAATGCTAACGCTTCCGGGCTGGCAGCACGTGGGAAAGGAGAGGCCGTTTTTTAATGGATTTCAATGGAGGAGAGGCTTCACTACGCTGAATAAACAGCTTTTTAGAGGAAACCGCTCATCATTTAATGAATCGACAGCCTATCTGCTAATCAACAACGCGTTTTACACTAAACAATGCTTTTGGATTGAACTATTTTTAGTTTACACTGAAAAAAATGCCGTTTTATAAGAGAAGTCACTGACTTTTTGCGACAGGTGGGATTCAGTTTACGGCATTTCCCATTCATTCCTATGGTATCCGTAAACGGCGATTGAATTTCAGTCAGAGTTGTGCGACACTCAATGACGTCAAGGCTGTAATTTGATTGGTTATCAAGGCACACGTGATCCAAGTTGACCGTTACGCTTTATCCAATAGACCCCTTCAATGTTTGTAAACATCGAAAGCCTAGGTTGGGTGCGCGCGCAGCTTGGGGTCAGAAAAATGGCGCGGCTAATAGACCGGCATAATGTGTCAAGGAGAAACAGACAAGCCTTATAGATAGATAAGATACTTTTTTATTATTATTTGTACCTTTCCATTTTTGTCTTAGGTGTCTGGCTTTGTTTTGTGTACACAAACAAGGAGGGCACAAAGTCAGGACTACTGGAGTCAAGTGATGCCTCTCCTACAAAAAATAATTGCACACATTGATTACAACACGATCTGCTGTTGTCATAGTGAAAGCGCTAATGTAAAGCTAGTCTGCTATCTGCTAAGTCTGTAGCATGCCACAGGTCACAATTTATGCCAGATATCAAACTTCACCTAACTATTAAATCAGTCTACAGTTTACAGAAAACATTTGTTTACTTATCATGGCTTAACTCTACCATTTTTGGCACAATGTTGGCGCTAGCCTGCGGCTAACTACTAGCAGCTGGCTACGTCTGTAGCATGACACAGGTCCATGACATTTACAACACTATTAACCTGCATAGCTTAACGTACAGAAAACTGTTCATGCAATCCAGGCTTTCGAGTTTAAGCAAACAGAAAGGGATGATAAAGGATGACTTTAACGTTTCCTGATATGAAGTGAGCGCTACCAACACGAGCCTCTTTGATCGTAGTATTGTCACCAGTCTGCCCGTTTAATAGCTTGCAGTCACAGATGTCGTCTATTTTTTGAAACGGATGAGATCCTGCAGGAATCCTGAAAAACTTGACTCCAGAACTGGTGCGATTTCCACGACGCAACAAGTAGGCATTTTGTCTTGACGAGAAATTCTCTGGTTAACACACAATTCAATGGGATGGAATGAATTTCTGACCCCGACATGCGCACTGCGAACTTCGAATTTTCCTGTGACGTATACCGTGAAGGGGTCTATAGTAATACAGACCCTCTCATCAAGAAATCCTACCTGGTCTCATGGCATTTATGTATCTGGGGGCACTTTTCAGCGAGACGCGAAATTCGTACCAATAAGTACATATCTCTGCAGTTTCCAAAATAAATGAACACTAGCGGCAGTACAACTCAGACGCCTTTTATTCCTTTTCAAACAAATTTACAGAGTTTCAATTAAAAAAGTGTAATTTTGGCACAATTACTTGAAGAATATCATGTTATGACTTCAAAACAATATTCATAAGCTGGGAGATTTGAAAACGGATGCTTTTGAACGTTAGCATCACACATATCCAGCTTCATGGGTTTTCATCTATGGGTTTTTAGAAGCGAGGAGCTAAACGTGTATACGGTTTGTTCAGGAGCTCTTCGTTACGTACTTAAGACATTTTTCAAGTTCACTTTACTGAGATTTTATTTTGTACTTTTACTTTACTACATTCCAAAGAGGACTTTTTACTTCACTACATTTCATAAAACATATCGCTCCTTATAATACATCACTTGGATCAGAAACGGTGTCTGAATCCTGTTCTTTTCAATGTTAATCTACGAACAAACGATTCATTCACGACAAAACAGTTCAAATCTGAGCGAGTCTTCTTCAGAATCAGGGAGGGAGATTCAGCGCGCGCTTAGCAAAAGTACGTTACTAATGTTGCATTATTGTAACAAAATAATATTTAGGTCAAATAGTTGTTTGTGAACATTTGTCGGTCTATAAGCCCACTGAAATGCAGCAGACAGATCAACATTTCTCTAGCATTTGTCAACACTATCGATTAAATAAAATAACTCATGCACGTATATTCCCCGGTTTAGGTTTTATTAAAATGTTGCATTTAGACCTATGTTTGTTTTTATATTGTTTATCAACAGTATACATTTTTATATTGTTCAGATCAACTAGCATAGACAGATTTGTTTATTCCAACAAAATAAGTAAATATTGTTAGCGATAGAGCAACAAGCTTGCTGGTGTTAAGTTGAGGAAATGTTTAGATATAAAGTCATTTTTAGCAAGATAGATTCCATCTGAGGGAAAAAGAAAGGATGTGATGTTCAGAACATAGTAACTACAGAATTATCAGAGTATTTGGGGGCATTTGGCCATTTTTTACACCACAGACAAGGTGAAAGAAAAAAAAATCCGAAAATATAATTAGATTTTCCTTCAAATGCTTCCTAATACCTAATTCTCATGTTATATAACCTGAAAACAACACGCAACACTTTTTTCTTCCTGTAATAAAAACATTTATTTAAAATTAAATAAAGTAGTCATATAAAATTGCAATACTGTCTATACCTATATAAAAAATTGAGTACAACGTGCCAGGGTAATATTTTATTATACGTTCTGTACTTTTACTCAAGTATTGATCTGTGTACCCACCACTGTGTTTAACAAAACAGTAGCATATCAGCCACTCAGTGGACATTTCTCTTTGCATGCAG
This sequence comes from Schizopygopsis malacanthus, assembly GCA_027474115.1. NCBI lineage: Eukaryota > Metazoa > Chordata > Actinopteri > Cypriniformes > Cyprinidae > Schizopygopsis > Schizopygopsis malacanthus. Next base: position 26,690,688 of record CM049883.1, read on the forward strand.
TAAGATACATAAAAACGGTCTCCCTAAAAAGTGCAAGAGGTACTATTTTTTATGAGACCACGTCTGATAACTCGGCATCCACTCTCTTCTCTCTCGGAATACTCTGTGTATGTTTACACTGGTTTTTGAAACAGCGCCACCACTCTTGCCTTTTTGTGCAACAGCAGCTGCTCTGGACACGTGATCTTAGCTCAAATCTGATTGGATGACCCATTTCATCGCGGAGCGACATTCACATAACCAAGAATTGTATTTATTTTTTTACATTCAGAGAACTTTCAGAAGATAATGTGTTTATAACTTAATGGAAACAGTAATTTTTTTTTTTACTAATATTAATATAGACCATATTTCTGTTAGTTGTGTCTTCAACATTTTGCATATTTGCAGGTCATGGAGTTCGCTGTAACCAAGGAAACAGGCATAAATGCAATTTTACAGCTGACTTTTGAAGTGCAATATTCCCTCGAAATGATTATGTTTTTTTTTTTACATATAATAGTCTCCATTCTGCTTAAAGCCATTTTTCGAGGGCTTACTAAATGAATGCTTTGTAAGTTAGCCTGCATTATAACGTCACGGATGACGCTTCGGCTTTAAACCGTTACTTGCACAAGCCTGGCATCACAAGTTATATAATTTCTATGATTTCTTTGAGCAGCAGACGGGTCACTCCAGGCTGGGCTTGCATCTCTCACAATGACTCATTCTGCTGGACATGCCTCGTTCAGTTGTTCCTGACACAGGGTTCTGCAGAGACCTCAGAGAGCCGGGTTGGTTTGAGCTGAGCAGAGCAGAATTAATCTGAGTCAAAGCCCAGCTCTGTGAACTGATAGCTGCGTTCCTATTAGTCTTTTACATTTATGCATTTAGCAGATGCTTTTATCCAAAGCGACCTACAGTGCATTCAGACTATTTTTTTTTTTTGTCAGTACATGTGTTCTCTGGGAATCGAACCCACAACCTTTGCGCTGCTAACGCGAATGCTCTACCACTGAGCCACAAGAACACATATAGTCAACATATTTCACCAAATGCATAATAAACGAGCATGAACTTTGTGTTTGATTTCACTCTAAAAGGATGTAGTTTTAATTTGCCAATGCCCATGAGGTAAAAAAAATAATAATGTTCTGCTTATTTCCAAGTTTCCACAATTTAATTAAAAACTTCTTAAAAAAAAAAAAGAATGTACATAATAATTTTTTTACTAGTTGTTGTTGGTTAGTTACAATCAATTTTTGCTGTAATAATAATTAAAAATATATATAATTATAAAAACAATTCAAAACATTACAAATTAGATTATCAGCATGGCAATTTATGTTATTTATTTAAAAAATATATATAATTTAATTTTTTTACATATACAGTTCTGAATCTTAGTAGTTCTACAACCTTATGGTTTTATTTTTTGCTAAAACATTCTACTTATTTCCAGGTTTTAAAAAAATCAAGAAAAATACTATTATTTAAATAATTCCAATAACGATTCAAAACAAACAAAAAATTGATTATCGGCACTTTTAGTAAAAGCTTCTTCTTTTTTTTTTTTTTTTATGTAGCTACATATGTTTCTGAATTTTAATGGATGTTGTACAACCATATGGCTTTAATATTTGCTAAAATTATTTACTTATTTCCAGTATAAAATTACAGGAAAAAAATCCCACTATTTAAAATTATTATGATAACAATTCAAAACATATTACAAATTATCAGAATGACAAGTTACGTGAAAACATTATTTGAAAATATTATAAATATATATATAAATGTGAAAATTTGTGCTAAAATGTTCAGCTTTTTTCAAGGTTTAAATAAAAAATCTGTAAAAATTATATTATTTAAAATAAATATTATAACACTTTATAACAAATTACACATATTTATTTACATTTATTTCAAAATTGTTTAAGTTTTTGTTCCACCTTATGGTTTTATTTTGTTCTAGAATGTTCTGCTTATTTCCAGGTTTAAATTGAAAAATCAAATAATTAAGTAAAATCCCATTATTTTTGTCTCAAACCTCTGGACTGGCATATTTAGCTCTTTATATCACATATGATTTGATGGTTGAAGTGTGTTCAATTAGTGCTAGTCACTTATGGCAGATCATACATCACCTGGACCACATGAAAAAATATTGATTTTGTTGATAAAACAGTGTGATAAGGTTCAGCCCCCAGTGCCGATAGTTAATCATTCACCTTGTGCGTGTGAGTTGTTTGTGCACATCTGTAGGAAGTGGCGTGATTAATAGCTGGTTTTGCATATAGATTGGATTTGGGCTGAACTCTCAGCCATGGCAGCATTTCATGTCAAAACACTGTGTTACAATTCATGCTTTCTCTGCTTTATTGCTGAGCATAGAGAGATATTACATAAGGCAATCCTAGTAATGCATCCTGGGGATTTACAGAGCGAGATAAAGAAGGACACTGGTTACTCAACACTAACCCACAGGCTACGGCCTTTACCTGACCCGCTAACAACTCACACACACGACATGACGGAGAGAAACAGACAGGACTTTTCATTATGAGGTTTATGAACAATTAACAATAAACAATTCAGTGCTTTTATTTGTGGAGAGATAATGGGATTGAATGTTTGAGTCAAAGGGAATCAATTCCTATTCAGTTTTCAATCCATTTTACTTAATGAATGTGATGCAAAAGGATATTGAAAAAACTGAGGGTGAGATTTTAAACATCTGGACTGAAAAGTCACTTTTTGACTGAATATTATGCAGGAAAAAAATCAATAATGTGCTCTAGATTAATCTTTTTGGTACCATGTTGTTGTGCGTGTGTGTGTGTTTGTGTGTGTGTGTGTGTGTGTGTGTGTGTCTCTGTGTAAAATATTTGGGGACAAAATGTCCCCACAACGTGTATCCAAAATCCTTGTGTGTGGGGACTTGTCCCCATGAGGAAACGTTATAAATCAGCTAAGTGATGTTTTTTGAAAATGTAAAATTGCGTGTGTGTGTGTGGGATAGGGGCGTGTGGGGATAGAATATACAGTTTGTACAGTATAAAAACCATTACGTGGAAAGTCCCCATAAAACATGGAAACCCAACATGTGTGTGCGTGTGTGTGTGTGTGTGTTTGTCGTGCGTGTGTGTGTGTGTGTGTGTGTGTGTGTGTGTGTGTGTGTGTGTGTCGTGTGTGTGTGTCTGTGTGTGTGTGTGTGTGTGTGTGTGTGTGTGTGTGTGTGTGTGTGTGTGTGTGTATTAAAGACAAAATGTCCCCAATTTCCAAAATCCTTGTCCGTGTGGGGAATTTTTTGCAGAGGAAACCAGCTTATCGCTAAGTGATGTTTTTTGAAAATGTAAAATTGCGCTTGTGATGGTTAGGTTTAGGGATAGGGGCAAAGGGGATAGAATATACAGAGTTAAAAACCATTACGAGTCCCCATATCCCAACATTTGTTGTGTGTGTGTGTGTGTGTGTGTATATTAAAGACACCATTATTTCGCCGCTTCAAATTGGGGTGTAATTTTGGAGGTGTAAATTCAACAACAAAAAAATATCTAATATAAAAAATGACAGCATTTTAAACAGTTATGTCACTTTCAAAACTGTTTTGAGTGAGATAAGCACAAATGTCCTCATTATGTTATTTAGGGGAGTAATTTTATTTAATATATATATATATATATATATATATATAGTATGATATAATATAACTCCTTCAATTATTTTAAACTTATTTTTTCAAAATAAACATATGAAACAAGATATTAAGAACAAGGAAACAAAATATGTATTTTATAACACATAAATGTGTCTTATTCTTGTCTTTATGAATTCAACAGCTCTCTTATACACAGTCCAGCATACTTTAATATAAATGTCCATAATACATTTATTATTTTAAAGTACTGTTGAGTTTCATCTCAAAATAAATATTGGTTGTCATGTCAGTCTGTACGTTAATATGTTCTGATGAATGTTCTAATTTATTTATACATTCTTTTTTAATTTTAGATTTTTGTGATTTATTTTTTGAAAATTAAACAAATGCTAAAATAAATGTTAGGAATATAATATACATATAATATACAGAAGCCTGCAAGTACAATATGTGTTATATTCATTTCCATACTCGTTCTCATTTTAATGGAGATCCAAAAACAGGTGTCAATTATTTCTGAAACAAAAAAGGAAAGGAGGCATTCTCTTATTTACTGTCAATAGAGTCATACAACACACAGTCAGACTGAACATCTGAATGAGAAGAAGCACAGTATCAGACGAAGAGACAATCAGACTCTCCTCTAACAAAGACATCAGAGCTTGGATCCATGTTTAATATTCCACAGAATAGATGTTTTGTAGAACAGCTGTAAGCCAGGCTGAGCTATATTGTTTTTAGAGAGTCACATTTGCATAACAATACTTTATGTCTACAGGAAGCGGCTGTTAAGCTGCAATATGTTCACAAAGCTCACCTGTAATATCTTAAAGGGACAGTTCACCTAAAAATGGAAGTTCTGTCACTGATGTTGATTTATTCGTGGAAGACACATTAAAAATGATTAAAGATCTTTTTCATATTTCGACGGTTTACAGGCTGTCAAGCTCCAAAACAACAACAACAACAACACACCATTAAACTCCGTTTCTAAAGCTGCAGGTTCGATGTAACATCAAACATCTTTGGTTGTTTTTCTTCTCGTAAGCAGACATCGTGTATCTGCCGTATTGAATTCGCGAGCTGCAGTGAAGAGTGTATTTCAGTGAAACGGAGAATGTTCTCAGAATGTTCTCTCAAAGTTATTTCTTCCAGTAACATTAATATAACATTTGTTCACATTTGCCTGGTTTTTAATAATCTGTGCTAAATATTAGCACAAAAAATGTATTTATACAGTATGTCAGTAAGATACCAAAAGTGTTTTTGAAGTGTTTTATTATTATTATTATTATTTTAAAATGTTGCTACTTGTTTCAGAACATTCAGAGAACATTTAAAAACAATGTTTGAAAAATGATAAAATAAGATAACGTATATCCAAGAAAAAGCATTTTAAGACGTATTTAAAAAGTCAACATGAATTTAAAATAGGCCCAGTTTACTTTGTTAATGAATGTTAATGCTCTTATTGTTAATTATTTGTTTAGAGATTCACAGTATTAAAGTCCGCGTGAATTGGAAGTTTGCGACCGTTTTTACTTCCGTATTGTGACGTACATCTGAGAAAAACAGAATATTGAATGAGGAAAATAGAGGGCGTGGCTTGTTTTTTCTACTGTGGATTGATTGGATGTAGTAAAGTAGGCGTTTCATTCAGAAATGAACACTGACAGTTGGAGGGGCGTGGTTAAGGATGTCACGCTCAAGCCCAAGCCGTCAAACTGATGTCATCAGAGAAGGCCCATCATTTTTTGAATTTGCAGATTTGGATTAAAGATTATAAAGGCAAACAATTTTTTTGTGGATTGACTTGCATTGACTTTAACATAATGATGATAAATCCCATTTCCCAAGAAAAAAAAATTCAAATCGAAACCCGGTGTGGGTGTTTTTACATCACTGTATTTCTGATGGAAACCAACTGTTTTCAGAACATTTTGGATGTCATTTTAATTTCATCTTCTATGTAATGTCTGATAAAGCAGGGTTTGTGAGCGGAGCTCTGCTTTGTGTACAGCGTTACCAGCGAAACCTCGAGCTCTCCGCTACAACAGAGAATTCATTTTCATATTTAATTCATGAATTTCAGTATGTTATACAAATATATTGTTTGAATTTTTGCTCAAATGTTCTGCTATAAAATCTATAAAAAATATTTTAAAAAAATCTGAATTTCTTGTGGTTATGAACGAATGAATGAAACGCATTTGTCCGCATGTTTCCCTCCATCTTGAATCCCGCTCGCGGAAAACGCTCGAGAAACAGTATCTCTTACTATGCTTTCAGTTTCAACTTGTTTTTTTAGTCTCGAGCAAGAGACTTTATGACATTCACGTTACATGATTTGACAGATTTTTATGGAAAGGGCGACAGCGCCGCATTACAATAAATTATCATTCATGTTTTCATAGCCGCTGGCCAAATTAAAAAAACAAACTTAAATGAAATCATCTTTGAAAGCAAGGGGGAATTAAAAATTCATTAAATTAAATTAATTAACTGTATGCTTTGAACATTCAGCGAACATTCACTAAGTTTTACATGTTTATGTTGTTTTTTGACCGCTTTGTTTGACGTTTTTTTGGAATCTCTGTGAAAGTTATTATTGTCTTTATTTTGTATGTGTTTGTGTTTACAGAAAACAGCGCACATTTGATTATTGAACATAATAACAGAATATTAATTTTGTGGTGAAATGCTTCTTTAACTAAATTAATTTAAGACTAATGATGAAGCCATTTTGAGCAATGCAAAGGTTTTCTGAAGCCTCCTCCGCAGCACTTTACATTGTGATGAATCCTTTCCAATTTCACTTTCCGCTGTGTGGAAATGAGTCAATCAGTGCATTGTGCTGTAGAAAAAATTTGGCCATGAAATAAATTAAATCCGTGGAAAATAGCTGCTCTTTAGCATTGAATATACCATCACCTAATCTGAATACCATCAAACCATTCCCAGATTTTAGGAGTGGTTTAATTCCTTTCCATATCTAATATTTGCTCTTGTGCCTGAAACTAAAATCTCCACTAGTCTTTGCATTATAGTATGCAGGCTTGCTTTACAGTCAATATTCATATGCATTGATCGGCAGTGGTTTCCATGGACGTCCCTCTGGAGGAACGGCTGCCATAAATAGCAGCTGATGTGTTTGTGATGTTTGCACCCGAGGGGCATCGGCTTTAATCAGTCGTTCTGTACACGTGCTGCACCGTTAATGTTGAGAATCCATGTCATTTGTGTGCAAATGAACAAACGCTATTCATCCATTCTATACTGAACATGTTTGAAATGAATTTTATGAATGAGCATTGTAATGAGTCGACAGCGAGAGTCAAACCGAGAAGGTGATTTCTGTATATTAATGATGTTCTAGCAGGAGCTTCTGTTTGTCTGCAGTGTTTGTGAGCCGGTAAATGCAGGGAACTTGTGCTGCTCAAGAAATGTAACGCTGCTGATAATGTAATATGCTGTGTATTGATTGAGGCAGTTTTAAGCATTATAGTCCTCTATAAATAATGGGTGGTCACGCTTTATTTTAGGGACCAATTCTCACAATTAACTAGCATGCATATTATTAGCATATTGACTTAATAAGTACTTAAAAAGCACATTTTATTTTATATCTCATATATTCAGACCCCATACCTAACATGGTAAAAATTATCTTGATTTTAATGGTAAAAAAACTGTGAAAATGCTACATTAAAAACTGTTGAATGGTTAATGGTGAGTTTTGTTTGAATGTTTTTTTTTAAATAACTATGTTTCTTCTTAGTTTTTTTCTCTAATCAGTTATGTTTATTAGGGTTGAATGTTACATCAAATGTTGTTTAATTAATGTTTATTGCATATTTCAGTTTAATGAGTCTCACCATGATGGTGTTTTAGTGCTTGTGTAAATGACACTGTGCACCTTCTGTGTGTTATTATTTAATAGCTTCTTGTGATGGGCTTTGCTTCATAATGTTATTTGATGTCTTTGCACTGACGCGGAAGCACCTGTGGAAGCGTTCAGCCTCCTCAAGTGAAGACCGACGAGTGTAAAGACCCATGACTTTTTCTTGCACGACTTTAACCGAGCAACGAAACTGCGCATCACACTTAAGTATCATTTTTATCTTCCCTTCACACACTCTCCTTTTCTGTCCTCTTTCTTTCCACCCCTATCATTTGTTTCCAAACCATTCCGTTTCTCTCTCAACCTCGCTCTAACATCACATGCAGACGACAACGTAATCCTGCTAACTTATGCCCTATCTCTTCTACTGCACCTCTTTCTTTCTTTGTTGGTTTGTGGAATTGGCAGTCAGCTGTCACATGGTCCCATAATTTAGGCACATGGCTTCTCCTACCATTTCTATGCTGATGACACACAGCTCTATCTCTCATTTCGACCAGATGATCCAACGGTAGCTGCACGGATCTCAGGCTGCCTGGCGGACATCTCGGCATGGATGAAAGAACACCATCTACAGCTCAACCTGACAAAGACTGAGCTTCTTGTCTTCCCTGCAACTTCAACTCTACAGCATGATTTCACCATCCAGCTACGTTCATCAACAATTACCCCATCAGCTTCGGTCAGAAATCTTGGTGTAATCTTTGATGACCAGTTAACCTTCAAAGACCACATTGCAAAGACTGCTCGATCTTGCAGGTTTGCACTACACAACATCAGAAAGATCAGGCCCTTTCTGACAGAGCATGCTGCACAACTTCTTGTCCAGGCCCTTGTCATTTCTAGGCTGGACTACTGCAATGCTCTTCTAGCTGGACTTCCATCAAACACAATCAAACCTCTACAAATGATTCAGAATGCAGCGGCACGATTGGTCTTCAGCGAACCCAAAAGAGCCCATGTTACACCTCTCTTTATCTCCCTTCACTGGCTCCCGGTTGCAGCTCGCATCAAGTTCAAGACACTGATGCTTGCATATAGAACAACCCCAGGCTCAGCACCCACCTACTTCCACTCACTATTACGAATCTACATCCCCTCCAGAAGCCCCGCCTACTTCCACTCACTATTACGAATCTACATCCCCTCCAGAAGCCCCGCCTACTTCCACTCACTATTACGAATCTACATCCCCTCCAGAAGCCCCGCCTACTTCCACTCACTATTACGAATCTACATCCCCTCCAGAAGCTCCTCCTACTTCCCCTCACTATTACGAATCTACATCCCCTCCAGAAGCCCCGCCTACTTCCACTCACTATTACGAATCTACATCCCCTCCAGAAGCCCCGCCTACTTCTACTCACTATTACGAATCTACATCCCCTCCAGAAGCCCCGCCTACTTCCACTCACTATTACGAATCTACATCCCCTCCAGAAGCCCCGCCTACTTCTACTCACTATTACGAATCTACATCCCCTCCAGAAGCCCCGCCTACTTCCACTCACTATTACGAATCTACATCCCCTCCAGAAGCCCCGCCTACTTCCCTCACTATTACGAATCTACATCCCCTCCAGAAGCCCCGCCTACTTCCACTCACTATTACGAATCTACATCCCCTCCAGAAGCCCCGCCTACTTCCACTCACTATTACGAATCTACATCCCCTCCAGAAGCCCCGCCTACTTCCACTCACTATTACGAATCTACATCCCCTCCAGAAGCCCCGCCTACTTCCCCTCACTATTACGAATCTACATCCCCTCCAGAAGCCCCGCCTACTTCCACTCACTATTACGAATCTACATCCCCTCCAGAAGCCCCGCCTACTTCCACTCACTATTACGAATCTACATCCTCTCCAGAAGTCTGAGATCTGCGAGTGAGCGACGCCTCGTGGTGCATCACAGAGAGGCTCAAAATCACTCTCCAGAACATTCTCGTTCACCGATCCTGGCTGCTGGAATGATCTTCTCACCCCCATCCGGAATTCTGAGTCCCTGTCTACCTTCAAGCAACATCTGAAAACTCCTCTCTTTCGACACTAGTTGACTTCATCCTAAATATATAAAAAGAAAAGAAAAATCCTTTGTCTCTCTCTTTATTTATTCCTTCCCTTGCTAGCTTGCACTTAACTTGTAAAACAAACAAAATAGTACTTTATCAATTTTGAGCAAGGTAGCATGGGCAAAGTTTGACCTGAATATTACGCAACACAAGACAAAAGATTCTTTATAAATGAAAACAAAGTTTATTTGCTAATCTACGATAAAATACTAAACAAACACACACACACACACACACACACACACACACACACACACACACACACACACACACATACAAACATTCAGAAAATGAGTTATTGCGATTTGAAGAAAGTTTAAGTCTAGCAATATTTTGCAATCTCGTAAATTCAACCGGAGGTAGATCACAAGCAGAGACTTGGCTATCTTTGGCTGCATAGATCAATTCACCAATTTTCAGCAAAATTATGGAGATCATTTGTTTACTTGCTTTTCAAGAAACCTGCAGGGGCTGCAGATTGGCTGCTGAAGTCGTCGTTGCGTGACACGTTTCCAAACGTCTCCAAACGGTTGAAGGTCAAAATTACAGTTTCAGTGCAGCTTCGAAGGTCTATAATAATATGAGACCAGTAAAAATAGTAAGTAAAAATAACCCGACTGCAGTTTGATTGAGATTAGGGAGGAAGTCGTGGCCTAATGGTTAGAGAGTCGGACACGTAATCCATGTCACTTTCATTCATTAGAATGCACAATGAAAAAACACGATTTCTGAGAATTGTTAAAAACTAAGTTATCTGTTTTTGCAAATATATATATATATATATATATGTATATTTATGTGTGTGTGTGTGTGTGTGTGTGTGTGTGTGTGTGTGTGTAATATTTATAATAGTTTTTTTGAAAAATTGAGAGGGCTAAGTTTAGGTGTAGGGTAGGTGTAGGGCATGAAAAAAATAACACCATTAAACCATAAAAACCAACATGTGTGTGTGTGCGTGTGTGTGTGTGTGTGTGTGTGTGTGTAATATTTATAATAAAAAATTGTATAACACCATTGAGTGTTTTAAAAATATTCTTCAGTATGATATTTTAGGAATGTAATTTTATTTATAATAATATAATTTAATTTAATTAATATAAAATGTAAGTAATATAAAAATTACACCCCTTAACGCAGTTTTCTTTCCTTCAAATATATATATATATATATGTATGTGTACGTACTGTATATATATATATATATATATATATATATTTATATGTATATTTATGTGTGTGTGTGTATGTGTGTAATATTTATAATAAAAAATTTAATATATTTGAGTGTTTTAAAAATATTCTTCATTATGATATATTAGGAATGTAATTTTATTTATAATAATATAATTAAATTAATTAATTTAATTAAAATGTAAGTAATATAAAAATTACTTAAAGCAGTTTTCTTTCCTTCAAACATTTTGGGTTTGTACCTCATTTGATTATAAAAAGTAAAAAGTTTTTTTAATGTAAAAAATGTGACTCTTTCTTGTTTTTAACAGCTCTCTTATACACAACCAAAAATGTATTGTTTTATTATGTATTATGTATTTTATGGAGGTTCCCATTGAATGTATCTTTGGGGTTTTGAGCTTATTTAAATAATGTTGCCAAGGCCTTCGTAATCATGAAGATAGATGCCTAGGGATGTTTTGTAGTGACACATATATTTCTAGATTCTGTGCAACTCCATGTATATCAAAGATGTTTGAGGCAAAATTTCAAAGGTTTGTGGCGAACGCTTTCTGAATAAAGGAGCAAAACCTCCAAAAGTGTCCCCGTTCCCACACATCATATCCAGACGCCGGTTTGGGAAACATCTCACACACAAACTAACGAGCTCCAGAGCACAAATAATAAGCTGTCGCGACTGTAAAGTTCAGCGCACGCAAGAGGCTGCTGTTTATATAGGGCGCCATCACTTTACTGTCATCAGGAATGGGGGTAATGCGGCTGATGATGGTTAATGAGCAGCCCTGCTCCTCCGTCTCGTAGGTAATTTGGGATGAGATGTTAGATGCCAGTTAAGATCTGCCTCTCTGACATTTATTGCTGTCTGTGACACAAGGAGTCTAAAAATAATCCTGGAGGAGATGCAGAGACTCTCGTATCGCTTCATTTCAGTCCACATGATACCTCTATATATAAGGCGTTCATCCAGTTAACAGCCATTAACAGTCACATCTGTGTCAACACGGTGTTCGCTCAGCTGTTTGATTTTATAAAGCTGCTCAAACATGACATACCTTAAAGTATTGTTGCTGCTGGTTATTCATTAGCAAAGAGTGTGCCCGCTTACCTGAATTCACCCCTATGTGAGACGTGTAATATCTAAGCAAAACTATCTTCCTTTAACATTCACATCAATCTTCTATCCGTATCAGTGTCTTACATCTTATTTTACTCTAGAAAGAAAAGAAAACAATCATTATAGTTTTAAAATTTAAAGGACAAGTGGTTTGCAAAATGGATAGAAATGGCATAAATAAGATCATTGCATCAAATATGCCCTTTTATCCCCCAAATACTGTAATATGCCCATTTTTCTGTTGATTTTTAATAATAAAATGATTATTAGTGGTGACTCTCGTTAAATTCATATTACTGTAATACAGCTTTTTTGTGTGTAAGTCAATACGGTAATACAGTAATTAAAAAAAATGTAATCAGTTGAAGTTTATTAATATTACAGTAATTTAGTGACAGTGGTGAGAATGAGATTTTGTAGTATGAGAATATTATGTACTGAACTGGAATAAAACAATAATGTAATGCAGTGATTTAAAAAAAAGTTAAATCAGATATGAATTTAATAATTTAGAAAATGTATTAAAATTACAGTAATCAGAATAAGATTTTGCAGTATGATAATGAATGCATACTGAACTGGAGTACAAACAATACTGAAAAACAGTGATTTTATGTTAAATCGGTGCAAAATTATATATATGGTGCATACATTTACAAATTTACATACTGGTGCATAAAGACAAGTCAGCAAAGGTAATATGGTAAAAGTGTTAGCTAATAAATATCACCTTTCCCAGCTGATTACTTGTATCAAGAATAACAAAAAATGCAACTATTACAAGTTTCCTGAAAAGTCATGTTTGAATATGCAAATTAGGCATTTTCTAATGAAATCTGCACTCATTTGCATGCAATTCCAGAAATCTGTAAGTTTGGTGTATGAAAGTGCTGCTGAAGTGGAGAAAAAACTCAATAACTACATATTATGTACAGATATGGGATGGAATTGAAATCTAGAGATCTACAGAGCAAATAGATTGTGTAATAAAATGATAAACACCTAAATGTGTTGAATATTTTGCTAGACTAAAAGAAGACATGGAAACAAAAGAGACCGAAATAGGGCACGAAAAACAATAGTTTTGCTAGTCGTGTCTTGCATTAAATTATTAAAATGTGTGATTTTTTTATTATATATATATCATTATTTTTTTAAGTATTAAAGTAATTAAAGTTAGTTATTTTTTGCAGTATGATAATGAATGTAATAAAATGTCATAAATAAGCCTTCATAGTTCTAAAATTATGTTTGTGGAATATGAGCCAAACATGTTCTTATTCAGCCTGTCATTTGATCTCATGATAATAAAACACTTACTTTAAATCACTAGTATGACCGAAGTGAACTACTCATTACTTGGATTTAAAACTCACAAAAAGTTAGTTAGTGCTCTTTAAAGTATAGTTGACGTAAATCAATCAATAAATAAATGAGTGCAATGTTTTCAGCGAATCTTTTGTGTTGACCAGCAGATGAAATGAAAGCATTAAAGCGGTGTTTTCCTCCGTTCACAGACTGAAGTTACATTAAGAGCTGTTTTTATTCAGCCCTGTTACGCGGTACACGCCTGTGTGCTTCACGTCGCTTTAACATTCATGTACTGGACTCACGCTCGCGGTTTAGTATCCCAGAAAACAAACAGGAGTTAGTGGAACATATCTTTATTACCCAGTCAGCCCGGCTCAGTTAATCACACCGGCGTGAATGTAAGGCCTACTGCTCAAATTAAAGCCAGAGCCAGCGTCCAGCTGGTCACTCGACAGGAGGCAAACCAGAGACGGAGGAGCAGACCGAGTCAAGATCGGGGTGTTGTTGACACTAGACACAGAGATGTTTAAATGCTGATCGGGCTGTGTAACATTCACATGGATGAAATATAGAGGGTGAAGAGAACAGCTAATTATTACTGCAACAGTGTATGAAGAGCAGTGACCCTCTCCATGACCCCGAAGTGACCGTTATATCAGAGCGTTCACACCATAACGCATGTGTTTAGTGTTTGTGTGTCTACAGAAACTAAAGTGAATTAAAAAATGACAATCTAGAGGAAAACAGAAGCCATGGAAATAAGTAAATAAACAAATAAAGGCAATTGCAACTTTTTAATCTTAAAATTACTTATTTTCTGAATTGCATGATATAAACTCAGATTACAATTTGCACTTGCCTTTTTTATTTTTTATTCCATGGCAAAACAAAAATAAAACAAAAAAATCAAAGTTGTGAGATAAAGGTTAAGTTGCAATTACTTTATTGTTATTTTATTTTTGAATATAATTTTTTTTCAGTGGTGGAAATAAAATAAAAAGTCACTCCGAGTCACGTCGTGATATGAATATGAAATGAAAACCATCCATATCATGCAAGCAACATACAGAATCAATACAAATGCAATAATCAAAAAATAAGTAAACACTCTCATGACTATGTTGCAATAATTATTTTATTATATCAGATAATTTGACATTTTAAGACTACACAGTTAGTTCATGTTGTAAAATGACATGGTGTGAATCTCCAAAAACATGATATTTATAAAGCAATGGTTTATTTAATTATTTACTTATTTATAAATTAATGTGTAGACACATTTATATAAGGTGTAAGGAAAATATGAAACTCTTTCCTCTTTCCACTCACATAATCAAGTCATAAAAGCATATTAATGCAAACCACACATTTGATGTTGGGAGAATTCGATTAGAAGTATTTGAGCTCATACTGAACTCAGATCTGAGACTAGTTTGAGACATTGTTGAGATCTCTTCTGAGACCCTACAGAGGCGAGACCCATGTGAGAACCTGTGGTGTTCTTCTCAGGAGACACAGGAGGCCTCAGTTTACTTTCCATTCACTTGAGATGTTAAAGAGATCTCATTACTGGCTTTTCTTTCTTTGAGTGTTTGTCTCGTGCCGTTCCATTAGCGTGATACTGTGCGTTCAGCACCAAAACAAGAGTCACCGGATCACTTACTGCATGCACAAATATACCCATCCATCCATGGCCTGAGGGATTATGATGATATCAGCATTAACACGCTTGAGGCTCTGACACAATGAGGCTTCAGGTGCTGGACTGTAAACTCAGCGCATGGATCATTCCATCCCATTCTGACTCTCTGGTTACAATCTGGACCCCAGGCAAGAAACAAGAGCCCAGCGGTGAGTGTGTGATGAGGTAATGCACTCCGGACTAACCTTTCCTGCTGGTCAACAGAGAGTCGGCCGGAGTCACTTTGAGTCTTTACAGCGAACAGGGAACTTTCTCAAAGCGTCGTGACAAGCTTTTCAACAACCTTCTTACAAAACGTTCTCAGAATGACCTAAACATCATTTATACATCTTTCATGGAATGTATTTTTCTCAAATGTTTCAGTTGGGCGTTTGTCTAACATTTTTAAATGTTGCTGATTTTTCAGAATGTTCAGAGAACTTTCAAAAGTAACATTTCCATAAAGTCTGAAAAATGACAAATGACACATTTTGATATAACCAATATGTTATTCAAAATGTAATTGTATCATTTTTTATGTATTAAGAACATTTCTTCTTGGTTATGTGATCATTAGAGGAACATTCCATTCTATAATTTTGAAAACATTATGAGAATGTTCTGTTTTTATTACTGAAGAATGTGATTGAACATATAAATAACTTCATAAGGACGTTACTGAGAACATTCTTCTAACAATGTTTCCTTTCAACATTACAAAAATATATATGAAATAATACTGACACTTTTGTCCATAAAAACATACAAATAAAAACAACAAAAAAGGTAATGAAAGTTATGGGAACGTTCCCTGTTAGCTGTGTTTCCATTCAAAAATGACCGGCCTACAAATAAAATGACCAAATATTAGATTCAATCTTTTTGTAAACTTGTTTTATTTCAATTAGCACAGGTTTTGTGTTTCTTTTTGGATCTGATTGATCGTAGGCCATTGATCTGAGCTCATGCACTTCAGTTTTTGAGTGAAAATTGACTAAATTATGCACAAATAATGCTTTTTGAGGTCATTCTTTTGACCAAAAATAAATAATAAAATAAAACTGGATATTTTAACAGTCAGAGAACATTCAGAAATAATGTTTTCACAACTTAACAGGAACATTTTCAGAGTATATTTTGTTAGCTCGGCTTATTTTCATGCGTTTGCAACAGCAGCACATTAATAATAATTGTGCCATTCCTCTGTGTGCCAAATAATAAAATCCTAACAAAAACCTCCCATGAATCCATAACACATGCAGATGTGTCCCTGTTTACATATATAGTGCTGACGTGCTTGTCTTTAATGAGGGATAAGCGTAATTGCAACTGTGTGGTATCTGCATCGAACCTACAAAGTCATTTCATCTCCTTAGTCATCTCCTTTCGTGTTATTACACGGATTTAGGTAATGACTTGCACCAATATCCTGACATTAGCTCATAATCAGTTGAAGTTGATATACTGTGGATTCAGCCTCCCTGAAGAGCTCCATTATGTGGTGTCTTTCATCTAGGACTTTAATTCAGCGCCGGCCTGAGGGAGCTGGGATTAGAACAGAGCTGCGTCTCTCTAACTGGACACGACAAGCTCTGGTCAGTCAGATGAGGTGAAGACTTCAGGCCACGGTTTAGTCCGGCAGTGGACGACTAGTGTTACCTTCAAAACACAGAGAACCGAGCTTGACGCTCGCCGTGTCCTTCTGTCAGATGATGCACAGTCAGTTTATACCTATATACTAGTACTTTATTTTGGATTAATACATGATTTATTTGCATAGCAGCTTTCACATTGTATTTAAAGCATGAGGTTAATGTTTATAATATGATATAATATAATGTATCATATTTTATCAAAACTTTTTTAATGTGTACTGACAAAATAATTCAATAACGATCTTATTCAAATACTAAATATGTGCAATTTAATTGTGTTAATTGTTAAATTAATTATAGACAGTTAATTGTAAATTAATTGTCAAACAAATCATTGCTATTAACAATTTAATTGTCTGTTTTGATCATGTCACTAACTGTGTAAGCCTAATCATTGTGTAAGTGTTTTACTTATAAACATAATTAAATAGGCCCATATGATTTTTCATTCATTCTTTGAAAATAACATATTTTAAAAGTTTAAATATTTATCTTATTGTTCAGTCTTTATCTCAGTCCACTTTATATTCACACCGGAGCCTAGCAAATATAATATAATATAGCAGCTTATAATATAATATAATATCATATCGTATCATATCATATCGTATCTTCGTATCGTATCGTATATGATATATATCATATCATATCGAGAATTGACTTGGAACTATATTTATTATATTATTAAATAGGGTTAATTTTGATTGTATGCTGACTTTAAGCTATTACAGCATCACGATCGTTTCTTTATTTTTAGTGTCTTTAATTAGACAGATTTTGCAGCAACGTATTCTTATTCATTTGAGGGTTTATGCCTGGAAAATGTCAAGTCCCCAGTGAGAATGTGTGAAGCATATAATATTGGAAAGGAGTTTTGGGCTTATTCCAGAACCAGACTGCATGATGTAATCAATCCTTCTCTCCAGTATATAAAAACATATACAGCAACTCTGAAAAGATGGCTCCTTTTGCATTAAAAAGTCATATAAAACCTCTGCATTTCTTGTGATATTCTGAAAAAGGCTCTTTGAAATCAAAATGAGAGTTTTATGGGGTTTAGTTCAGATATAGTAGATCTAATCATCTGTTAGCTAGTACTTCTAAATGTTGACGAAATTCACATTTAAAAGTAGGTTTACAGTTTTCAGCAGCACAAATACTGATGACTCATCTTGTACTTGGGGGAGTGGCCAAAACAATTGCCCAATCAGGTGCTCTGTAGAATTTGCATGCCCCTCCCTCTAATACCACCTGCAATTATTTGCTTCAAAGTAACTCCTACACCATTGTTTGTCAGTGTAGCGAGTGTAAAATCATGATGCATGGCCTCACTAAAACCTTGAGTAAAAAAGTTCTTCAGCGGCTCAATATCTTGTTTTAATAATCCATATGAAGAAGAAAATGTCATGCCTTTGATCAAATACATATAGAATACAAAAGGTAAAAATCTCCCGTAAAACGTAAGCCTGTAGTGTATTAAGTCACAAGGTTATAGTTCAGGTCTTCATTCTCAACACAAACACAAGGGAATCAATAATCTGGAGTCAGAGAAGGTTTCTCATGTACAAGAATAGGCTCTTTAAAGGCTTCCCAGCATGGGTGGCAATTATTCTGTGTGCTCTTTTCTAAACAGTCCTTCGGTGACCTCCGCTCTCCTTTTGACTGATCGCTGGGCCACGCTGTGCGTTTGAGTAAGTGCCTACTATTGCGCTGAGGCTGAGCAGTCATGAGCACCAAACAGGAATGAAAGGCGAGTGCTGAATACTGACGCTTAGCCAGTAATTCATCCTGCTTGAGCTGCTGCCAGGTATTCGGCTCGAGTTCTCACACACCCGAGAACACCACAGAAGTCTCAGACCACTAGTAAAATGTTGCATCTATCCTATTTTCTCAACATATCAATCTGAATGGAACCTTTTCGGCCTTTTATTGTGGCCCCCCCCCCCCCCCCTCCCCCATTGCGTAAAAACTAAAGAATCTTTAACATCCATGGAAGCTTTCCACTAAAGTTTCTTTAGCTGTTTAAAATAACAAATAAAGGTTGCAAAAGGGAGCTTCCACAGCAATGCCATAGAGCAGGGGTCACAAAACACAGTCCCAGAGTTTAGCTCCATCTTGTCTCAACCCACCTGCCTGGAGGTTTCTAGTACGCCTGCCTAGTAAGACCTTGATTAGCTGCTTCAGGTGTGTTTAATTAGGATTAGAGCTAAACTCTGCAGGACACTGGCCCTCCAGGACCGAGTCTGGTGACCCCTGCCATAGAAGAATGAGATTGGCTTCCCCAAAGAACCTTTCAGTGAACAGTTGTTTTTCTCCTGGTGTGAAGAACAGTTTAATAATCTAAAGAACCTTTCTACAATAAAGATCATTTTAATGGAAATAATCCATAGATGTTAAAGGTTCTTCATTGATGCCAAAAAAGAACCTTTAATTTTAAGAGTGAACAAAATGGTTCTTTTAAAAACGGTTCACTGGAAGATGATGGTGGATTTTTTATTTAATTTTTTTATTGTTTTTATTTTTGAAACACTCTTTTTGGAATCTTTCTTTTTTTAATGATGGGACTCTTTAAATACAACTTCTTTTGCATTAGAAACCATAAAGGTTTCAAAAGAGGGTTCTATCAACACTGGCACAGAAATAAAACTCTGGGGTTCTGCAAAGGACTTCTCAATAAAGATTTCTGAAACTAGCCCCTTTTTCTTAGTATGAAGAACATCCAAAGAACCGTATTCCACTATAAAGCACCTTTTGTCCAATGGAAAGTTACGGGTTCTCCGTGGAACCAAAGATGGTTTCACTCCTGGAAAAAAGAGCACAAATATTTAAGACACGCGTGGCACTCAGGCGTGTGGCTAAAACGTTATATTATTTTGCAAACTGTTAACTAGAAGGTCATTTGATCTTCTATGGCAGGTCTTTCCATTCACAAAGAACTGCAAGGGGTTTGTGAGTTGATGCAAAGCTAGTAATTAATTCATAAAAAAGTTTTTTCAATAATAATAATCTTGAATATAAAAACAAAATAATACTGTTTTTTCTATACTTAATTTATTTACCTACATGTGACCATTATCCAACATTAGTGTGTTATTAAATTATGGATATATTAAATTAAAATCTCAGGGGGGGGGCTTCTCAGTTGGGCTGAAATAGAAACTTCTCTTAAAACATGTATTTTTAAGAGTGCATGTACCGAAGTATTAAACTCCACTTTAGAGTCAGTCAGAACATGTTTTGGTCAATATTACAGTCGATATTGTCTGTGGCTTCGGTAACAGAGCATGGTCAAAATAACAAAGCCTTTTCTTTGAGGGCTGTAGGAGGTCAACATCAACTTCACTGTCATGTTACATAAACGCTCAACCATATTTTGAAACAATGTTCTTCAATGGTATTCATAATTTGTTTCAGATTGGGAACATCATAGTGAACCGTGATGCGTTTGGCACTGTATGACATTATATGACCACACAGATGATCATTTGACCAGATGACTCCCACATTATGGCCGGCCATACCATCTGCAGATGCCTTACTATGTTTAACAGCTGGCCATGTGCATTGCGGGTTGAAGACCTCTTTTGGCGTTCTCCAAATGTTAGACATAGGGTGAAGGTTTTGTGTTTTTCCATGCACTGTGCGTCTTAGGATCATTGTTTACATGGGAAAGAAGTACATTCCAATACTGTGTCATAAATCATATTTTTCTAAAACTCATGACAGATTGGTTAACACAGAAGTACTGATTTAGTTATCTAGTCATCTGTGGCGTTTCTTTTGTATGGTATGTTGCAACTTTCCTTCTCAGTTCGCTTTGACTTGTGACCATTGCTCATCTTTTTAAATATATTTTTGGAATATAAGGGGATTATTTTTAGCATTGCTCCCAAAACTCATTAATAATTGTCCAATATTGTCACCAATGCATTTGCAGTTTGTAACCCATATTTGACATTTGCATATGACATATCAAAGGGTTTTTCCATTAAAAAAAGCCAATATTTTTGGTCTGGAGAAGAAATACTGAACATTATAAATGAATATCTGCTAAACTTCATAGTACAGCAAATACAGTCTCAAAGTTAACCGGTTATTAAAAATTCAGTTTGTCTTGTTTTCTAAACATTCCTTATTCAAAATACATTTACTTGAAGCACAATTACTTAAGTCATGTTTTCTGAAAAACTAAAGTTTTTGCTTAAAACAAGAAAAATATCTGCCAATGCGGTCAGAAAAAAACATATGTTTCTCTCTTTTTGAATTAAGTCTATTTTTCTGACCCAATGGCAGATATGTTTGCTTGTTTTAATGCATAAACTCACTTACTTTTAATACATTTTAAAGACTTAATAGCTTCTAAAATAATACATCTTAGGACAAAATGTTCTTAAAGTCATGTTTATGGAACATTTTATAACTTTATTAACATTTGATATATTCTCATAATGATAAGAAAATGTTTTTCGAACAACATTCTCAAAATGTGCTTATGATGTACTTGATAAACATTCTAAGAAACGTTTCATAAATAATGTTCTAAACACGATAAGAAAACGTCACAGTTCAATATTCGTAGAATATTTTTTTTATGTAATTGCGTTATATTTTGAGAGTATATAGTTAATAGAACGCTGTAAGAAACTTTTTTGTAACCTTTAAAAATATAATCACAACAGTCATTTCAGTGTTTTAGAAACATTTCAACATTTACATTTTTACAACCTAAATTTGTTACCTGGAGGATTGTTTGTTTTTTGTAAACCAAGGCAAAAAGTACGAGACAAAAATAATGTTTGTGTAGTTTAAACAGGCTTTCACACCCAATTCCCCAAAACTGGGTCACTTTTAAATAGTACAACTCATGATATCTAAAGCTGCAATGATATGTGCTTCTACTCTTTCAGGAGAAGTCATAAGAGCCATGGATTTTTCCATCCTATTATGACCTTTATTGAAAATCATATCGCACACCAGTGAGCCCTTGGCTTTCTGTGCTGCTGAATAATTTAGACTGGGTGAGATCCACCGAGTGCTGCACTGATTTACTTACCTCGCCGGATCCTAGTATGACATTGCAGTTGCATTACACCACATTAAGATGAGTTATCTCCAGGAAACAGAGCCCAAACACGGCCCTCGAGCTAAGAAAAGCCGAATATTTTCCCCACAGCATTGCTAGCGTGTGTCATGTGACACTGAGGTCATGCCCTGCGTTAAAGCGGTTCCTCTACATCACAAAGCACCTGACCGGGATTCCTTTGTGTTGAATCAGTGAGGAATTCCTCGGGTCTGACGTACGAGGTGTTTCCACACAGCCTTCAGTGGGTGTAAACATGTGAGCAGTTATTATAACCTGAACTCAAACTCCTTTATAAAGAGCTAAAGGAAGGCTTACAGTGTCATACGAGGAGGCGTAAAGCAGAACCAAACGGCGTCGCATCAAGAGCTTTACTCACATATACAGTGTTGGGAAGCTGCTTTTAAAGTGTTAACTACAAGGAAATCATCATTTGAAATAGTTAAAGTACAATCAAGTTACTGCCTTAAAAAAGTAGCTACATTACAAGCCATATGCATATATATAAAGTATAACTACATTGAAGCTAGGCAGGTTATGTTTTTATAAATACAAAATAATACTATTAATATTAAACCTCAATAAAGGTATCAGACTCGAACATGTAAAATGTATACTAAATAAAATAAAATGTAAAAAAACAACATTAAACCAACTTATACTGACATAATTATTTATAATATAAATATTTGATTTTTTTCAAAAATTGATATTATTGGGTATTTTTGCTCGTTTCAAAAATGTCTGAATGTCAATAAAGGACATAAACACATAGTAAACACCTTCCTAAACACCCAGTAGGCTGTGCGTGTTGCGTAAGGCCCGGCTCTGACGTCAGAACAGGATCAGCTCGGTTCTGATGCAGCTGCTTTACACACAAGCGTAGCAGCTAATGCTGAAGTTACCGCGGCTTGTCAAACCGTCTCTCCTGAGCTAGATTACACAGGGAGTTGTGTTACAGCTTCCACTAGACAGTGCAGGTGTTTAGGGAGGCGTCGAGATGAAATGACACAGGCCAGAACAACAAACAGCCACAGAATCCATCAGCACCTTTCTGTGCCTGCGAGAGCCGCTTGTCATTCATTGTGTAACTGAGATATCACCGAGCTCTTAAGCGCTGCTATTGCGGCTGAGTGTTATGAGCTGAGCTATAAGCCATCTGTAGGAACGTTTCTTGTCACGTCACACTCTGCTGTAATCAGGTGTGTGGGAGTGTTTCGTGAAAGATCTTGTTTGTGTTTACTAGCACACTGCTTCTAGATGAAGTGTTACAAGCACCTATGATTCAGATCAAGTCAACATTAAATTAAATTCACCCTGTTTAGGAGGCTTAATGCATGACTCTTGAAGTCAACAGATAGATTTAGTGTTTTTCACGTGTGTTGTTTCAAAGCAGCTTCACAGAAAACCATTAATATATTGATATCATCATGCCTTTTAGTTGCATTTATCAATCAGATTAGAGCTGTGTGAGACTGTAATTACCTTCTAGCAATCAAGCAGGTGAGATTTGATATCGGATAAAGCTGGATATACTTATATATCTGACTTTATGTAGTTGTGCAATATTATACTCTAGTAGGCTAATATTTGTACAAAATTTTAATCTTACAAAAAGTTTTGAACTTTAAACGTAAAAGTGTGTTATTCACTAAGTGGGGAAAAAGCACTAAAACATGTATTTTATCCTAATTTCTCCTCTGGCACGTTACAATCCAATTAGCTCCTAATGGATCAAATCAAGTCCAGCCCTACATTATTTCTCCAAATGTGAATGTATTTTCTTGTTTGAAATATAAGGAGGGCAAAATACATAGTAAATGCTATTTAAAAATATGTTTTTGAAATATATATATAAATAAAAAAAATACACTAGTAGAAAATATATTTTGGAATCTATTTTAGCAAATTTCTCATTAAATATGTAAATAAATAAATAAGGTTTATTTAATTAAAAATAACAATAATTACGTGAATATTTTTAGAATATATTATTCAGTATAATATAATATAATAATTATTACCTGAGATGAGCATGAACAATTTTTGGTTGGACAAATATACATTTTTGGGAATGAATCCAAAAAAATGTTTACATATACTTTCACTCAGATATTGCTGGGGTTTGTTTTTTTAATTACAAAGAAAATCCAAGTAACGCATTTAAGTAACATGACATTTTGAAGTAGAAAGACTTAAATATTAAAGCACTCCAATAATCATTGTTTTAAAACTTCAAATATATATATTGTTTTTTTTACACAAGTTACAAAAATAATCCAGTATTTTCCACCAGATGTTCCTGACTTTCAAGCTCTTCCTCATACAGATGCCACACATTTGAACAGAGGGTGTTGAACTTCACACACATAAGAGCACAACTCCACCTAAAGACTACAGAAAAACACACCTCTGAGAGTCATATTAACATGCCAATGCAGTTCACACGCACAGTCTGCATTTCTTCCCTACAGTCCTGCCTGAGGTATGATGATCTGACTGTGTTCAGTTCATGACCTGTGACTGACCTTGATGCAGTGCTTTCATAGGGTACAGTGTGTTTCTGAAGATACGGCACGCTGGGAAAGATCCTGTTGTGGTAAAGTGACGTGGCACTGCCTTCAAAATGATAAAGACCAAGGTTTGTCCGAGTGCCAAAACACATTAAACACACTGGAATGCTTGCTCTTTACTATGGTATATTTCCCTTTTCAGGACACTGGCGATGGATCGGAAGGAGCTACAATATTTTGTGTAATATTACATATAGTTTTATGCTTAAAACATTCTACCTGAAATAAATCCTGATGCTCAGGAAATGGCTTCAATATTGCCTGCAATGTGCCTCGTCACATATGACATATTTTCTGGCTAATATATATGCTAAATATATTTATAAGCAGTGAAGCTCAATAAAATATATATTTTTTAATCGAAAATATATTTAGTTTCAACCTACATATACCAAAATATATTTCAAAATGGATTTTAGGAGCAAGAAAATACATTTAAAATGTGACCAGTTTTGCTTAAAGCCAATTTACAATGATTTAAGATTTTTTTATATATTTTTGTATTATTATTTTTTCCAAATGTGAATGTATTTTCTTGTTTGAAATATAAGGAGGGCAAAATACATAGTAAATGCTATTTAAAAATATGTTTTTGAAATATAAAAAAAAAAAATGGCCAAAAATACACTAGTAAAAAAATTATTTTGGAATCTATTTTAGCAAAAAATTTGAAGAAATATATATTTTTTATATTTGAAAATGTATATTTTTGCCATATGGGTATTATAAATCACGTGGACTTTCTATTTTAATATGCATCTTTTTATTTTATTCTATGCCCTTGCATGTACATGTTCAGAGTCGCTCCAGACAATAGCAAACATTTATCAGGTCGCTGTAATGAGAACATAGCTGGTGTTCGTCCAGGACTGTTGAACCAGGCCTAGCGCGTACAACCAAAACACACCATCGAAGTCGAATAACCTGGTTTTTCTCATGTGACATGCTTAAGTTGCTACCAAAATAATTCCCACTGCCAAAACATACTCGAGATAAGCAGATGGTGCTCTATCTGTGCCCACGCTGGCATCAGCGAAGTCTCAAACTGCAGTATTAAAAATAAACAAGTGCACATCAAAACGCTCGCTCTCACGGAGGCTTTGCACTTCAGCTGCGAAAACAAAGTGGCCATTTGAAGCTTAATTGTTGGGCTGCACTATAGCAATAAGCCTCTCACAGCAGGAGCTGAAATGCAATGTAATAAGAGCAAACACGTGTGATCTGTTTTCAACCTTCACCGCATTTGAGACTAACGTGCTCAAAAATGGTTTACACTTCCGCTCTTGAAGAGATTATCACCTGAAAGCCACGAGGAAATGTTAGTTCGTTATAACAGACGCAGAAATGAATGAGACGGTGAATCAGCCAAAGCTCTTATTAAAGGTCACCTGACAGAAAGCACACATTCACAGACTGCAATGCAATGTTTGACTTTGTTTAGCACAACATTCAGCTGCTTTCTGTTGAGTCCATATTAATGCATTTATCTACGAGCAGGTCAAACGAGATTCTGCATGGACACACATCGGCTCATCGTGTGCTCTAGTCCACGTTAATCTGCTAAAAACATTCAAGAATAAGGAAAATGTCAATGTTGTTGGAGTAGCTCACATGTTCTTCCTCATTAGAAGCCATTTTGAGTTTTAGATTTGGCAATCATTTTGAATCCGAATCATATTTTCTACTATGAAAATATGTATTTAAGCATGTGAAGATCCTCCAAATTGAAGACGATTGTATTTTTCATGAGCAATGCTTATTTCGTAAAATGGAAGAAAAAGGAACCCCAGTTGTTTTTTCTTGCCAAAATTGTATTTTATTGAAAAAGGCCAGGGTGCAAATGTCAAATAAAAAAGAAAACAAAAATAAAATACAAGCATATATTTCAAGCATTTTAATACAAACTTAATATAAACTATTTCAGTCCCTCTTGACATGTAAGACACTGACTCAAAATACTTTGTTATACCATATTTTATCAAGTATTGCACAATGTAGGTACAAAATTAATATATACGATTACATTGTCCATAATATAGCAAAAATCTGTTGAACTCTTAACAGAAAATACAACTTTTTGTTTCAAAAAAGCAAATATTCCTACACTGAAATTCCAACACTAAGGAATAATCTGTACACAATCTTTGATCTAGTTTTTAAAGATGAATTTATTTAACAATTTAAAAAAAGAAAAACAATATATTATAACATAAAGCTTCCGCAGCCATCACAGATCACTGGAGTAGTAAAAAGATATAAATGCAATACCATGTTGTAGAAACAATATATACTCTGATATTTTACAAACTCTGTACTCAATTAAATTATACAATTAGAAAAAAGACCACGTAACCCCAGATACATATGCATTAGTGCCAATTTCTTAAAAATCAGCCAAGTCTTGCCAACTTTAAAATACTGTAAGAGGCCAGAACTTGAAGCTTCTGCGTTTCTTTTTTTCACAATGTTTTAGAGTAGTTTTCTTCCAAAAGGTAGTAAAAAAATCATTTTTTGCTTTATTGGCAAAAAAGGAAAAGACGCGTGTTGACCGAGCTTGGACGTGTACGTGTGTGTGTGTGTGTGTGTGTGTGTGTGTAACAAGCTTTAGTACAAACTCAAGGGGGCAGAGAGAGATTGAAAGGAGGAAAAAACAACAAAATTAATCAAATAAAAGTGAAACAAACACCCTTGGGCACATGCGCTTATCAGTGACTAATAGGATCTTGGTTTTCACATCCACAGTTGTGCGTCTTCGCCTTTTGCCAACGATCATTAGTTAGCCATGACCGGCTGGAATTGCTGGTTTGAATACTGCATGTTGCCGAGACTGAAGTTTAAGCCATCCATGAGAGACTTGTCGTTGTAGGCCGCAAACACGTCGAAGGCATTGCTGTACTGCAGAGGACTGAGCGGGTTTTCGCTCGGGAACGCCGCGCCTCCGGAGCTCCCTTGGCCTTGCAGGTTGGG
Source organism: Schizopygopsis malacanthus (assembly GCA_027474115.1). Classification (NCBI taxonomy): domain Eukaryota; kingdom Metazoa; phylum Chordata; class Actinopteri; order Cypriniformes; family Cyprinidae; genus Schizopygopsis; species Schizopygopsis malacanthus. The sequence goes on from CM049883.1 coordinate 26,717,879, forward strand.
GAACACAAACTCCTTGGCGTTGGGTGAGAGCGCGGATGCCTTTTGCGGAGGCGAAGCTCCCAGGCTGAAACCGTAGAGCGAATGCATGGAGCCGGAGATGGCTTTCTGCTTGAGGAGGCTGTTGACATTCAGACCCAGGTTGGTGGGAGAGCTGCGTGCGACTTTGCTGCTGTTTCGGCCACCGTTCTTCATCTTGGTGGAGCCGAACTTGGTTGCAGCGAACGAGGCAGTGGTGAAGGTTAAAGGCTGGGTGGAGCGCGGCATGAAGGACGGGCTGACGGCCGCTGACTGGCCAAACGGAGGTGGCGACGGCGAGCTGGACTCGGATGAGACGCCCACCGGGTCGCTGATTGGCATGAAGACCTGAGCCTCCGGGTTAAAACTGTTTCTGATCTCCTTGTCCAGCTCGGAGCTGTTCTCGCCGCTATCGTCCACGTATAGCACCTTAACCGCTCCCTTCTCCCCGATCTGATAGGACACTTCGAAAGGGTCGATCCAAACGCTGAGGTCCTGAGGCAAATTATTGCGGACGTCCTCGATGTCCAGCCCGCTTTCTTTGGCTGCTTTCTCCACGACCGGATCCACCTTCTCTCCCACGTGGATGCACCTAAACCCGGATCCTTTGTATGGCTTGTCGGGGTACCAGTGTCCTTCATATTTCTTCTTCAGCTGCCTCTCCAGCTCCTCGCCGAAGATGTTGACTCGCCGCCTCGGGAGCTTGTTGTACAGGTATGAAATGATGAAGTTCAGCGCTACTTGGATTTCAAGCTGCATAGCTGCTTTCGTTGAGTGCTGCAAAACCTCCAAGGCAGTAGTGATCAGTGGGGACAAGAAACGCTCCTCAGGAAAATCTTCTCGTGCTCCTTGAAGGGGAAGAGAGGCAAGGTATTGAGATGAATGTGACTAATCGGCCTACAAATGTTAGAGAGGCAAGGTATTGAGATGAATGTGACTAATCAGCCTACAAATGTGACCCTGGAGCAAAAAAAAACGGTCATAAGTAGCATGGGTACATTTGTGGTAAAAGCTAACAATACACTGTATGTGTCAAAATTATCGATTTTTCTTTTATGCCAAAAATCACTGAGATATTACGTAAAGATCTTGTTCCACGAAGATGTAAATTTCCTACCTTAAATATCAAAACTTCATTTTTTACTAGTAATATGCATAGCCAAGAACTTAATTTGGACAACTTTAAAGGGGAATTTCTCAATATGTACAATTTATTTTGTGCACCCTCCAATTCCAAATAGCTGTATCTCGGCAAAATATTGTGTTATCCTAACAAACCATACATCAATAAAATCAAAAGCAGATTATGTATAAATCTCAATTTTTTAAATATGACCCTTATGACTGGTTTTGTGGTCCAGGGTCACCCATGTAAACAAACCCAGCTCAATAAAAGGCCTGAATGCGTGCTCAAGTCGGTTTTAATGCACCGTGCATCTACAGGATTTAAGGAAGATTACATAACACGGATTCTCTTCCCTGCATTATTCCGTCAACTGTTGCATAAAAACGCCTTTATGTAAATACAGGGCATGCGAACACAATGCGACACACATTGCGCAACAGATCGGCGATCGGAATCCCGACCAATAGCGTGACGCTCCGCTTGGGGTGTGTAGCCGTGTCCAAATATAACCCTACGGCCAAATATAACCCTAGACCAAATATAACGCCAAATCTTTGATAGAGGTTCGATATTTGGTCACGTAGAGCGAGCGAAAGACGTAAAATAGTGCGGCTGTTCAGACGTCAGCTGCGCCTGGTGAGCATCGAACGCAGATATTGAGACACGGCCATTGTTATTATGAATATGGATTGGAACATTCTGGACGCCTTCTGTAAACAGACGAACGAGCTCGCTCTGCAAGTCTACAGTAACGTTACATGGCGCCGAGCCTCCAGAGACACAAACTACGAGTTCCACAAATTAACTTTGACGCTGTAAATGTTTATGATTCTAACAGGACAGAGGTCACACACTGAAGAGAGAGAGACTCACGTGACTGCACGGTTTTAAAGAGCCTGGATAAAACGAATTCACGAGAAACCCGATCATTTATCAAGAACAGCGAGCCAGGTCTCCATCCAAGCCGAATCAGAATTAATCCGTTTCTTAAAGCGATAGCGCACTCAAATGGAAATTCACTCGGATGGTTGCCTTCGTTGCTCTGGTTCTCTTTTCGTGGAGCGCAAAAGGAACATTTTAGGATACTGACAGCCTCGGTCACTAACGTTACTGACTTTCGATGCATTCTGTATAAAGCGAATGGTGTGTCATTCTGCCTGACGCGTCTTTTCGTGGTAAACAAGCGTTTTGACGCAATGACATCGAGATGTAACGATATACATAAGTTTGCTTAACCCACAGCAAACGCCTCAGTTTGACACATCACGGCTATTCAATGCCAGATACTTACATTAACCGACCGTGTTTTCTCTCCTGGTGGCTTCTGTTCCTAGCAAGCAGTTGTCGAAAAGATTATTCCAGTTAGGTTGCATCAATATTAGCTGTTTTTCTTCGGGGATTGTGTTTTTTTTTGGAGTCTATCGTCAGGCAATCCGACTCCCCACTGCCTGGGAGTTTTTACAACTCTGCCCTTTAAACTCCTGACTGGATCTCCTTTATAGCACTCCTCCGCCACGGACATGATGGGGGCGGTGATGCGGTTTTCAGAGGTCAAAACCCAAGCGGCGCTTACGATTGGACAAACGCGCTTTCGTCATATATTTGCCTCCAAATTCCTCGTGCTGATTGGCTGGAGAGCTACGTCGATAACCACCTCGACCAATATGCGTTTAGTCCATTATGGCTATGCATTAAATGTCTTCCTCCCACACATAGGCGATCTAAACATAATAATAATAATAATATACTGGCTCCTTTGTGTATTTGATTTATCGAGACGCCTCACTAAATCTGATTCTAGCGCTGCAGTTTATTATACGATCTAATATCAATTCGGATAAAAGCTAATGAATCAAAAATATTTTGAATTAATTTCAGACGTGTTAAGCAGATAGAAAGGTGTAAATGAATGAAAGGACAGAGCGGAGGGACTTTGGTCATTTGTCCACTGAGGTGTGATCTGCCCTTGTGTGTTTTGCTTGGAACAAATACTGGCACGCTATTGGCTAGCCGTGCTTTCTTCATCATCATCATCTATGCAAATACACCAGTGCACTCATTTCTGTAGGTGTACCTTTTCAAGTTACGCTCTATGCATTGATTTTTAAACGACATGCATATAATGCAAAAATGGCAAAAAACAAGTTCTATATTAAAGCATAGTCTATAACAGAATGTCAATCAAAACCCAACTAGCCTGTGCTACATATATAGTAACACAATACAGCCGTGTTGAGTTGCTTTTTCTATAGTATCCTTATGTTGATGTCTTACACGTCTCAGATTTCATTTGCAGAGTAAACCAAGCTCCCATATGCAGGAGGTTTAAGGTTGTTATAAGCCCATCCAAATATAGGCTTTGTGTACACAATACGCTTTGTTCCATATGGGTGAGGATTGCAGAGGAATAGCATACACTCCAGTTCTGTCTACGTTTGGGAAATGACTCCAGGCTCACAATACAATGCTTAAAATGAATTCTGAGCTGTATACTGACAAGCCCTTTTATAAGAGAGTAGCGCTCTGGGCTTAAACAGACATGAATGCAATCCCAGGTTGTGTATTTTAGCATCTATTCTCTTACTCTGGTGTTTGTCAAAGCAACGTTTTCTTACTGGCCTAATTCCACTGAGCGAGAGGAACATGCTAATGACTGCAGAATGCTCAACTAAGCTAATTTGCTTAGCAGGGATATTTGTTCAAAGTTCAGAGCGGGAGGAGGGAGGAGAACCGCCTGCGTATTACTACCTTTTTTGGTTCTGGTGACTGCTGATCAGGTGGTTAGTGAAATGTGACCCGACGGCCTTTCTCTGAGGTTGTTGAGGAATTAAAAACACTCAATGGTTTGATGTCTGTCGCCTAGGAAGCCAAACACTGTCATTCAGCTCTATATGTGAGGCTGTACAACCCTGTTTCGTGATTCAAATGAGCTTTCCGTTATCAATAATCTAAATCTGTGTGTTATTGCTTATTAGAATTTGAATGTTATATAAAACAAATGGACCGGTCACTTAAAGTGATAGTTAAATGATCATTTACTCATCCTATTATTGTTATATGCACTGCAAAAAATTATATTACTTTAGTCTATTTTTCCAATACAATTATTTAAACATTTTAAATCAATATTTTTAATAATTTACTTAAGAAGCAAAAATTAAATTAAAATTAAATTAAAACTCAAAATGACACAAAATATGTATTGCTTTCTGACAGATTTATTAAAATTAAGTGTTTTTGACAAAATAAATAAATAAATAGGAAACAATGTCAGCCAACAGGCAAATAGAAATAAACAGAAAAATACAAATGTGGTCATAAAAATAAACTTAATTCAAAGGGAATATGTATTCTTGTTTTAAGCAAAAACTCACATAGTTTTAATTAATTTCAAAATATATTGTGTCATTGTGCATCTAAAGATTGATTCAAGATTTGACTGATTAAATTGATCAACTCTTAAATTTTTTTGATATATATATATAAATTATTTTTTTAGCAGTATGACCTACTTTCTTCGGTGAAACACAAAAGCAGGTATTTTTTAGAAATGTTTCTGTTGAATGGGTGCCGACACTGTTTGGTTACCAAATCATTTCTTTTATGTTCCAGAGCAGAAAGAAAGTCATACATGTTTGAATACACGATGACAGAATGATTACTTCGGGTGAACTATACTTTATTATTATTATTTTCTGATAGATTTTGGATTTATTTTTGGTGGATGACGTTAAAGTGAAACGTTTTATTTACTGTTCCTTACATAAATATGACGTAGAAGCTGTAGCATAGCAACAACAAATACACTCGTATCAAACAAACGACGCTCCTCCCTGCTCATGACAGACACATGAAGTCAGCCCCGATCACACCCTGCTCTTTCTTAACCTCGTATCAGGAGCTCGTACGTCTAAAGAAAGAGCGGCCGCTCGACATTCCTGCTCATCCCATCTGTTCACTAATGCTTATATCAGGAGCGCCTCATGAACAGGTAGAGAAGGGTACAGATTGCTCCTCTGCAGGGGTGTGAAGGAAGTGTTTCCAGCATTCACTGACTCACACACAGTGGAGTATATGAAGTGATGAGAGCATCAACAACACAACACTGTTCAACCGTAGCACTGAGATATACTGCACATGTGCTTTCGGTTTAATCACTATACAACTTTTAGATTTTATAGCTCTATACACACTTCGAAGGTGTGGGGGTGGTAAGATTTTATGTTTTTGAAAGGACGTATTTTCGGTTCACCAAGGTTGCATTTATTTGATAAAAAATACAGTAAAAATGTTGAAATATCGTTAGAATTGAAAATAACTGTTTCTATGTGAATCTCTGTTAAAAAGCTGTATTTTCAGCATCATTACTCCAGTCTTCAGTGTCACATGATCTCCAGAAATCATAATAATATGCTGATTTGTTGCTCAAGAAACATTTCTGATTATTATCAATGTTGAAAACAGTTGTGCTGCCCAATAGTTTTGTGAAAACGGTGATACATATTATTTTCATTATTCTTTGACGAATAGGACAAAACTGTGATACATATTATTTTCATTATTCTTTGATTGTTATGTGTGTTTAAATGTGATACACAGCAAAAATAATACAAATTAAAATGGCATTTTTGTCTTGTTTTCCAGTACAAATATCACAAGACACATTTAGCAAAAGTCTTAAGTCTTGTTTTCTGAAAAATGAATCAAAATTAAGTGAGTTTTTTTTAATAAGAAAAAAAAACTTTTCCGGGGGGGGGGTGGGCAGTAAAAAACTATATTGTTTTCCCTTTGAATTAATATGATTTTTCTTATACCATTGGTAGATGTTTTGTTTTTCATGTTGTAAGCAAAAACAAAAAAATGGGGGGGGGGGGAAACAAGATCTCAGAGAGGGAGAGAGAGAGAGAGAGAGAGAGAGAGAGAGAGAGAGTGAGAGAGAGAGAGAGAGAGAGAGAGAGAGAGAGAGAGAGAGAGCGAGAGGGAGAGAGAGAGAGAGAGAAGAGAGAGAGAGAGAGAGAGAGAGAGAGAGAGAGAGAGAGAGAGAGAGAGAGAGAGCAGAGAGAGAGAGAGAGAGAGAGAGCAGAGAGAGAGAGAGAGAGAGAGAGAGAGAGAGAGAGAGAGAGAGAGAGAGAGAGAGAGAGAGAGAGAGAGAGAAGAGAGAGAGAGAGAGAGAGAGAGAGAGAGAGAGAGGAGAGAGAGAGAGAGAGAGAGAGAGAGAGAGAGAGAGAGAGAGAGGAGAGAGAGAGAGAGAGAGAGAGAGAGAGAGAGAGAGAGAGAGAGAGAGAGAGAGAGAGAGAGAGAGAGAGAGAGAGAGAGAGAGAGAGAGAGAGAGAGAGAGAGAGAGAGAGAGAGAGAGAGAGAGAGAGAGAGAGAGAGAGAGAGAGAGAGAGAGAGAGAGAGAGAGAGAGAGAGAGAGAGAGAGAGAGAGAGAGAGAGAGAGAGAGAGAGAGAGAGAGAGAGAGAGAGAGAGAGAGAGAGAGAGAGAGAGAGAGAGAGAGAGAGAGAGAGAGAGAGAGAGAGAGAGAGAGAGAGAGGGAGACGCACAACACTTTCAACACTCTGTTTGCACAATACAACATTATTACTTTAACTGAAATCAAATTAAATATGGAAAAAATAAAGCTTATTTTATGTCAGCTATAGCTGTGAACTTTTGAAGAAAACATTTGTCAATTTTATTTAGTTTAACTTGATGTACTAAAACTCAAATAACATTTTTAACACTACATAGATATAAAAAATCGTATTTAAACCACTAAATCGCTAACTAAATTGAAAATGGAAAACATAAAAACTAAATCTATTATATTATCATGTTTTTAAAATTTTGACATCAAAGAAATATGATCATTTGAAACCTTTATACAGCATGAAAATATGCATACAGAAAACAAGTGAATAAAATTAATAAATTTTCTTTCATTTTTTATGATTTGACATTGAAGTTTGAAATGAAAACATGCTCAAACTACAAACCTGTTACTATTAGAAAGAACATTTAAATATTTGTATTTTAAAATTATGGGAAATACAAATGCATCATTAATGTTTAATTTGCTAGAATCACTGACCATCTGTTATGTTTCCATATGTTATCATTTTCCATATCTTACACTGCATTTTCAAAAGTATTTGTGTCTTGTTTTTCAATAAAATCTAAAACTCCTCGAATCAAAAATTCTGACAAATGTATCAAAATTAAGCGAATTTGTTCCATAAAACAAGAACAAATATGTGCCATTGAGATCAGAAATAAAGTACTTGATGGCCCACAGTGTGTCCCGCTTCTGCTTCATCGTCTCTCACGAGTCCAACACGGTTTCCTCCATCCTCAGTAGTTATAATAATGTGTTTTGTTGTTCGCTGGCGTTGACACATGTGATTAATATCTGATGATAATGCGGTCAGTGTGGTCTGACCTGCCGGTCGCTGCAGTCTCTCAGGGCGAGTCCACATGAGCTCATATCACGGCCGGTCAACGGTTTAGTTAGTGATAAGAGCCTAATGACCCCGTTTATCTAACAAACACCAAGCTGAGCCTTAACAAGCACCTCCAGGATGGACTGAAGTCTTCTCTGGATGTTGAGATGTGCTCAAAACCAACAACGTTGTTCTGAAAGTGAGTTGCACAGCCTCACAGAACATGCTTAAGTATGAGTGATGCCGTAAGAGAACCAGTTTAAGGTCTGTGAAAAAAAATCACTTCACAATTGCTAGAATATTTCACTAATAATTACAAAGAAACAACAGGTACATGGTAAAAAAATGGATTTTTCAAGGTTGTAAATAAAGAAAATATTATTGGAGTACAAGAAAATACTATTTCAGCCTTTCTACTTCAAAATTTCACATTTTATTCAGTGCATTATTTACCGATTCTTCAGCGTACAAGTAGAAGGAAACTGTATTGTCTTGTCAAATCTTTTCCTACATAAATAAATACATAAATAAAGTAACAAAATAGAAGTTATTATAGTTCATCCAAACAAACTAAATCCATAAAAAAATTGTGCTGTCAAACGATTAATTGCGATTAATCGCATCCAAAATAAAAGTTTTAAGTTTACATGATATATGTATGTATACTCTGTATATTTATTATGTGTATATATATATATATATATATATACACACATACAGTATATATTTAGAAAATATTTACATACTTATATATACACTTCTATTCTTATATTTTATATTATACACAAATATATTTAATATATAAACATAACATTTTTCTTAAATATATACATGCATGTGTTTGAATTTATATATACATAATAAATATACACGGTATACATACATATATTATGCAAACAAAAACGTTTATTTTGGATGCGATTAATCGCGATTAATCGCATGACAGCACGAAAAAAGTACTTGAAATAAATGAAATGTCAATTAAAATGAAATAAAATGTAATTAAAAACCATCAGCATATTTTATTTCAGATAGTTAACAAGGAAACATTTCTCATTTTCATTTGGTTTAACTTGATGTACTAAAATAACTAAATATATAGACATATTTAAAACAAAAAAATATAAAAATGACAATACATTTACAGGAAAATACTGTTTCAGTCTTTCTGCTTAAATATTTATGTTTCAGTCAAAGCATGATTTGTAGAGTTTTTGTAATTATTTGTATTAATTAGCCATTTCTGAAACAAAACTGTTCTACACCAGTTATTTTTAGTGTAACACATCGAATCAAATGTGAAGTTTTGAAGTAGAAAGTAGTATTTTCTTGTGAAATCTCCAATAATCTGTATTATTTACAGCTTAGAAAATATTAATATTTTTGACCAATGATATTATCAGCATAACAATTGAGTGAAAAGTTTATTTCATAATCTTTTAGTATTTAGTTTGACCTCCACAAGTTTGTGTAAAACCTGTTCTCCGTGATTTGATGATTTGAGATGAACATATGGAGCTTCAATGGAAGAAAAACACCTGAATGTCTATTAGTTTTAAATGAAAATAAACATTTTCAGAATGTTTATTTTTTTATTAATTTTTTCATTCTAAATATTTCTGGTTATTTCCAGGTTTTGGGGTCTCACTCACGTCTTTTTTAATTTTTGTAGATCAAACTGATTCATGTCAGCAGATGAAAACTAAAACCAATATGCTGATCTGAACTTTGTAAAATCTCAAGTGAACCAAATCCTCTGAATCTGTATATTTAGTGAGTTTTTCTCGTCTATATCAGCTCCATTCGCGTCTGTGACTCTGATGTTTGTGTCTTTCTTCTTCTGGTTTTAAGCGTGCACTCGAGGTGGACGGTCTAATTACAGTCTCTTCACTGAGGAAAATGTCAGTGAGATTTATGAAATGTAAAGGCTGTTTCAGGAGCACATCATCTTGCCCTTTTTGTTTTTGTCCTCAAATTCAATTACAGCTCCTTTTGTCGCAGCCCGTCTTTATTAAATTTGTATTTCAGCTCGGTCTAGACCAGAAACCGCTACACTGACCTTCTAGTCTTTTTCTCCTTCTAAAGCTCAACAATTACATTTTACACTCAGTGTTGGGTTAACATCTCTTTAAATCTTAGGTTAGATTCAGGTAACCTTTGGTTACACCTTACGTCCTGTTAATATAAAGGATTTTCCATGCAGATTTTTTTTTACAGTTGTTTTACTTGTATATTCCTAGTATTTTAAGGTTTGAAATATGTGTACATTTAAGATAGAAGTGGTGCTATATAGTCCTTCAGTCATGCCAAAGAACCGCTGAAGAACCACGCAGGAGCTTAACAGGTTCTGTATATGGTAGCGGTGCCAAAGAACCGGTGAAGAACCGCTGAAGAACTGAAGAACCACTGAAGAACAACGCAGGAGCTTAACAGGTTCTGTATATGGTAGCGGTGCCAAAGAACTGGTGAAGAACCACTGAAGAACCACTGAAGAACAACGCAGGAGCTTAACAGGTTCTGTATATGGTAGCGGTGCCAAAGAACCGGTGAAGAACTGAAGAACCACTGAAGAACCATACAGGAGCTTAACAGGTTCTGTATATGGTAGCGGTGCCAAAGAACCGGTGAAGAACCACTGAAGAACCACTACAGAGCTTAGGTTCTGTAACAAAGAACGGTGAAGAACAGGAGCTTAACAGGTTCTGTATATGGTAGCGGTGCCAAAGAACCGGTGAAGAACCACTGAAGAACCATACAGGAGCTTAACAGGTTCTGTATATGGTAGCGGTGCCAAAGAACCGGTGAAGAACCGCTGAAGCACCACTGAAGAACCAAGAACAGGAGCTTAACAGGTTCTGTATATGGTAGAACGGTGCCAAAGAACCGGAAGAACCACTGAAGAACCGCTGAAGAACCAAGAACTGAAGAACCACTGAAGCTACAGAAGAACCAAAGAACCGGTGAAGAACAGGAGCTTAACAGGTTCTGTATATAGCGGTGCCAAAGAACCGCTGAAGAACCACTGAAGCCAAAGAACAGGTTCGGTGAAGAACCAGTGAAGAACCATGAAGAACAGGAGCTTAACAGGTTCTGTATATGGTAGCGGTGCCAAAGAACCGGTGAAGAACCACTGAAGAACCACTTAACAGGTTCTGTAAATGGTAGCAGTGCCAAAGAACCGCTGAAGAACCACTGAAGAACCATACAGGAGCTTAACAGGTTCTGTATATGGTAGCGGTGCCAAAGAACCGCTGAAGAACCACTGAAGAACCATACAGGAGCTTAACAGGTTCTGTATATGGTAGCGGTGCCAAAGAACCGCTGAAGAACCACTGAAGAACACCAACAGGAGAACCACTTAACAGGTACAGGAGCTTAACTGTATATGGTAGCGGTGCCAAAGAACCAGTGAAGAACCACTGAAGAACCACTGAAGAACCATATGGTAACAGGTTCTGTAGGTAGCCCAAAGAACCGCTGAAGAACCACTGAAGCACCATACAGGAGCTTAACAGGTTCTGTATATGGTAGCAGTGCCAAAGAACTGGTGAAGAACCACTGAAGCACCATACAGGAGCTTAACAGGTTCTGTATATGGTAGCGGTGCCAAAGAACCGGTGAAGAACCACTGAAGCACCATACAGGAGCTTAACAGGTTCTGTATATGGTAGCAGTGCCAAAGAACCGGTGAAGAACCAGTGAAGCACCACTGAAGAACCATACAGGAGCTTAACAGGTTCTGTATATGGTAGCAGTGCCAAAGAACTGAAGAACCACTGAAGAACCGCTGAAGAACCACTCAGGTTCTGAAGAACCACTGAAGAACCACTGAAGAACCATACAGGAGCTTAACAGGTTCTGTATATGGTAGCAGTGCCAAAGAACCAGTGAAGAACCACTGAAGCACCACTGAAGAACCATACAGGAGCTTAACAGGTTCTGTATATGGTAGCGGTGCCAAAGAACCGCTGAAGAACCACTGAAGAACCATACAGGAGCTTAACAGGTTCTGTATATGGTAGCGGTGCCAAAGAACCAGTGAAGAACCACTGAAGAACCACTGAAGAACCACATAAGCAACCAAAGAACCACTGAAGAACCATACAGGAGCTTAACAGGTTCTGTATTAAAGGTAAGAACCGCTGAAGAACCACTGCCAAGGCAGCATTTCTAATTTTCATTTAACAGTTTGTATATGGTAGCGGTGCCAAAGAACCGCTGAAGCACCACAGAAGAACCATGTAAAATAACTAAAACTAAATTAAAATGTATTAAAATACAGACATATTTACAACAAAATACTAATAATAATACAAAGCAAAACAATTACTAAAACGTTAACTAAAATTAACATAAGAGCAGAAAATATAAATAAAATGTAATAAAATATAATTTTAAACATTAATAACTATAATAGTATCTCAAAGATACTAAAATACTAATTCACAGTTTTGTAGATTTAAATAAAAGTTTATTTAAAAGTTTTTTACAGAAAAATCATATTATTTCTGTCTTTTTACTTTGTTTAAATTAAAGAAATTCAATGTTTAAAAAATGTCAAATGTTTAATTCAATGTTTAATTCACATTTAATTGCTGCTTATCATTTCTTTGTGAACCATTTTTTCAATATAAATAAAAAATAGTACAAATTAAGTAAAAGTACTAAAAAAAAAAACATTACAAAAACTAGTATTTGTACTTTTTCTATCAGGAGAAAATGAGTATGAAAATGAGGATTTAAGTATTAAAAACACTTTTGTCGCTTGCAGCATGATGTTTTTCCATTTTCAAAGTCCAGTGTTGTTTTGGGCCTCAAAAAGGACAAAGTATTTTTCAAAACATCTTCCCGGTTTAGAATGACATGATAGTGAGTAAATGATCCCAGAATGATGATTTTTGGGTGAACGGTCCCTTTCAATGATCCTGAAATGAGTCAAAAGCTGGGGCTTCAGATACATGCATGTTGAATGTAGGCCCTCACAATGAAATCATAAGCCACAGCACATCTCTGAAATCTGCTCTGAAGAGGCTGTTGTCTGTAGAGATGAGCTAAGCTCAGAATGTCGCGCGGCCGCGCTAACGGCTTCAGAGCCGGTGTGAAAGCCATTCATCACCCAGTCCACAGATTGAAGGAATCACTAAAGCCTCAGACTCTGGGTTCTTCATGGGACGCCTGTGTTTAGGTTTAGCCCAAAGTAAACAGGGCCTGTGCACACATATAGACGGACTTCTCTTCTTCTCATCGCTGAATATTCTCCAGGCATCCGAAGCGGTCGGCGTGTCCAAAAAAGACACTAAAAATAGGAGTATTTAGCAGAAACTCTATGTGAACGTGTGTGTAACGGAGAAAGCGTTTCAGAGAAACACATGTCAGTTGACTATATGAGCCCATCTGTTTGAAAACAGCTCTTATGTCGAGCAGCGAACACGAGAATATGAATATTTCATCTCTCCCGAAAGAAGAAGATAACAAACAAAGGGACGATGTCTGACTGCGTCTCTGGCCAGACTCACAAACCCCGTCTGCATGCTCTTCATGTGCATAAATAATTATCCGTTATCTCAGTTTATTAAATGATTAAATATCATGTAGATACAGTAAGAGGCCTGTTAAAGCTGTCACACACAATCTACTACATGCCTTCTGTCTCTGATTGATATTTTATTTATTTTTTTATCAAGTCAAAGGTCTTTTAGTGTAAATATCAGACTATGAGTCCTAAAAGCTGACGTGTGTGTATATACACACACATATATATATATATATATGTCAGGCTTTACAGGGTTCAAATCATTTTGTTAGATTGTATTTTATATGGCTATTTATGGCCAATATTACTCATTACTAGTTACTCCTTTCAAAAGTAATATTGTTACTTATTTCTTTCTTGCAACAGTAATTAGTTACTCTACTAGTTACGTTACGTTTTCTTCACGCCTCACGGAAGTTGTAACTGTGTATCTTTCATATAAATTCTTCTTGTTCATAATATCATATTTCTGCCACACAATTTCTCTGTTACCCATATACAATTATATTTCATGATGTATTTTACTTTTCTTATTTCTTTCTTGCAACAGTAAGAAACGATTAATTTTCCAAAAAGTTTTTTACTCTAGTAATATACTGTAGTTACGCTGTTACGTCAGAGGAATTTCTTCAAAGCCACAACTCACAGAAGTTGTACACAACAGTGTGTATCTTTCATCATATTTTATCCTGACAAAATCTTGTTCAATAATATCATATTTCTGCCACATATTTATATCTTGACCAGAATCCACATCGGATCGCAGTCAGAAGTTTCCATATTCCAAGCACTTGCCTGCTGCACATCACATGTGATGTGCGAGTCAGTGAAAATTATGAAAATAAATGTAGTTATTATTTGATTGTTGGATTTTAAATCATTCAGGTTGAGGCAGGTGTTAATTTCTCTGTACCCACCAACTATACAATTTTATGAATATTATGTATTTTATCAAATCCCAATATTTGTATTACGGTGAATTTTCCAAAAAGATGTTTAATTACACTAGTTATACTGTACAAAAAGTTATATTATTAGTAACTAAATATCTAAATTAGTTACTGCCCACAACTTACACAACAGTTTATCATATTTTTTCCTGACAAAATCAATATAATGCAATATTTATATCTTGTAATAAGCTTTTCCATACAAGCTTGCCTGCTGCACAACATGTATGTGCAGTGTGAAAATATGAAAATAAATGTAGTTATTATTTGATTGTTGGATTTTAAATCAGCGGGTTGAGGCATCAAAAGTAACCAACTGAGCTGAATTTAGTGAACTGTAATATTATTACTGAAATCTTATTAGGTTAGGAACTAGTTACCAAAAAGAAATATGAATAAATTACTAGATAAATTAAAATGTTGCTGCCTGACACTATTCTGCATGGCACAGTAATAATATAACACAACGTCTCTAAAGCTCAGAAACCGAAAGCAAGGGTCAAAATAAAGCATGCAAAACAATGTACATTTAGTTATTCCCTTTTCAAGCCGAAATATGAATGATAAATTAAAATGTTGCTATATCTCAAATTCCCTTCATCCTACAGACATTGACATGCTGTGCCAATGATTTGAGAGCTTTTTGTAAAGCTCAGAAACCGAAAGCAAGGGTCAAAATAAAGCATATAGCCATGTTCAAATAAAGATGGATTCCCTATTCAAAAGTGAATTTTCTCAGACTGGGGGGGGGGGGGGGGTCTATTTCCTTCATCCTAAGACATTGATATGCTGTGCCAATGCTGCATTTGAAGCTTTTTGTAGCTGTTTATGAGCCATGATTCAACAAAACTAAAGATACTTTTTACTCTTAAATATTCATTTCAATAGAGTAGCTTCATAAAGTGTTTCAACTGAGAAACGTTTTTTTTTTCAAATACCCCAAATATGTTATTCTATTTTTTTTTCTAGGTACCTCTTTGCAAATAACTCAAAGGCATCACATTTTCATACATTTAAAAAATTTAAAAATAAATATTGAATGAAAGTGAAAATACTTGAACCATTTAAACAAAGAAAAGTTATCTGGGTGAATAGACAGACAGACAGATGACTTGTTCAATGCATAATTAAATAATGTCTTTGTTCTGAAGCCTATAGGATTGAGAGATTCCCTATATGTGCCACATGCAACCCTTTCTTACAAAGTGAGTTGTATGCTGCAAAAATGAAGAGATGAACAAAACTATATGCTTTTTACTCTTAAATATTCATTTCAATAGAGTAGCTTGTGTTTCAATAGAAACGTCACAGTTATTCTATTTTTTTTTCTAGGTAATCTTTGCAATTAACATTTTCATACAATAAAAAAATAGAAAAATTTAATATTGAATGAAAGTGAAAATACTTGACAGTGTTTATTTAAATAAGTATTTAAAATATGTATTTGTCTTTTTTATGAATGTGAATAACAAACAATAAATATTTGTATTTAATATTTAAAATGTTACTGCAATACATTATGTTAAATATTTATGAAAAAATAGTTTAGTTTGAGTTTTTTTAGAAATGAAAAATAAATGTATTAAATAAAATTGTATTTGTTTGTTTTAATCTGACCCCTAGCAGCCCATGGACCCCAGTGTGAAGCTTTAGGTGAACCAGTGTGAGAGAAACTCATGTGTGTGTGTGTGTGTGTGTGTGTGTGTGTGTGTGTGTGTGTGTGTGTGTGTGTGTGTGTGCGTGCGTGCGTGCGTGTGTGTGTGTGTCTGTGTGAGTGTGTGTGTCGTGCGTGTCTGTGTGAGTGTGTGTGTGTCTGTGTGAGTGTGTGTGTGTGTGTGTGTGTGTGTGTGTGTGTGTGTGTGTGTGTGTGTGTGTGTGTGTCTGTGTGAGTGTGTCTGTGTGTGTGTGTGTGTGTGTGTGTGTGTGTGTGTGTGTGTGTGTGTGTGTGTGCGTGTGTGTGTCTGTGTGAGTGTGTGTGTGTGTGTGTGTGTTTGTGTTTGTGTTTGTGTCTGTGTGTGTGTGTGTGTGTGTGTGTGTGTGTGTCTGTGTCTGTGTGTGTGTGTGTGTGTGTGTGTGTGTGTGTGAGAGTAAGTGTGTGTCTGTGTGTGTGTGAGTAGTGTGTGTCTGTGTCTGTGTGTGTGTGTGTGTGTGTGTGTGTGTGTGTGTGTGTGTGTGTGTGTGTGTGTGTGTGTGTGTGTGTGTGTGTGTGTGACAGTAGTCACAGCAAACTTTTCAGCTCACATATAACTTGATTTATCATTTTCTTTGTGCTGGTCGTTGCACACACAGAGTCACGATTTCTCAGACAAACAGTCCAAAAACAGCCGACGTTGCAGTATTTACGTTGTGCGTGTGCATGCGTGCGCATTTTCCCCTTCAGGACGCAGTGCTTCTCCCGTTTCCAATCTCTCTTTTAGCTTCGCCCTATTTCAGAGTCCGCTAATTAATCATGCATTATTGAGAGCCGGTGCTGAATGAGGTTCTAGCCTCGCTGCAGTACAATCACACGCATGTAAGGACATCCGGGGTCACGTACGCTCGTGCAATGTTACGTTTACAAATCTCATCGTGTTCACTTAAATGAGATGCCATCTGCAATCTGGCCACGGGCGTCCTGTTATGATGCAAATGACCTCGGTCTGAGTGCAGACACAACATTACAGCGGTTATTGTCTTGTAGAAATGTGAGAGCGAACGCGCTGTTTCTTGTGCAGCGTTGGAGCGGATCCAGGGCTAACCCTGCTCTCCGCGGGCACAGATGTCCGTTCCGGGGGAGGAAAAGCAAAGGCCCCGTTCAGAGCAGCTTGGCATCGCGGCGGGTCACCTGCGCTTCCTCCGCCGACACCGGCTCTCCGCGAACTCACCGTCTGCTGCTGCGCTGCTCAGAGACGCGCGCGGGACGCGGAATAACACGCGCTTCATGCCACTGTTGAACAGAAACATGCCAGTGTTCTTACTTAATGTCACGCATGTTTATAGGCAACATCCGAGATGAAACAGCCCCTTACAGAAAAAATCACATGTTGAAGTCACGTTGTGAACTCATGGGTTTCACACATTTAAACTATGAAAATGTTCCAAAACCACGTTTCACATGTGATTTTCATGTGGTTTTTCTGTAAGGGGAACCTCATAAGGCCTATATATTTTTTAAATAAAACCTCTTCTGCTCAACACGAACTAGTTTTCTACATTCATAGCATTTGACAGAAAATACTGTAAAAAGTATGTGAATATAATGTAAAATTGTATTTATTCCTGTGATCAAAGCTGAATTTTCTGCATCATTACTTCAGTCTTCAGTGTCACACGATCTTCAGAAATCATTTTAATATGCTGAGTTGCTTCTCAAGAAACATTTCTGAATATTATCAATTTTGAAATCAGTTGTGCTGCCCGATACTTTTGTGAAAACCTTGATACTTTTTTTTCAGGATTCACAGATTAATAGAAAGTTCAAAAGAACAGCATTTGTTTGACATAGAAATCTTTTGCAACATTATTAATGTCTTTATTGTCACTTTTGATCAATTTAGTGCATCTTTAATGAATAAAAGTCAAGTCTTACTGATCCCAAACTTTCAAATGGCAGTATATCCCAATTGCCACAAAAAATGAAGCAGCACAACTTGTTTTTAACACTGATAATAAAAATTGTAATTGTGATTATATTTCACAATATTACTGTTTTTACTGTATTTTTGATTAAATACGCCGGGTTGTAGAAGAGATTGTGCACACACACACACACACACACAGCTTTAATATATATATACAGGTGCATCTCAAAAAATGTGAATGTCGTGGAAAAGTTAATTTATTTCAGTAATTCAACTCAAATTGTGAAACTCGTGTATTAAATAAATTCAATGCACACAGACTGAAGTAGTTTAAGTCTTTGGTTCTTTTAATTGTGATGATTTTGGCTCACATTTAACAAAAACCCACCAATTCACTCTCAACTAATTATAATATGGTGACACGCCAATCAGCGAATCAACTCAAAACACCTGCAAAGGTTTCCTGAGTCTTCAAAATGGTCTCAGTTTGGTTCACTAGGCGACACAATCATGGAGAAGACTGCTGATCTGACAGTGCTGATCCAGAAGACAATGACAGTTGACACCCTTCAGAAGACAATCATTGACACCCTTCACAAGAGGGTAAGACGTAAGACAAACACATTCATTACCAAAGAAGCTGTTCACAGAGTGCTGTATCCAAGCATGTTAACAGAAAGTTGAGTGGAAGGAAAAAGATGCACAACCAACCGAGAGACCCGGTTTCATTTGTTTTTCATTTGGAAACCAAGGTCCTAGAGTCTGGAGGAAGGGTGGAGAAGCTCGTAGAGCACAAGTTGCTTGAAGTCCAGTGTTAAGTTTCCACAGTCTGTGATGATTTGGGTGCAATGTCATCTGCTGGTGTTGGTCCATTGTGTTTTTTGAAAACCAACGTCAAAACTGCACCCGTTTACCAAGAACCTTTGGAGCAAGAAATGTTGTAGCTTCATGCTTTCTTCTGCTGAGCAGCTTTTTAAAGATGCTGATTTCATTTTCCAGAGGATTTGATTTTCCAGCAGGATCTGTCCACACTGCCAAAAGCACCAGAAGCTGGTTAAAAAGCACCAGAAGCTGACCATGTGTTGGTGTGCTTGACTGGCAGCAAACTGGTGTGCTTGACTGGCAGACAAACTCACCAGAACAACATAGAGAATCTATGGAGTATTGTCAAGAGGAAGATGAGAAACAAGAGACCAAAACATGCAGATGAGCTGAAGGCCACTGTGAAAGAAACCTGGGCTTCACACCACCTAGCAGTGCCACAAACTGATCACCTCCATGCCTCCACGCCGAATGACACGCCGCATGAGACCGTAATTAAAGCAAAAGGAGCCCCTACCAAGTATTGAAGCAAAAGAAGCCCCTACAATACAGTACATGAACATACAGTTCCCAGAAGACCAACAATTCACAAAAAATTTTTTTTATTGAAGGCCAACAATTTTATGAAGTATTTTTTTTATTGGTTTTATTTATTGAGATACCTGTATTTACACACACACATTGAGATGCACCTAATCAATACACACACACATTTTTGTATTTTAATCTAATAATTTATTTTAATTATTTAAATTTGTATTTTAATCTAATAATTTATTTTAATTATTTAAAAAGTACTACACACATTGATTACCTAGTTTTATATTTTGAATTTGTTTTCCCTAAACACATCCTCGCATCCCAGGTTTGTTTTTTCCTTGACAAATTCATGTAAAGCGTTCTTGGAATTTGGCCAAAAAAGCTCTCTTAGAAAGCAGCATAATTAAGTTGACTACCTTCATGTTTGTTAGCATGATTATAATTCCATCGTGCAGAGATGCTGAAGGTGTTTTGAATCTCATTTGTTCTTTAGACAGCTACAACGATGCAAGAGGAACGAGATCTCGCTCCCTCCTTTCAATACTCCCGAGGTTCACTTCTCAATATTTCATGCCGAGCAGGAGCTCTCGAAATTACAGACATTCAGAGGACTCTTTGAAAGGCTGTTTTGTTTGCTGTAGAAATATGGTGAGATGAGCCATACAAATGAACTCGATGAATATGGAAATAGCCAGAGAGAGTCGGTGATGACTAAGAACGAAGGTGAAAAGTTCACAGCTGACAAGTCTTGCTCCCAGTTGTTGTTTTTTTCTGGTGAGCTTGAATTGTAATTTTGGACACTTTGTGTCATCGGCAGATTTCTCAATATATGAAAATGAATGAGCAATCAGATTCTGGCACAAATTATGACAGAATTTTCATTTTTTGGGTGAACTATCCTTTTACATTTCCATCTGTTTTCCAAACAAAGCAACTGTATTACTTCAGCAGACATTTAATATACAGTATCTTACAGAAGTGAGTACACCCCTCGCATTTTTTTTTAAATATTTTATTATATTTTTTCATGTGACAACACTGAAGAAATGTAAATGTAAAGTAGTGAGTGTACAGCTTGTATAACAGTGTAAATTTGCTGTCCCCTCAGAAAAATTCAACACACAGCCATTAATGTCTAAACCGCTGGCCACAAAAGTTAGTACACCCCTAAGCAAAAATGTCCAAACTGTCAATATTTTGTGTGGCCACCATTATTTTCCAGCACTGCCTTAACCCTCTTGGGCATGAAGTTCACCAGAGCTTCACGGGTTGCCACTGGAGTCCTCTATGACGACATCACGGAGCTGGTGGATGTTAGAGACCTTGTGCTCCTCCACCTTCTGTTTGAGGATGCCCCACAGATGCTCAATAGGGTTTAGGTCTGGAGACATGCTTAGCCAGTCCATCACCTTTAACCTCAGCTTCTTTAGCAAGGCAGTGGTCGTCTTGGAAGTGTTTGGGGTCGTATCATGTTGGAATACTGCCCTGCGGCCCAGTCTCCGAAGGGAGGGGATCATGCTCTGCTTCAGTATGTCACAGTACATGTTGGCATTCATGGTTCCCTCAATGAACTGTATCTCCCCCAGTGCCAGCAGCACTCATGCAGCCCCAGAGCATGACACCCCCACCACCATGCTTGACTGTAGGCAAGACACACTTGTCTTTGTACTCCTCACCTGGTTGCCGCCACACACACTTGACACCATCTGAACCAAATAAGTTTATCTTGGTCTCATCAGACCACAGAACATGGTTCCAGTAATCCATGTCCTTAGTCTGCTTGTCTTCAGCAAACTGTTTGTGGGCTTTCTTGTGCATCATCTTTAGAAGAGGCTTCCTTCTGGGACGACAGCCATGCAGACCAATCTGATGCAGTGTGCGGCGTATGGTCTGAGCACTGACAGGTTGACCCCCCCCCACCCCTTCAACCTCTGCAGCAATGCTAACAACACTCATACATCTATTTCCCAAACACAACCTCTGGATAGGACGCTGAGCACGAGCACTCAACTTCTCTGGTCGACCATGGCGAGGCCTGTTCTGAGTGGAACCGGTCCTGTTAAACCACTGTATGGTCTTGGCCACCGTGCTGCAGCTCAGTTTCAGGGTCTTGGCAATCTTCTTATAGCCAACGCTATCTTTATGTAGAGCAACATTTATTTTTTTCAGATCCTCAGAGAGGTCTGAAAACGAGATGTGTTCAGGTGCATTGTTGGCACGTTGCCATTTTGAGGAACTGAAACTAGACTGCGCCATAGACCAACTCAAACCTGGTCTATAGTCTAAAGTCAATGGCGCAATTTTTTTTTGTCATTTAAAGAACGCGTTGGTAGAAAATACGCCTCTGGGCGGGTCCACAACGTGCCTTCACTTTGCGTATTACACACAGGGAGTGCGCAGCAGCACACAAACATGCCAAATATTAAAAATTAAATGATTACAGTATAAAACAATATTATTGTGTAGGCTACATAAATATAAAAATGTCATACATGTCATAATAGATAGTCATTGTGTGTATCAGAATTATCCTACCTATTTGCTCGCACATGAGCAGATCCGTTTCCTCTCCAGAGACGCGTTCAGTCTGTGCATAAATGTGTGTAAATAACGGATATGCCTTGCACAAGCACAACTTGCTCTTAAAGGGAATGGGAGATGAGACTCTGATTGGTTTATTGCACGTTACGCCCAAAAAACACCCATTACTCATTAAGAGAACAGGGATAACCCGTTTAGACCATGCGTTGGGCGCGCCGGCCGTTTTCCCGTCGTTAAACTAGCTAAACTAAACTAAACTAATACTGCGATACAGCATTAACCTTTTAGCACATTTTATTTCAATACTGTCATGATATGAACAACAACTAGTGTAATAAAATGCTGACAGAGTCACGTTCATCAGTTTCATATAAAATGAAGCACGCTTTTAGTGCCACTCAATTAGTTTTATAAGTGTTAGGACAAAATGTTCTTAAAACTATTTTTATGGAATGTTGCTATAACTTCATTAATGTTTGATTTATACTCTCGTAACATTGAGACATTGTATTTGTACTTGATAAATGTTTAAGAAACAATTTTGTAACATTTATAACGTTATATTTATGACAAGAACATTTAAAAAATATTTTGTACCCTTTAAAAAAAACATTCTAATCCTCATAAGAAAACTGGACATTTCGGCATTTTAGAAACAATTCAAAATAATGTTTCCCACAACCTTTTTATAACCTAAATGTGTTACCTGGGTTAAAGGTGTTTAACTGAATAAAAGGGTCTGGAATGACACGAGGGTGCAAAGGAAACAGATGAGTAAACATTACAGGATTTTCATTTTTGTCTGAACTGTTCCTTTAACAATCACAATTTATTTATTTATTTTCACCATGATCTCAGCAGGTCAAGACTCTCATTGAACTCGCAGTCATATAAGAACCGATGCTATCGCTGCTGCTCACCAAAACAGGAAACGGTTAAACATATGGACGTAAATGGTGTGTCCATTAGGAGGATGTGTGTGTGTGTATGTCTGTGTGTGTGTGTGTGTGTGTCTGTGTGTGTGTGTGTGTGTCTGCTCTCAAGAATTCTTCCCTGGTTGGTGGAGACAGGAATACTTTCATCAAAACAGAAAGCATATATTAATAGACAGGGAATGAATGAGCACGTCTTTTGTCTGAAAACGGGAATGTGTTTTAAACATTCTTCTGCAAAATTCTTCACTGTTTTTCTGGATTTTCGTGATGCTTTCGGCTCATTGTCTCATGATGTCATGCTCTATGCATGTGAAATAAGACTACCACGGCCATATGTGGATGTGATCAAGGATGTCTACAATAACTCATACGTCCAAGTAATATGTGGAAGTGCCTTAACTGTCCTATACCACTCAAGTCGGTATTAAGACCGGCTGCCCTGGAGTGTATTAACTTTATATTAGCGATTAACTCCTGTGAAATGTGTGTGGGTGCGCACCAGCAGGTGTACGATCTCCCAATCCAGTACAAGTTATGCGGATGATGTGGAAATATCTTCACGAGATGAGAATGTAATTCATAATATGTTCTTCGTACCGATGACTTCATAAGTGTCTGTTTGGATATGAAACATACAAAGTGTGTGCTGAAAGACGGAGTGGAGGAAATAGATGGTATAGATCAAAGTCTGTAAACCCCCGTCTTTGTGCGCATAAACCTATCCGTCTATACGAACGTCATGAAACCTACCCTTATCTGGGGCATAAATTCAATGTCAGCGGTGACTGGGAGGAACAGGTTACAGAGCTGTGTCTGTTTACCCGAAGACTTGCATGATGTTCTTCCCCTCTTCCCATAATGATGAAGATGAGGCTATAAGTGTGCGATGTAAAATTCAACATCTAATTATGAATGTTCATATTCCACAATGCACACTTTCAACATTGAATGATGAAATGGTAAAGTTAGTGAGAAAATGGCTGTCTTAATAGCCATACAACTCGAGATATCATTTTCCAGTGCGCCGAGACGGAGGTCTCGTGTCCCGAACATTGAATGTTTATACTGTCCAGAACAGGTCATCTTCTTAACATGTGAACAACGACGACACATCTGTCCGAGAGTTGGCACGTGAGTCACTTTTCCTACATCTACAGCGGCGTAAAATACCGGCTGTTCGTGCAACGAGCAACAGTTTCTTGGATTTAAATTAAAACCGAATGGAAAATTGGATATCAAAACAGCGGGATTTGGAGTACGCTTATGGCTGGTTTAAATGATCTATGCCAGCGTACAGGACTGCAGCTCTCCTGGCAAGGACCCCACGGAGCGGTAGTGGTCCTTAATGAGAATATAATAACAGACCCGCATATCTCTACTCTAGGGTATCCACACAGAAGATATACCTCGTCAATTATCGACCAATAATGTAAGAGTTACTTCTTCATCTCAGAAAAACCCAAAGTGCTCAGATTGGAGGGCTGAAACTACAGGGGAAATTAGCACTTCTCCAATCAGCGGATCATTCAGTATCCCATTCTGTTTTGATGAACTGTTCATTCAGAGGATTCTCATTTTTATGTTAAAGCACGGCTCAGTGTCTTCCAACTATGTACAATTTAAATGGTACCCGTCAAAATACAACTCCTATTGCTTACATAAATCAACAGGACAATAAACAGTCGCTCACATCTTAAACGGATGTTGTTGCTACAAAGGACTTTTTCCAGACACGATCGCCTGGTTGATTTGATTGTAAAGACTTGAAACAATACATAAAGAAGTCAGATTTACCAGCACACTACTGTTGAATTGAGCTGGTTATGTCCAACACATATAACCGAGACTATTTTAAAAACTCC
Organism: Schizopygopsis malacanthus; assembly: GCA_027474115.1. Taxonomy (NCBI): domain Eukaryota; kingdom Metazoa; phylum Chordata; class Actinopteri; order Cypriniformes; family Cyprinidae; genus Schizopygopsis; species Schizopygopsis malacanthus. The sequence continues at coordinate 26,742,183 of CM049883.1, forward strand.
CAAACACTCCTGACATGTGATTGGAACACGCTTTGAAGACTTTTTGTTATTGGTGGCTGCTCTTTTGATCTGTATTTGGTACCTGCTATCTTTCCAAATTGTGAAATATCAACCATTGGTTGAAGCATCCATAACTTGCACATGCAAGTTAATTACTCTAGTGTTTGGAAGTTTAGGTCTTGCACAAGAATGTGATTAAAGGACTGCAGTTGGGTGGATTGCAAAAAAAGCAAGCAAAAAAACGTGCTAAATTTTGTTCGTTTCCCATATGGAGAGCAAATATGGAAACGGAGATGTTTTGTCCCTTGAGTGTTGAATGCCGTTCACTAAGGACTTGTGATATGTTAGCCATGTGTACCTGTCATTCTGCAACTTACTTCCCTAAGTATTTGGATTCTGTTTTTGTGTGTGTGTGTGTGTGTGTGTGTGTGTGTGTGTGGATCCAAATAAAAGAAGAAAATGTGTGGTGTGTCTGTGTGTGACTGTGTGTGTGTGTGTGTCTGTGTGTGACTGTGTGTCTGTGTGTGACTGTGTGTGTGTGTCTGTCTGTCTGTGTGTGTGTGTGTGTGTGTGTGTGTGTCTGTGTGTGAGACTGTGTGTGTGTGTGTGTGTCTGTGTGTGTGTGTCTGTGTCTGTGTGTGTGTGTGTGTGTGTGTGTGTGTCTGTGTGTGTGTGTGTGTGTGTGTGTGTGTGTCTGTCTGTGTGTGAGTGTGTGAGTGTGTGTGTGTGTGTGTGTCTGTGTGTGTGTGTGTGCATGTTTATGTGGTTTAGAGGACACAAATTTGTATAATGACTGGGTATGACTAGGTATTACAAGGAGAAGGTGATTTATGAGGACATTTTCAGTGTCCCCATAATTTAAAATGCTTATAAATCATACAGAGTGAGTTTTTTTGAGGGAAAATAGAAATGCACCGTCTCCTGTGAGGGCTAAGTTTAGGTGTAGGGTAGGTGTAGGGCAATAGCACATACAGCTTGTACAGTATAAAAACCATTACGCCTATGGAGAGTCCCCGTAAACCATAAAAACCAACGTGTGTGTGTGCGTGTGTGTGTGGACAGACACGGGGAAAATAGCACCTCTCACATGACCGACCAACACGCAAGGCCCAATAAACACTCTCGACACGACCTCAACATTTGATCCATTTGCCGCGAGAGCCAAGGTTGTTTACTGCTTAACTGACGACGCTGGGCTGGTGTTTGCACGGCCCGTGAGCTCAGGGCTGGGGAGGATAACAGATGAGGTGGCCCTGTATGTTTGGGCAGTGGGGGTTGGTGCGTCTCACCCCGCGGCACAAACAAGCTCTTTTTATAGCCAAACCAGCTGAAGACTTAGGATCAGCAGAATGCAATTTAGAGCCGGCCATCTCTTAAGTTACATCACAAGACCTCCTGAGGATGTGACCAACTGCTTATAGAATCACTAGCAGTCCTTTGTTGCTGAATATGTTTGACCTGGAGTGGAATAAAATCACTCCAAATTATTTCAATTGCTTTGGTTTGAAGGACAAATATCTGAACCTTGTTTAAATTCAGACTTAAGCAAAATTACTTTTTGTTTTCTTTAAAAAAAATTTATCAAAATGAGGTGACTTTTAGCTTAAAACAATAACAAATATCTGCCAACGGGTTCAGAAAAATCAACTGGGAAATGATTTTTCTGACTCTACTGGTGAGAAAACAAGAAATATTAAGAAAACAAGACTTAATATTAAGTGATTTTGCCTAATGTATCTTCAATTTATGAACAAAACAAGACAAAAAATACTAAATACACAGAAAAAGTTCTGTTCTGAAAAATACACAGTTTTTTCTTCTTAATATTTTTGTTGTTTTCCATAATAAATATCTAAACATTCATAAATCAATATATAAGCAAAATGACATGATATCAAATCTTGTTTTCTGAAAAGTGCATTAAAATGAAGTTAATTTAAAACTGTAAATGCTCTGAAATTTTCTGAAAAACATCAAAATTAAAGCAAAAATAAAATAAATTCTGCCAATGCTGTTAGAAAAAATAAACTCGTTTTCCATTGAATGAAGTTTATTGTTCTGACCCCATGGCTGTAATTCTTGTTTTAATCTTAAATTCACTTAATTTTGATACATTTTTCAGAAAATAAGACTAATAAATCTTATGTCATGTTGCCTCTCAAGTAAATAAAACTTGATTTAAGAATGTTTAGAATTTTTTACTGTAAAACAAGACAAAGATACAGTTGAGCTCAGATATTGATCTGCATAATAAACGGTGCATTTGCAAACAGACCTATTGTGATTTACACAAGGCTTTTTTCAGTCCATTTATGCTCTGATTTCAGCAAATGCATTGCTCTTCGGTGAATTTCAAATTAGTGCACTGATGGAAAATATCCTCGGGCTAAATTGTTAAATATTTGAG
>CM049883.1:26749589-26782089 GCA_027474115.1 Schizopygopsis malacanthus
GGACTGGATCTGGTGACTGCTGTGATCATCTGATCTGGATACGGACTGGATCTGGTGACTGCAGTGATCATCTGATCGGACTGGATCTGGTGACGGACTGATCTGATCGGACTGGTGACTGCAGTGATCATCTGATCTGGATACGGACTGGATCTGGTGACTGCAGTGATCATCTGATCTGGATACGGACTGGATCTGGTGACTGCAGTGATCATCTGATCTGGATACGGACTGGATCTGGTGACTGCAGTGATCATCTGATCTGGATACGGACTGGATCTGGTGACTGCAGTGATCATCTGATCTGGATACGGACTGGATCTGGTGACTGCTGATCATCTGATCTGGATACGGACTGGATCTGGTGACTGCTGATCATCTGATCTGGATACGGACTGGATCTGGTGACTGCGGTGATCATCTGATCTGGATACGGACTGGATCTGGTGACTGCAGTGATCATCTGATCTGGATACGGACTGGATCTGGTGACTGCGGTGATCATCTGATCTGGATACGGACTGGATCTGGTGACTGCGGTGATCATCTGATCTGGATACGGACTGGATCTGGTGACTGCAGTGATCATCTGATCTGGATACGGACTGGATCTGGTGACTGCGGTGATCATCTGATCTGGATACGGACTGGATCTGGTGACTGCGGTGATCATCTGATCTGGATACGGACTGGATCTGGTGACTGCAGTGATCATCTGATCTGGATACGGACTGGATCTGGTGACTGCGGTGATCATCTGATCTGGATACGGACTGGATCTGGTGACTGCAGTGATCATCTGATCTGGATACGGACTGGATCTGGTGACTGCGGTGATCATCTGATCTGGATACGGACTGGATCTGGTGACTGCGGTGATCATCTGATCTGGATACGGACTGGATCTGGTGACTGCAGTGATCATCTGATCTGGATACGGACTGGATCTGGTGACTGCAGTGATCATCTGATCTGGATACGGACTGGATCTGGTGACTGCAGTGATCATCTGATCTGGATACGGACTGGATCTGGTGACTGCAGTGATCATCTGATCTGGATACGGACTGGATCTGGTGACTGCGGTGATCATCTGATCTGGATACGGACTGGATCTGGTGACTGCAGTGATCATCTGATCTGGATACGGACTGGATCTGGTGACTGCAGTGATCATCTGATCTGGATACGGACTGGATCTGGTGACTGCAGTGATCATCTGATCTGGATACGGACTGGATCTGGTGACTGCAGTGATCATCTGATCTGGATACGGACTGGATCTGGTGACTGCAGTGATCATCTGATCTGGATACGGACTGGATCTGGTGACTGCGGTGATCATCTGATCTGGATACGGACTGGATCTGGTGACTGCAGTGATCATCTGATCTGGATACGGACTGGATCTGGTGACTGCAGTGATCATCTGATCTGGATACGGACTGGATCTGGTGACTGCAGTGATCATCTGATCTGGATACGGACTGGATCTGGTGACTGCAGTGATCATCTGGATCTGGATACGGACTGGATCTGGTGACTGCAGTGATCATCTGATCTGGATACGGACTGGATCTGGTGACTGCAGTGATCATCTGATCTGGATACGGACTGGATCTGGTGACTGCAGTGATCATCTGATCTGGATACGGACTGGATCTGGTGACTGCAGTGATCATCTGATCTGGATACGGACTGGATCTGGTGACTGCAGTGATCATCTGATCTGGATACGGACTGGATCTGGTGACTGCAGTGATCATCTGATCTGGATACGGACTGGATCTGGTGACTGCAGTGATCATCTGATCTGGATACGGACTGGATCTGGTGACTGCAGTGATCATCTGATCTGGATACGGACTGGATCTGGTGACTGCAGTGATCATCTGATCTGGATACGGACTGGATCTGGTGACTGCGGTGATCATCTGATCTGGATACGGACTGGATCTGGTGACTGCGGTGATCATCTGATCTGGATACGGACTGGATCTGGTGACTGCGGTGATCATCTGATCTGGATACGGACTGGATCTGGTGACTGCGGTGATCATCTGATCTGGATACGGACTGGATCTGGTGACTGCGGTGATCATCTGATCTGGATACGGACTGGATCTGGTGACTGCGGTGATCATCTGATCTGGATACGGACTGGATCTGGTGACTGCGGTGATCATCTGATCTGGATACGGACTGGATCTGGTGACTGCTGTGATCATCTGATCTGGATACGGACTGGATCTGGTGACTGCGGTGATCATCTGATCTGGATACGGACTGGATCTGGTGACTGCGGTGATCATCTGATCTGGATACGGACTGGATCTGGTGACTGCAGTGATCATCTGATCTGGATACGGACTGGATCTGGTGACTGCAGTGATCATCTGATCTGGATACGGACTGGATCTGGTGACTGCAGTGATCATCTGATCTGGATACGGACTGGATCTGGTGACTGCAGTGATCATCTGATCTGGATACGGACTGGATCTGGTGACTGCAGTGATCATCTGATCTGGATACGGACTGGATCTGGTGACTGCAGTGATCATCTGGGCTGGATACGGACTGGATCTGGTGACTGCAGTGATCATCTGATCTGGATACGGACTGGATCTGGTGACTGCAGTGATCATCTGATCTGGATACGGACTGGATCTGGTGACTGCAGTGATCATCTGATCTGGATACGGACTGGATCTGGTGACTGCAGTGATCATCTGATCTGGATACGGACTGGATCTGGTGACTGCAGTGATCATCTGATCTGGATACGGACTGGATCTGGTGACTGCGGTGATCATCTGATCTGGATACGGACTGGATCTGGTGTCTGGCTACGGTGACCTCGGAATAAGAATAAAACCGACTAATATTAGCGTAGACGCCATTCTTCTAACAAAGTACATTGGGTGTTATGGGAAGTGTTCCCCGTTCAGGTTGACCTAATTAATGCAGCCTAACAATCCTTTAACGGATTTGAATATTAGAAATGTGTTAGTTTGTTATGTGTAAGCCAGGTTAAATATTTTTTTTTAATCTAGATTTAAACTGACAGAGTGTGTCTGCCTCCCGAACAGTGTTAGGAAGATTGTTCCAGGATTTGGGAGCTAATGCAGTGCATCTGAATGGATGGATACAATTTTATCTCTTATTGTTATCTCTAAAGTTGTTCATAAAATCATTTCTACTGCGCTGTTGGGAAATGCCTGCACTTGTTGATGTGATATATTTTTCTAATTGATCCACTATATTGAATAAATACTTGGAGTTGTGTGCGTTCTCTTCAAAAAGAGATGAAAAGTAATCAGATCTAGCCGTTTTTAAGGATTTTCTGTATGAGAAAGTATTTTCCTGCTATGCAATATGAAATACCTCTAGTTTTGTTTTACTCCAGCTGCGCTGCATTTTCCTCTCTTTAGGGCGGTCGGACTGTTTTCCTTAATCGTCCTTAAGCATGAAGAAGCAACCGTATATAAAGTGCTAGAAAAGAGTCCATAGTTTCTGTTACATCATCAAGTTGTTCTGAGCTATTAGATATGCTGAGGAATTCAGATATGCCAGGAAGATTATTTACAAAGCAGTATTTTGTGGTAGAAGTGATGGTTCTACCATATTTGTAATAAGGAGTTGAATTTGTAGCTTTAGCTATAAGGAGTATACACAAGACTAGATAATGATCCGAGATATCATCCCTCTGCTGCAATTTCATGTGACAGTATTAAACGTTTGAATAATTTACGACGTCTTGCAAAAGTTAAACCTTTTCTTTCTCTAAAGAACTCTGAAATAGTTATACATAGTTGTATTACTTCACGTCTTGACTATTGTAATTCACTCTACTATGGAGCTAACAATCTTCGATTGGACGTCTTCAAATGGTACAAAATGCTGCTGACTGTAGTCGCAAATTCGATCACATATCTCCCATTTTAACTTCACTGCACTGGCTACCAGTCAAACAGAGAATCGAATTTAAAATTTTAGTTTTTAAAGCATTACATGGCCTTGCTCCAGCTTATTTATCTGATCTCTTACATTGTCATAATCCGTCCAGGGCTTAGATCCGGCCACCTTGGAGTGCTTTCTGTTCGTCGATCACGGTTAAAACATCGTGGAGACCGTGCTTTTGCGATAGCGGGCCCTAAACGCTGGAATAGTCTCCCGGGATCAATCCGAATGGTGTCATCACTCTCCTCTTTTACATTTAAACTTAAAGCACACCTTCTTAGTGTGGGTTCCTAATGTATTATTCTAATCGTATGTATGCTATCCTATAGATTGTTATAGATTCTGTTTTATATTTGAGCTTCCTGATCTGTACAGCACTTTGGTCAACCTTGGGTTGTTTTTAAATGTGCTTTATAAATAAACAATCAATCAATCAATAAATATAGAGTATGTTTTCATCAATGAGTAGGTCCTGACACGTGTTTTCTAACCCTGATAGAGTTCAGAATGTCTATGAATGCTGATCATCTTTTTCATTATCACACGGATATTAAAATCACCAACAATAAAGGCTTTATCTGCAGATAGAAATCAGCTAATTCTTTGATAAAGTCTGTATGGTGTCCTGGTGGCTTGTATATATATTAGCCAGTACAAACATCACAGGGGATTTATCATCAACACTTGTTTCTCTGGATAATGTTGTATGAAGCACCATTACTTCAAATCAATTGTACTAGATACCCGACCTCTGAGAAATACTGAAGATCTCAGGGCTTTATTTTCTGTTTTAGGCTTTAAAAGCATGAATGAAACCATAATATTTCATTTGACACGTTGAAAATTATTTTGATGTATTTAATTATAAGTTAAATATATTCATATTACAATATTTGTATATTCACACATTCAAATTATATATTTTTTTATATTATATATATTTTTAGGGCTGCCAACATTAACTATTTATTATTTTGTTATTTGAAAATGGTACATTTTATATTTTTCTCAACAGCTGGATATGAACTAAATGAACAGTTTATATCAGAAAGTTATTAATTATACATTCATAATATACATGTAAATAAATAAATTCAATGTTAATTTTTAGGTCTGCATTTTATTAACACTTTTTCTTATTGTATTATTTACAAATTGTACATTCAATTTTTTTTTGTTCAGTGGTTGGAAATAATTTTCCAATTTTCATGGGACCAAAATGTTGTAAATGAATACATTTATATTTTGATACATTTGCAAGTGTGGATAGTGTGTGGGATTTATTCTTTTTATTTTATTATAAAAAAAAGGCATTTAATTTTTTCTCATCGGTTGGAAATGATTGTCCAATTTTGATCAGAAAGCTTATGAAAGCTTCATTTCTCCCTCACTGGGGTAAAAATCCTGAGTTCTGAAAGTTATGTTTTCTAATGCATGAAGCTCTTTAATCTCGTAAGATCAAGGACATTTGAGTCCTGGCCCTTTAACAAGTAAAAAAACGTGTTAGCACTTCATATAAAGTGATCAAAGCAGAACTTTGGGATGACGGCATGCTACAAATACGAGCAGCCAATGAACAGATGAAAGTGCATATGAGCAGGTGGCAAGATGAGTCCATCTGAAATCAGTGCATGATCACAGAAAAGCCCCTTCATCTCGCTCTCTTTCATTCTTCTCTCCATCCATGCTTTAAAACAGGCGTCTGGTTGGTTAATTGTGAAGTCATCGCTCTGTATGTTGACGTGCATCATGTTTTTAGGAGCTCAGCTCCTCATCAGGTTATTTGAGATAAACCCTTGCACACTTGTAAGACAAAACGCTGCTGAGTTGATCAAAGGCAGGATTTGCACATCAATATACACAACACGGGATGAATTAATGGGCTGCGAGGCTTGTTTCTCTCTCCTCTCTCTGTATCACACATTAAAAGCCGGGCCGGGGCTGTTATTCTTGTTGCATTAGTGCACAAAGATATGTGCGTCATTAGACGTGTGCGCTAGACTGCAAAGAGCCATCGTGAAGAGGAAAACATGCACACATAAAACAGCTCGTGTGAGTCCATATCAGTGTATTTAAATCACACATCTCTGCATACACACTTCCAAACCTGTTTCTTTAGTCATTTGGACATATTTCACATGAATGAGCCTTTTTCAACAATTATTATTATTATGCATTTTTCCATTTTTGCCATATAAATTCTGTAAAGCACTTATTAATAAAAAAAAGGTAAAGACTTAGAATAGAATGTTTTCTATCTTTTATTTTATTATTTTTGAAGTATCTGAAACACATAAAATCACGAAGAAGAAAAAACATACTGCTTTTTATTTATTATATATATATTTTTTTTTTTTGTTGCCAAAAACAGTGATATACTTTATAATTGTTTAAGGAAAAACAAAAATCATTTAGAACTGCAATCCTGTTAATAAAAATGTATAAATAAAAAAAAAGATGCAATGAATAAGTCATGATAGCACATATATCCATTTTTTTAACTCATCAAAATAATTGAAGAACTACATTTTTTAAGTCAGTTTAATGTAATTTAATTTGCAATGACTTGAACAGCCGATTTGATTACTTGTTTCAGCTACTCTCTCTGACCGTGAATGATCTTCAGCTGTTTGTTAATTGCTGATAAACTCTCATTAAGTAGATATTTGGCTATCGGTAAACATCCTCCAATATGATGTTTCAGAAGAAGATTTGATTAAAGATTACACAGTGTTTTATTCTCTGGAATAATATGCACAATGTTCACAGTAACACGAGGGTACGGTAAGAAGTAGAATAACTATTGTTGAAAACATAGACCCTTAGAAACGCTACGGATTAAATTCAAGTCGAAGAGAATGTGATTTACAAGCCCGGCATGTACTTTTCTGAATAACAATATGCCTCGTCCCTTATTATCTCCTCCCAGGCCATCCGCAGTGTTGAATTTAAAAAAGAAACATTTGTGAAAGCTTTGAAAAGTCTAGACAATTCCCACTCTTTATTCCTGCCGCCATCAGCCATTTAAAGAGAAAAGAGACGCTGCTGTTGAACCCCAGAGCCAACACACCCGAACCCTTTGTCCCCTAAAGCAGCGGAGTCACATGACCCTCAGTGTCCAGTCATTTCAATAGGTGTGAGTCCTGTGACCTTTACAGTGATGGTCATTCAGATAAACCGCCTCCAAACGCAATGATCCTTCATGAACAAATAAAACAGCCTTGTGAAAGACAATCGTGCTTCGTTGTTTTGAATATACACATCACATTTGAAAAGCATATTTTTTCATAATAATGAATTAAAAGGCCATTTGAGAGGCTTAATGAGAGACACTTTCATGACTGTGAGTTTTAAGACACTTCAGTACTTTGTAATGTCAAATTAAGTTACCTTCAACAATAATTTGTTATAGAATTAATAATATATGTAAAAACATCACTGTTTTTGGCTAGAAATATACACTTATAATGTGTGTGTGTGTGTGTGTGTGTGGTGTGTGTGTGTGTGTGTGGTGTGTGTGTGTGTGTGTGTGTGTGTGTGTGGTGTGTGTGTGTGTGTGTGGTGTGTGTGTGTGTGTGTGTGTGTGTGTGGTGTGTGTGTGTGTGGTGTGTGTGTGAAGTATCGATGTGTGTGTGTGTGCCTGTGTGTGTGGTGCAAAAGTGTGTGATGTGTGTGTGTTCTTAAATCAGACGGACTGTGTGGACGGACTTCTTAAAAATGCAAATCAACTCTGTGTGCGGGAGAAATGTGGTGTTTGTGTAACGTGTGTACAAACGTGCTTTATCAGTGTGTGTGACATCAAACATTTCCTAAAGTGTGAAATACAGTGATATAAAAACACCTGTGTGCATGTGTGTTATTCAACAAAGTGTGTATTGTGGTGTGTCAAATAAATGTGTGTGAAACACATCCCACAGTGTTCATTACTCATCACTTTAACTGTGTGTGTGTGTGTGGTGTGTGTGTGTGTTTTTTCACCGTGTGACTGAGGAATCTTTAACTGTGTGTGTGTGTGTCATTTAACTTCATTAAAAAAAGTGTGTCTTCATGTGTGTGGTGTGTGTGTGTGGTGTGTGCGTGTTCATAAAATAATATTATGTGTGTGGTGTGTGTATATTTTAATCTTTGTGGTGTGTGTGTGTGTGAACTTTGTTTTAATTAGTACATGTGTAAATGTGTTTAAATATACTTTTAACTAAGTGTGTGTGTGTGTTAACAAATATCTATTACCATTAACTTAAGTTCTACTATTAGTTAGATGTGTTCATTTTAAAAGTGTGTCAAAAATAAAATAAATGTTTTATTAAAGTTTGGCATGTGTGTGTGACCTACAACAAAAACAACACACTCACAACCTACACTAGTGTGTGTTTTTGTGTAAAATATACCTCATTGTGTGACCCCCTGTGTGTGTGAAAATGGTATCGTGTGGTGTGTGTGTATCGTGACAACACTAGTGTGGTGTGTGTACATATATAGATACAAATATATAACAAATTATTAGTGTAGATATATAAATGACACTTTTGAAGCAGAGAAATATAGAAATAAAATATATAAACATATACTATTATATATATTATAAACATATTACACACATATATATATTTATACTTATTCATTATTTTAGATCTACATTTATTTGCCTGAAATGGTGATGTACTCTATAATTTTAAGGTAGAGAAAATTAATTTAAAAAAAGTTTCTTAACACAAAGCATACATCATAATATCAAATTAAAAGTTTTACCTAGAAATGCATTTTAAATCATTATATTTAGTATGTTTTGTGCATTAAAGAAGTGCACTTATTTGTGTGTTGTCGAACATACTGAACAACATTATAAGGAACTAGATTATAATTTGTAACTGTAGTTTGTTATTCAATATTACATCAATAGAAATGACGTTAAAGTATATTTTAGTTTACTGTGAATTATTGTCAGTGCATTATGCATTACATATAAAGACATAATAAGTGGGTCAGAAAAGTACTCTAATTTGAAGTACATTTGAACTTTAACACATTTGCATTAAATTGCAAATGCAATAAAGTTTAATGAAAACGTAACACTTAGATGTACAGTATAAACACATGCTAAAGTGTTGGTGGTGTTGTTTATGGAGGAGGTAGCGAGTGCAACAGGTGGCTTGACATATGCACGCTATAACTGTGGCAAACATAAGTGATCGGTTAATGATAAGAGCATGCACTGGCTCTGCTCCTCACCGTACAGAAGCACGCGTTTGTCCAGGCACCTGCTGCTTGTGTTGTGTTCTGCTTCAGGCCTGCAGCGTCAGCTGTTCACAGCAGCAAGTGCTGGAGTCTGTCAGATACCAGATACCACACATCCAAACCGTCCCGCTATTGAGAACACAGATCCGCTTTCAGCCTTTCTCTCATGTGTCCGAAACGTGTCTGTAAGACTCTGTTAAGCGCTTCAGGTTAACACGATGCACAGGTCACATTCGCAAATCATGCACACAGACGTGCTAAGTTTAATAAACGGCGATGTGCAGATTTGAACGTCGCAAATTGCCATTTTCTGTGATGTTTTCTGCTCACTAGGGATGGGTATCGTTAAGGTTTTAACGGTATTACTACTCTTATCGATACTGCTTATCGATCCGGTACTTTAACGGTATTCTTATCGGTACTTTTTGTTATTTATATATATACATACATAAATACATACATACATACATACACATATATGTATGAAATATATATTTCTATGATAGATTAGCAGCTTAATTAACATGGCTTTATATTCTGAAATGTTAAATAAATATTTCATTAAATAAATATAAAACATCAATTTGTAAATGCACCAGTGTGCAGGCATTTTTAGTGTTTTATATACATAAGATAAGAGAGTAAGAACACGAACAAAGAAACAAAGTTAAATAAACTGACAAATATACCATTTGTCATACCATAAAACAAATGTAAAAAAAAAATAATACCACAGTGCTTTCATTTATCTATGATGGTCTACTAACATTAATGTTCAGGTAAATAATAGCTACAAAATAAATCTAAAAGTGATCAAATATAAATGAACACTGCATAGTTTTCACTGTATGTATTGATAGATTAATGCTTATTAAAGCTATTACTTTATTCAGATTAAGAGCTGTGAGTGATTTTCTCTTTGTATTTTGTTCTTTGATTAACATTGAAGAAGCTCCAATCGGTCACTGAGACAAAATATTGACACACAATTTTCTCCCGACTGTTCTCGTTCACTTTAAGATATAAACTGTGTTTAAGTGAATACATTTTTAAGTGAATTGATAAACAGAGCTAAAGATGAGCTTATTTGTCTCTCTTCTCATGCCGGCGCGTCGAGCCAAGTCACACATTTTCACATCCACAGTTAATTTGTTGAATAACAGACTGTGATGAATACGCCTGTTGACACAAAACACACACACGCCGAGCTGGACGGGAAACCAGACGTGTGTTTTCTAGACATCTGGTGAACGGCAGAGGCAACTTTTGCGCTTCAGGGGAAAAAAGTGTTTCGTATTATTCTCTTTTGCATTTCCTCCTCTAGGCAAGGGGTTGGCCTTGTGCCATACACTTTCACAAAGCGATCACTAGTAGGATTGTCTTAAGCCAACTGGTGAATCAAAACACCGGAGGCTGAAAAGGGAAATGAAAAGCTTAAGTTATCAGCGTTCCTGTAGGTTTAGCACAGTCACCGTCGGCATCAGAATAGCAAGCTCTCAGTAATTACTGATATGAAGTTTCAGTACACTAGACATCATGATTATTACTGAAATGTAGCCTCAAGCAAGCACCCCATCGCCGGTCGGTGAAATGTTCATGATACGTCTTACGTAAGAAAGCAGAAATACGCTGGGCATGTGAACAACAGCAGGTGCAAACTGAAACTGTACAAACTGACTCACAAAGGTCAGTCAAACGGTCAGACCGAGCCAAGGATTTGTCCTCAAACCACTCTATTAATACCAAATGAGCTGTATTAGGGTTGTAGACCACATACATGCAATTCACTGCAGGTTTCAGCTGAAATGAACACTAGTGGCATTCATTTTCATAAAGATCATATCTATGAGCATAAAACACTTTTACCGTAGTCCATGATTTATAAACTAATAGTTGATGTGTGCACCACATATACAGCTCCGTATGCTTGTCTTTTCTGAGATAGTAAACTTGCTCGGTAGTGCACCCGGTGCAGCATTGCACTTGTGATGTGAAGCGCTCGGGTACGAGTTCATCAAACACGAGTCATGATAAAACAGCTCAAAGACTTGTAGAAGCAAGATAAAATGACATGGTTGCTTCAGCAAATGTGTTTTTATCTCACGTTTGTTTTTGGTAACCCTGTCAGTTAGCTTTAGGTACTTTATTATCAAACATGATTTAACATTAATCTTTTAGCGCCAGTCATCAGACATTACAATCTGATGATATTTACAATCTGATATTTGGCTGAGATACAAATATTTGAAAATCTGGAATCTGAGGATGCAAAAAAATATTAAAAATATTGAGAAAATTGCCTTTAAATTTGTCCAAATGAAGTTCTTAGCAATGCATATTACTAATCAAAAATTAAGTTTTAATGTATTTACGGTAGAAAAAAATACTAAATATATTCATGGAACTTTACTTAATATCCTAATGATTTTTGGCATAAAAGAAAAATAATAATTTTGACCCATACAATGTATTTTTGCTACAAACATACCCCAGAGACTTAAAACTGGTTTTGTGCTCCAGGGTCACATACACATCAGATAAAAACTGCGCGAGCTTTGGATGTTTTGTGTTGTAAAAAGTAAAAGAAGAAGCAATGTAATTACACTGTCAGATATGCAGAATAAACCTGTCCTATGGTTACTGTGTACAGACCGCCAGGGCCATAACAGATTTTCTGAAATAATTAGCAGATTTCCTCTCAGACCTATTGGTTAATGATGATAAAGCACTAATTGTTGGAGATTTTAACATTCACGTTGATAATACAAATGATGCGTTAGGACTTGCGTTTACTGTCCTAATAAACTCTTTTGGAGTCAAGCAAAATGTCAACTCATCGTCATACGCTAGATTTAATAATATCGCATGGAATTGATGTTACTGATATAGATATCATACCTCAAAGTGATGATGTTACTGACCAATGTATCGTGCATGCTGCATATTACTGATATTAACTATATGGCTCCGCGTTATCGCCCAGGCAGAATTATTATTCCAGCCACTAAACACAGATTCACCAATAACCTGCCGGATTTATCTCAACTGCTCTGTGTACACATAAATGGGGAGTTGACAAATAAAAATTGGACTGTGTCCTATGGTGTGACATAGCAAAAATTTAGAAAAAACACTTAAAATACAAATAACATGAGAAAAATTACTATTCTTATAGCAAATAGCATGTTAGAGGTTATTTTTATTTAGTTTTTTTCTTCATTGTTAGAGGTTATTTTTATTTAGTTTTTTTCTTGATACACCATCCAATACGTCAACTAGAAACTAGACACAATGGGAACTATCTTCTCTAATACGTTAGAAACTGTTGCCCCCATCAAATTAAAAAAGGTTCGAGAAAAACGTGATAATAACAGTTATACCCATTCTCTGTAGCATTTTTACAATGGGTCTGGGTTGAATCAGACATATATGAAATAAATATGTTTGCTTTATTATATAATGCTTTATTGTGTCATGTAATTAGGATAGTGTTACGTTTTACTTTGTTATTTTTTATAAATAAATTCATCAGAACCCCTTTATCATAATCGGTTTTGTAATTTGCTTAATTTCATATTTAATTTAATGAAGAACGTCTCAAATGTTCTGTAAGTGTACAACTGTTTAGTATAAATGAATTTGACCTTTGAACCTAACGTTCTTTGACCTCAACCAGTATCTTTTAACTACATTTATAACAAGGTGTGGATGCTGAACCTTCAATCAATGTACAGTAAATCAGGATATTTGAACTTAAATTGCATAACAAAGATTATGGTGTAGGCCAGCCATAACCAGAGTGACTATTATAAGACATTCTGCAATATAAGCACGGTTCATATAACAAGGAGAATCCCTGTGCTGAGGATTTTCCTCTGACTCCTGGACTTTCACAGCACCCTTGAGCTTCAGCATTCAGTCAGGCTCTCGTACACAGCTGTGACACCTCAGCAGATCTGTGGCGTACCTCCATTACACCCAATCAGGAGTCCCAGCCCTGACTCGCTTACACAAGAGCGCCGCTGACAGATTAGGTGTCGTCACGGGCTCAAGTACACGGAGAGAAACGGCAATGAGGCAGGGTTTCCCAAATGATCGGAGAGAAGGTCAAAGGTGCCTGAGCTACGAACAGTGTGTGACACAGCAGCTGTGCGCCATAAACAAGAGGATCTGCTATAGAGCTACAGTACATGTCAATATGAGCGATTAAAATAGACTTGTCACTAATGTCATATCCCATTTACAAACCCGATTCCAAAAAAGTTGGGACACTGTACAAATTGTGAATAAAAAAGGAATGCAATAATTTACAAATCTCATAAACTTATATTTTATTCACAATAGAATATAGATATCAGATGTTGAAAATGAGACATTTTGAAATGTCATGCCAAATATTGGCTCATTTTGGATTTCATGAGAGATACACATTCCAAAAAAGTTGGGACAGGTAGCAATAAGAGGCCGAAAAGTTAAATGTACATATAAGGAACAGCTGGAGGACCAATTCGCAACTTATTAGGTCAATTGACAACATGATTGGGTATAAAAAGAGCCTCTCAGAGTGGCAGTGTCTCTCAGAAGTCAAGATGGGAAGAGGATCACCAATTCCCCCAATGCTGCGGCGAAAAATAGTGGAGCAATATCAGAAAGGAGTTTCTCAGAGAAAAATTGCAAAGAGTTTGAAGTTATCATCATCTACAGTGCATAATATCATCCAAAGATTCAGAGAATCTGGAACAATCTCTGTGCGTAAGGGTCAAGGCCGGAAAACCATACTGGATGCCCGTGATCTTCGGGCCCTTAGACGGCACTGCATCACATACAGGAATGCTACTGTAATGGAAATCACAACATGGGCTCAGGAATACTTCCAGAAAACATTGTCGGTGAACACAATCCATCGTGCCATTCGCCGTTGCCGGCTAAAACTCTATAGGTCAAAAAAGAAGCCATATCTAAACATGATCCAGAAGCGCAGGCGTTTTCTCTGGGCCAAGGCTCATTTAAAATGGACTGTGGCAAAGTGGAAAACTGTTCTGTGGTCAGACGAATCAAAATTTGAAGTTCTTTTTGGAAAACTGGGACGCCATGTCATCCGGACTAAAGAGGACAAGGACAACCCAAGTTGTTATCAGCGCTCAGTTCAGAAGCCTGCATCTCTGATGGTATGGGGTTGCATGAGTGCGTGTGGCATGGGCAGCTTACACATCTGGAAAGGCACCATCAATGCTGAAAGGTATATCCAAGTTCTAGAACAACATATGCTCCCATCCAGACGTCGTCTCTTTCAGGGAAGACCTTGCATTTTCCAACATGACAATGCCAGACCACATACTGCATCAATTACAACATCATGGCTGCGTAGAAGGATCCCAACTTTTTTGAGATGTGTTGATGCCATGAAATTTAAAATCAACTTATTTTTCCCTTAAAATGATAAATTTTCTCAGTTTAAACATTTGATATGTCATCTATGTTGTATTATGAATAAAATATTGAAATTTGAAACTTCCACATCATTGCATTCTGTTTTTATTCACAATTTGTACAGTGTCCCAACTTTTTTGGAATCGGGTTTGTATGTCTCTAAATATGTATGAGACTAAACGTGCCTGGGGTAATTAACTCTTTAAAACCCTCCATATTTAATATTTTAGAAATACAGAGTGCTTACTTAAAGTTTCTTTTAGAATATAATAAGTATGTAATATAATTGTATTATATTATTTATTATACAGTAACAACATAATGAAGTTATTTGTGGAACTGCTGTTTTCTCTATTCATCCCGGCAACTCTAACATACTCCGACATACTCTGACAACTAATCAACCAATTGTGTGAGTTTGGGATGGGGCTGTTTGTTTGCCTGACCAATGACAGATTAATGGAGGATAATAGTCTGAAAACAGTCATTATGTTTCAACTCAGGCTCATTGGGGGGGGGTGCGTAATACACAAGTGCAATGCTGCACCGGGTGCGCTAACGAGCAAGTTTACTACGTCAGAAAAGACAATCATATTGAGCTGGTTGTGGTGCAAACATCAAAATGTATTAGTTTCATGCACTATGATAAAAGAGTTTTGAGCTCAACATAGCATTGTGCAAGGAATCACACAAAAATAGGTCTTTATTAATTTATAATTGGTCACTGTAATAATAAATTGTGTCAAAAGGAATAAAAGCGGTTGGTGTTTTACTGCCAGCGAATTGTAGATTTTTGCAAAGCTTATGTTTTATTTTTGCACAGTGCATCATCATATATTGTTGTTTATGACCATTCAGCAAGTTATTTAAAACATATAAAAGAACATATTATGAATATTGCTGAACAGAATGACACAGAGAAATATGCAACACTGGAGTGATAATATATTCTCTTGAAGTTCTCTGAATCTAGGACAGTTGTCCGTCTTATAACGCAGAAATGTGTGAGCTCTAAAAAAACATAGGCTTTGAGAAATGACATGCTGATTGTTAGTCCAGTCGAGTCTCATGCACATAAACGTCTGGTCTGCTTGTGCCTTCTGGGAGACGCTTTCACAGCCTTGAAAGAGTAATGCAAAATCTGCTCAGATAGATTAAAGGGAATTATGATGAATCACTTCGTTATACATGTTCAGCAGGTTTGTACTGGTGCCCCCCCCCCCCCATTCCATGTGAGTAGGCTTTTATGCACAATCTCTTTTGTACTGTGTTAAAGATCACAACAGCAGTTGGCTACAAAAATGAGTATCGAGAACAATCACACAGTGGCGGCTGGCCAATAGAGGGCGCTCCCTGAAC
Organism: Schizopygopsis malacanthus; assembly: GCA_027474115.1. Lineage (NCBI taxonomy): Eukaryota > Metazoa > Chordata > Actinopteri > Cypriniformes > Cyprinidae > Schizopygopsis > Schizopygopsis malacanthus. Next base: position 26,765,577 of record CM049883.1, read on the forward strand.
CACACACACAAAATAATAATTATATAAATTACTTAAATGTATATTTGTATGATTCACCATTACAATATGACCTCTCTGCCTGTCAGCACGTCTCAATTTCAGCCGAGGAGCGATCGAGATATAAATATATTCAAGATGTGACATAAAATTCAGCCAATCAGCATCCTCAAATCTTAACTGAAACGGGCGATTTTTCTGTCGCCCCAAGCTGCTAAAATCAAGGCTGGTCTCGTGGTCTGTAGCGGCACAATTTTCAATTACGTAACAATGGCGGACTCGAACTGAACTCTGTACAATCTCTACTCCAATGTCCGTTTGAGAGGAGAACTTTGGCAGAAAAACTGAAGGTAAAGGAGTCCAGATTAGCCTGATGGTTTGATTTATTGTGAAGAGTTGTTTGTGAAATTGTTTGCTGTGCCAGTGTGCCACAGCCCCACCTCTGTTCACCAGCCGCCACTGCAATCACAGGCCAAAAGGTAATCAGAAGATGAACTTAAGAACCACAGTCGTGTCCTTGTTAGTTTTTGGGACTGCACTAAAATGTGTTGATATCCAGTCATTAGCAATAAGAGTGAGGAGAGAACCGACTGTTTGGATCCGTATGAGATATTGAACAATGATAGCGGATCGTGATCACAGCCAAGCATCACACTGGAAAACAATTAGCACTTCTCATGTGGATCTTGATGTTCACCATCTGGATAAACACACCGCAACCTGTTTGGAAAACTCCTCCTGCAAAACAAAATTGCTTAGCAACACAACAGCTGCATAAATACTCTTGGACTATCAAAATTAAATGTACTGTATGTATAAGTCACAAAACACATTGCTGAGAAAATTTCATGGTTGATTATCAATGAGCAACAACTAAAATTTCATATAAAACTAGCATACGACAGGAGAAGACTGGAGAACAATCTGCATAGCAACACCCTAGCAACCATCCAGAACACTCTAACAACTGCTTAGCAACACTATAGAAACAAACACCCTAGCAACGCTAACATCATCATCCTAGAATCACATAGAAACACCCTAGCCATCCAGAACACCTGTAGCAACACTCTAGAAACCATCCAGAACACCCTAGCAACTGCATAACATCATCATCCTAGGAATCACATAGAAACACCCTAGAAACCATCCATAACACCTTAGTAACTGCATAGCAACACCCAAGAAACCATTCAGAACACCCTAGCAACTGCACAACATCATCATCCTAGGAATTACATAGAAACACCCTAGAAACCACCCATAACACCTTAGCAACTGCACAACATCATCATCCTAGGAATCACATAGAAACACCCTAGAAACCATCCAGAACACCTTAGCAACAACTCATATACCCTAGCAACAGCATGGAAACTACACCATAGCAATTGACCAGAATACTTTACCAAACGCATAACAATGCCCTAGCAATAACCCAAAACACCTTAGCAACTGCAGAGCAACACCTTGGTAAGCATTCAGAACACCCTAGCAACCACCTTGCAGCAATTCAGATACCATAGCAACAAATTACAAAGCCATGGTAACTGCATAGCAACACACTAGCAACCACCCAGAACACCATAGAAATCACACAGAAACACCCTAGAAACCATTCAGAACACAATAGCAAGAGCCCAAACACCTTAGCAACTGCAAAACAACAACACCCTAGCATCCACCTAGAATATGCTAGCAACTGCAGAGCAACACCTTGGCAACCATTCAGAAGACCCTAGCAACCACCTAGCAACAACTCAGACAACATAGCAACCATATACCAAAGCCCTAGCAACTGCATAACAACATCACCATAAAAAACACCCAGAACACTTTAGTAATTGCATAGCAACACCCTAGAAACCATTCAGCCACTCTAGCAACAACCCAGACACCCTATCAACCACATGGAAACACCATAGCAACTGACCAGATTACTTTACCAACCACATAGCAACACCCTAGTAATAGCCCAAAACACCCTAGCAACTGCAAAAAACACCCTAGCAACCACCCAGAACATCCTAGGAATTGCATAGAAACACCCTAGCAACCACCCAGAACATCCTATCAGACCTCAAGCATCCCTCTGCTCTGGGCAGTATAGACTAAAACCTTCAAATTCAAGGGTCAGACTGTCTCAGTTTTCCTTTCATGAGCAGGACACTTCTAATCTTAGCATTAGCACTCAATCCCTCTGCTCTGGGCCTACGGGTCAGTGGTTTTGAGCAGGACACTTCTATTCTTAGCATTAGCACTCAAAGACAAGCGCTAAGTACAGGAACTTGTTCTCTGGACCATTGTGACTGCCAGAACTCTCCCATTGTTCAACAAACAGGAGGTGCCACGCCAAACAATTAAAAGTTTAGTTCATAAACTCACACGGAGATAAAACAATTAAAAAGATAAACTCACTGGTCACTTTATTAGGTACACTTGCTAGTACCGAGTTGGACCCCTTTGTCTTCAGAACTGCTTTAATTCTTCGTGGCATAGATTCAACAAGGTGTTGGAAACATTCCTCCGAGATTTTGGTCCATATTGTCATGATAGCATCACACAGTTGCTGCAGATTTGTCGTCTGCACATCCATGATGAGAATCTCTCGTTCCACCACATCCCAAAGGTGCTCTATTGGATTGAGATCTGGTGACTGTGGAGGTCATTTGAGTAAAGTGAACTCATTGTCATGTTCAAGAAACCAGTCTGAGATGATTTGAGCTTTGTGACACGGTGCATTATCCTGCTGGAAGTACATCAGAAGATGGTACACTGTAGTCATAAAGGGATGGACATGGACAGCAACAATACTCAGGTAGACTGTGGTGTTTATAATCCAGTTAAACATAAAGTGTGCAAAAAAGACTTTACCCCCCACACCATTAACAACCACCAGCCTGAACCGTGAGACAAGGCAGGATGCTTCATTGTTGTTTTTACGCCATCACTACATCTGAAGAGTGTTGAATCAAGACTTCTCAGGCAACGTTTTTACTCTTCTATTGTGTTTTGGTGATCTTGTGAATTGTATCTGTTCTGTTCTTAGACGGAGCGGCACCCGGTGATTTACTCGTCCTTCAGTCTGTGTTGTGTGTTCAGGTTTATTCATTACACTTTATGCAGTGAAAGGCTTTTATATTTGCTATAAATATAACTTGTCCATTCTCCTCTGATATTAAAAACAAACAATCAAGCCCTGCTCATATTTTCTCTTTTTCTGAATTCTCTGTAAAGAATGGTTGTGTGTGAAAATCAGTAGATCGCAGTTTCTGAAGTAAGACCAGTCCGTAACACAACCACGTTACTTTCCTCTTTCTTCCCCGTTCTGATGCTCGGTTTGAAAAAGTCGTCTTCACTAAGTAACGTAATTAGTTACTTTTTTAGAGAGTAACGCAATATTGTAACGCATTACTTTTAAAATAAACTCTTTTTATATTGCAAAAAAAGATCTTTCCCCGACACTGATATAAAGTTATTGTGTAGAAGGAGATATATGCAAAATATAAATTATATATGTGATTTTTTTATTCACATTTTATATTACAAATAAACTACAAATCGAATTTTCTTCTAATATTTATATCAATTAAAAAAACGCAACTGTTTTATAAAAAGTATTATTATTCTTTATTATGTTATATTATATTATTTTGTAGAAGTTAATCACAATGGAACTGTAACTGGAATAAAAAATATATATATAAATGTACAATTATTCTAAAATACAAAATATTAAATTACTGTATTATATAACATTATATTGTATTATATTATATTGGGACTGAACATTGGCAAATATATATAGACGTATATTAAAATATTAATAATATAGTATAAAATGAATATATCCATTATATAATATATAATACCCATTGCCACTGGAACTTTTTTTAAATAAATTGTACATATGCATATTTTCTAACATTTATATTAATATTTGTACTAATTTAATATTGAATTTTTACATAATTTTTTATACCATTATGAACTGTTAAAGTTTGTTGAACCTTCGTATTGTCACGGTTGTGTCGAGGAAGGACACACGAAGACGAAGATAAATACAATAAATAGTTTAATAATATGCAGGAAGAATATGATCCACATAAACGAGGAGTTGACAAACCAACTCAAACGTAATACCAGACCAAAGACGACAAACAGCTGATGGGAATTAATCAATGAGCACTAATGAATCAATTCAGAGAAGAACTAAACGGACCAGATGACGAGACAAAATGAAAACACAACAAAAGAGTTCATAAATGTGAATGTCATAAAATGTCAGGCCTTCTGTAAACATACTGCAACAGCACATTTACAGAAATCACATATTAATGAACACACGATATGCACACAAACACGGTCCAATTATTCTGCCATATGTCCTTTAACGTTGTCATGGTGGCGCCGTGATGGAAATGAGCCGCGTGATTGGAGCAGTGGACTGAAGGGTGTGTCCAGAGGTCAAGAGGTCAAGAGGTCACATCTAGGGCAGTTCTGAGCCTCACAACAATAGCTGACGCATTAAAAACCGGATGAGCAAAACTAAAATACAAACACACACCATCTGTTTAAGCTGTCTGGCACTCAGGAGCGTCTCAAAGATCGCCGAACAGCTGCGGTTCACCTGATGTTCAGAATCATTCGTTTTCACGTGTTTGTTGAACTGAGCTCATATGAGCTGCAGAACAGGTGCTGAAATGATTTTATCACCACCAGATACGTTATAATCGAAGAATCTGTCCAGCAAAGATGTGGAAAAACTCTTCGGTGGAGACAGAATTAGGTCAAAGTGAACCCGAGCAGTAAGATCTCATTACCTCACATACTAACTACCACACCAGGAACATCACTACTGCGCTCAGCACAATCAAACGACAAACACGCTCCAACCAGACACACTCTTTATTTCTGACCCGGCCTCACGCCAGCCAATCAGGAGCCGGAGATGTTCAGAGAAACTGCTGAGACGACAAACAGAGTCATTCAGGATGACACGAGTCTGTCCTGTTTATAGTTCATTATATAAACCACAATATTAAACAAGCACTTAGTGAATGACATGCTGTAAAACAACTTAAACCGTAGTCTGGGTAGAGGTGACATATTACATAGAGCTCATTTACACGTGGTTTCATATCCAAACATCTCTGGATATACATTTGCACGCACGCACGCACGCACGCACGCACGCACGCACGCACGCACGCACGCACGCACGCACACGCACGCACGCACACGCACGCACGCACGCACGCACGCACGCACGCACGCACGCACGCACGCACGCACGCACGCACGCACGCACGCACGCACGCACGCACGCACGCACGCACGCACGCACGCACGCACGCACGCACACACACACACACACACACACACACACACACACACACACACACACACACACACACACACACACACACACACACACACACACACACACACACACACACACACACACACACACACACACACACACACACACACACACACAAACTTTCTATTTGATATTCTATAGTACATACAATATAAGACATATTATAAGATATAATATCCAAGACACTATAGTTCATTTATGCACGTGAGGATAGCTAAATAAAGTAAGCTGTGACATATTATTTAAAAATTAAATGCATTTAAAAATTCTTCATACACCGGACTACCAGTAAAACTGATAAAATAAATAGGGACCAAAAATGATCCAGACACTTTGACCTGACCATGTTGTGCAAGTGTTTTTCTTTAATTGCTAAAGCGACTCTTTTACACCACAGACTGAACACAATGAAGCTTTGCTTGGTAATTGATTGACCTAAATTGTATTATCTAAAACTGAAATTTAACAGCTGACAGATATTCAACCGAATTCATTACTTTCTATCAAATCTGACATTATCAAGATGAATTTGTTCTGACACCGTTTAACTGTTCGTGTCATATTTTATAACCATTTTCTAAACTATAGTGAATAAACTATGAAATGTTGACGGTGTGTGAATATATTTTCATTTGACTGTGTATATATATATATATATATATATATCGCAAAATCAGCGGGATTCAGTGTTGCTTTGACTTTCATTGTATGACCAGAAACAGAAAATAAAGAAAGTCATAGAGGTTTTGAATTACATGAAGATAAAGAAATGATGATAAAATGATCATTTGTGGTCGAACTATCCTTTTAAAGCCAGACATAAAGAGGGCCAATAGGACTGAAACATTAGCCGCTAATGCTAATTCAGTTGTGCACTGTTGGATACAGATGACTAAGCACTTCCAGTTCAGTCTATCCCTCATGAAAACAGCTTTTCTCACAGATATCATTTGTGGGGAGCGCTTCTTACCGCACAAACCCTCCGAGACCTTGAAAATAAGGCGACGTGACCAAAGAAATCATTAGATGTTAGTATAAGCTCAAGTTTAGCCAGTGCATGTGCAGCATTTTGAGTGAAAGGGCTCCTTTTTCACAAATATATCTGTTTATCAAGGAGCTATTGTATTTCACTCACCCAGCATGACCGAAGTGCTGGCAAACTAAACTGAAAATCAACTGATTTTCAGTGAAATGGAGAAGATCCTGCCATCAGGAAAGATCAGCAATAGTGTGCAAGCACATGCAGCGTTACTGATAATTACTCTCACACGGTCATCTTTACAGTCAGTACGGTTTAATGCAACCCAGGCTCACTGGAAAAACATGCCTGTGCATATCTGCAAAATGATATTACACTGTTTCCACACACTTTCAAAGGAAATGTCACACTAAGAGCATGTTCGGCTTTACTTGAAGCTGATGAATGTGAATCTGGCAGTGTTATATTACATTGGTTGCTGTATATATCGGGAGAGTTCGGAGATGCAATGCACTAAAAGATTAATAGTGTGTCGTGTTTGAGAATAACTAAACCCTAAGCTAACCGATGGTGTTAACAAAAGCAAACGTGAGATAAAAACACATTTCCTGAAGCAATCATGTCATTTTATCTTGCTTCTACTAAGTCTTTGAGCTGTTTTATCATGACTCGTGTTTGATGAACTCGTACCCGAGCGCTTCACATCATAAGTGCAATACTGCACCGGGTGCACTACCGAGCAAGTTTACCATCTCAGAAAAGACAAGCATACGCAGCTGGTTATAACATACATCAAAATGTGTTCGTTTACAAATCATGCACTACAGTGAAAGAGTTTTAAGCTCATAACATAGCATAAAAACACATTCAAATATGTCTTTATTGATAATCTGCCACTGTAATCATAATTTGCGTGAAAAGGAATACAAGTTGTTGGTGTTTTAATTACAATAGTATTCATTTCAGCTGAATTGTGCATATTCCATAAGCCTGGGTTGGTTTAATGAGTTTGCAAAACATTATTTTCTTAATATTTTTGTGCTGTTTTCCAGTATAAATATCTAATCATTCATAAAACAAGATTTAAGGAAAACGACAGGATATTAGGTCTTGTTTTCTGAAAAAGGTTTTACATTTTTAAGATTTTCAAAATTACATTTTGAAGCTTAAAAAATAAAATATATCTGGCCATGGAGTCAGAAAAAGTAACTTAATTCAAAGGAAAAGTTTTTTATTTTTATACCCCAATTAACTAGCATTTTCTCATTTTAAGCTTAAGACTTAAGACTAATATAAATTAAGACTAAGCTTAAACAAGACTTTTTCTTCTCCTCAAGCATCTTGATTTAAGAAAGTTTAGACATTTTCTACTAATTAAACACTTAGAAAGAAGATCATTTTCTGCAGTGCTTACAGATGGCATCAGACTGTGGAATGATTTTGTAAAGAATTACACTTTTACATACATAATGTATGACATGCAGGTGAAAACGAGCCCAAATTCTGACGTTTCACTTCATCGAAAGCACAGAAAACGATATATATGCCTTGCCAAAGACTGCAAATCAATATCTAGCCAGCCTTGCCTGGACATCCGATCAATACTCGCTCCGCAGATGAGTGGATGTGAAAGAGTAAGTATGCTAACGCAGTATGTTTTCAAGGCTGGCGTATCCTCCGGCCGGTCTCGCCGTGGGAGAAGCCCCACCATCAAGGCGTTAATTGAACAAAGCTGCAGGCTCCATGTGCATTTGTTTGTGTGTTTATCTCACTGATAACACGTCAGTGCTCCCTACAGGCCAGCGCCAAATCACTGCTGATCAACAACATCGCAGAAAAACATGCCTCCAAACCACATTCAGGCCTATTCTCGCCTGTATTCAGGCCTGTTGTAATTCATGCTTAGTAGTCTGACTGTGGTTATTTTCTGTATATATATATATTAATAGTGATAATAGTTTTTTCAGCATGAAAAAATCCATATGGGCCTATTTTTATTATACATTTTATTATTACACATGAAACTAAGTAAAATAATAATAATAATGTATTAGGCTTACATTGTAAGTGACATGAACAGTACACAATAAAACCATCCTCATTTAGGAATATTCTTACCATATGTGATAATTGATTGATCTGATCATAATTATTTGACGTAATCACAATTATCTGAGATAAATAATTTTGTAGTTTGAATTTCAATCACAGTTTGCCTTCCAGATAGGACACTTATATTAATTATATTATGAATACTTAATGATTTAAAAATGACTTTTTAACAGCATTAAAGAAAATCATATGAGCTCGTTTTTATTATAAATATTTTTATATCATACATGATTCGAAGTAAAAAGAAAATTAATGTATTATGCTTAAACTGTAAGTAACATCAACCAAATATGATAAAATCATTAAATGCAATTATTTGTATGACAATTAATTATCAGCACTAAATTCGTGAAAACTATATTATTAATATGGTTGGCCCTTTGAAAAATTTCTTTTGGGTTCCCGTTTTGATTCCCTCTGGATAAAAACGTCTGCTAAATATACAAAAAAATATATTTTTCTGTGGAACACAAAAGAAGATATTCTCAATGAAAATAATATTTCAGTGAAAGTCAGCGGCGACCGAGCCACAATGGCGTCCAAAATGTCTTCTTTTGCATTCCACAGAAGTCAGTCAGTCATGCCGGTTTAAAACATTCATTTTGGGGTGAAATATGGCTGTAAGGTTGATGTGTAAGATGTTTAAGACAAACATGCTGCAGTTGCTATAATAAGCACTCAGCTATCGGAGAGACGTGTTTTTGTCCATGATGGTGTAGTTATGACATACCAGCCTGGACCGTGTTAATCAGATGACCCTCAGGCCCCGGCTATGGTAATGTGTCGACTCCAGCAAGCGAGTTTTGAGTGTTCGAGCACACAGGGTCCCAGCCTGAGGATACAGATGCTTGAGTTTGTCAATCGTGACACAGCTAGGCCCGTATGATGAAGAACATGGCTTGTTTATCGTGTGTGTTTTGGAGTTGAGTCTGCTATGGGCGATTGAATCATCTCTGAACTCCAGAGAGCATCTCTAGAGAAGGCCGTGACTCAGTCTCCTCCAGCTGTCAAAATACACATCAAACTCTGAAGAACTTCTGCAGCCAACGGGCAAAAAGAGTGACGGAGATTCTGTTGCCAACCTCCCAGATCTCAAGTGGAAAGGCCCAGATTTAGGTGACAAACACACATCGAGGTCAGCGGAGACCGAGAGCAAACCGGCCACTGAGCCTCATCTGACCGAGCACTGAACCTGATATTACTTTAAATTAGTTCCCGACACTTTTTCTAAACAACTATGTGGTTTGAAAATACACTTTTGTTGTAATTTGATCAAACTCAACAGTACTGTCATATTTACTCCAGCTCTGTTTACATATTGTTTTTAGCTAATGCAATAGAAATTATTAAAAATAAATTCAAACGGCAAAACTGAGTTCAGTCCACTTACTGACTTAAATTGATTGGTATGTTTACTCATTCTGAAGACTGAATTACATTAAAAAACACTAAAAATCCTGGTATAATAAAATTACAACTGAACTTGACTGCTGGAACATGAAATCAAACTTGCTGTTTTCAAGCAATTAACTTTCTTTTTCTACCAGAAAAGTGATTAGCTCTTACTGTAAGCAGGACTTTCTTTTCTCAATCAGAAGCCGATTGGCTCTTTTACTGTAAGGCGGGACATTTTTCTGTCAAGAAGCCGATTGGCTCTTTTACTGTAAGACGGGACTTTCTTTTCTATGTCAAGAAGCTGATTGGCTCTTTTACTGTAAGACGGGACTTTCTTTTCTCTGTCAAGAAGCTGATTGGCTCTTTTACTGTAAGACGGGACTTTCTTTTCTATGTCAAGAAGCTGATTGGCTCTTTTACTGTAAGACGGGACTTTCTTTTCTATGTCAAGAAGCTGATTGGCTCTTTTACTGTAAGACGGGACTTTCTTTTGTTTGTTGTTTTTTTGCTATGTCAAGAAGCTGATTGGCTCTTTTAAATTGTTTGTTGTTTTTTTGCTGTCTGTCCAAGAAATTGTTTGTTGTTTTTTTGCGGTCCATAGAAATTGTTTGTTGTTTTTTTGCTTTCTTTTGTTTGTTGTTTTTTTTTGCTATGTCAAGAAGTTTGTTGTTTTTTTGCTGTCTGTCCATTAAATTGGCTCTTTTAAATTGTTTGTTGTTTTTTTGCTGTCTGTCCAAGAAATTGTTTGTTGTTTTTTTGCGGGACTTTCTTTTCTATGTCAAGAAGCTGATTGGCTCTTTTACTGTAAGGCGGGACTTTCTTTTCTCTGTCAAGAAGCTGATTGGCTCTTTTACTGTAAGACGGGACTTTCTTTTCTATGTCAAGAAGCTGATTGGCTCTTTTACTGTAAGACGGGACTTTCTTTTCTCTGTCAAGAAGCTGATTGGCTCTTTTACTGTAAGGCGGGACTTTCTTTTCTCTGTCAAGAAGCTGATTGGCTCTTTTACTGTAAGACGGGACTTTCTTTTCTCTGTCAAGAAGCTGATTGGCTCTTTTACTGTAAGACGGGACTTTCTTTTCTCTGTCAAGAAGCTGATTGGCTCTTTTACTGTAAGACGGGACTTTCTTTTCTATGTCAAGAAGCTGATTGGCACTTTTACTGTAAGACGGGACTTTCTTTTCTATGTCAAGAAGCTGATTGGCTCTTTTACTGTAAGGCGGGACTTTCTTTTCTCTGTCAAGAAGCTGATTGGCTCTTTTACTGTAAGGCGGGACTTTCTTTTCTCTGTCAAGAAGCTGATTGGCTCTTTTACTGTAAGACGGGACTTTCTTTTCTATGTCAAGAAGCTGATTGGCTCTTTTACTGTAAGACGGGACTTTCTTTTCTATGTCAAGAAGCTGATTGGCTCTTTTACTGTAAGGCGGGACTTTCTTTTCTCTGTCAAGAAGCTGATTGGCTCTTTTACTGTAAGGCGGGACTTTCTTTTCTCTGTCAAGAAGCTGATTGGCTCTTTTACTGTAAGGCGGGACTTTCTTTTCTATGTCAAGAAGCTGATTGGCTCTTTTACTGTAAGGCGGGACTTTCTTTTCTCAATCAGAACAACGATTGGCTCTTTTACTGTAAGGCGGGACTTTCTTTTCTCTGTCAGGAAGCTGATTTGCTCTTGTATATAAGGTGGGACTTCAAGTTATCTATAAAAAAATAACTTTTTACTGTAAGGCATGACTTTCTTCCATCAGAAAAGTGATGGGCTCTTATTACTGTAAGACTCAAATTAAATGGATCTTGTATCTGTAAAGTAAGACTACAGGGTTACAGCTATGAGTGGACTTCTCCTTTCATCCTAGCGTCTCTGTTATATTCAGCATGTTATTGTTTAGAATGCGTTGCCGGGCAGCTGTTGTTTAACAGAAGCGCACACTGTGTTCTCTGAGAACACGCAGTTCACTGACTCTAGATCCACTGTACTTTGATGGATGGATCTCTGGATCATTTCTGATGTGCTCTGAAACATGAGCACAAGATCATCGCTCGTGTGACGTATCGTTTCAAGCTCTAGCCGGCGAGGAGGAGGCGGAGCTCTGACTGGACACGAGTGATGGACGGCCACAGTGAGGAAGGGTGTCATATCCCGTTTCCAGATATAACTCTCCCTCATTTAGCTCTCCTATCATGCTCACTGGAGCGCTGCTGTCACTGGCACAGGGCCAAGATAGCGGCTTCCACAAATCCCCACATTTCAGCACTCGCTCAGCTCACCGTATAACTGATGAAGCCACACAACGGCACATTTCATTTGCAGTCGAGTAGTGTCCATAAACACCCTACGGGAGATGAACTTTATAAACTATAACTGACAGTCAGAAGACACAAATGCAAGCGTGTTTTGATTTTGCTTGCCCTGTTTGAGAGCAGCATGTGGGGAGTTATTGCATTACATACAACAACGTTTGGAATAATTACAATGTTTATTTTTTTCAAAGAAGTCTCTTTTGCTCATCAAGGCTGCTGAGCAAAAATTATGCCAATTACAATTTAAAATAGCAGTTTTCTATGTGAATATCTGTTAAACCGTAATTTATTTCTGTGATCAAATCTGTATTTCCAGCATCATTACTCCAGTCTTCAATGTCACATGATCTTCAGAAAACATAATAATGTTGATTTGAAACATTTCTAATCATTTTTATGGAAACTATGATATGCTACCATTCAAAAGTTTTGGGTAAGATGTTACAATAAGAAAAATAAATTGATACTTTTATTTACCAAGGATGCATTAATTGATCAAAAGTGTCAATACAAAAAAACTTGACTTCTTTTTAATGTTCTTTTGAACTTTCTATTCATCAAAGAATCATGAAAAATAAAATTAATCACGGTTTTCACAACAAATATGAAGCAGCACATCTGTTTTTAACATTGATGAATAATCAGAAATGTTTCTTGAGCAGCATATTATTATGATTTCTGAAGATCACGTGACTCTGAAGACTGGAGTAATGATGCTGAAAATACAGCTTTGATCAGAGGAATACATTACATTTCAACATATAGTCGCATAGAAAACAGCTATTTTAAATTGTAATATTTCACATTTTGTACTGTGTTTTTGATCAAATAAATGCAGCCTTGGCGAGCATAACACTCCTATTTCAAAAACATTAAAAATCGTAATTACTCCAAACTTTTGACTGGTAGTGAGCACATGGACTTTTTGTTTTAGATTACAATTGATCTGAATGTAGAAGGGAATGTGTATATTTGACAGTCAGGTGAAAATGAATATATTCTCTCTTCGTCTCACATGTTCCTGGAGTCTAATTTGGGCTCCTCTTTATTTGAGCACAAGCGGTCTGAGGGGGTTGAATGTGAGAGACCACACACGTCACCTTTGATCCAGCATGGCAGACGTGCAGAACTGACATCATATTAGCAGAGAGATGACCATAAAGAGCTCATCAGATCCTGTCGGTCACTTCCTAGCAGCAGTTATACATCAGTCGAGGATAAACGAGGTCTGATGTTAGCCTTAGCATCGTCTCTCCAAACACACTTCAATCTCTGAACAACACATGCCATCTGAAATAGAATTCACTGCTGTCTGCAATATCCTGATAAGAGATTTGATAGCATAAATATTTATAAAGAGCCAAAGGAAATGAAAATGAATTTGCATTCTGCTTTGTTATTGTATGACGTGCTGCTCTAAAACTGCATCGTATGAATTCATTTCATTCCCTGCACTAGAGAAATTGTAGATTTATAACTGGATTATTAACATGAAATATGAAAAAAGATAGTAAAAAGACATGCCCTTTGATATGTGCTATACTCTATCTGAAACTTTTCTTCTATATATTGAATAATGATAATAATAAATACTTTTTTTTTTACAAGTATAAATATTCATCAACAGTTGCATGCACATAATGATAATAATAAAACAAGGATACATATTTAGTGATTATTATTAGGTACAATAATAATAAATCTTAAAACATTAAAAGTATAAATATTAAATGACACAATAAAAGGTGCATGCACATAATAATGATAATAATAAAAATAATAAAACAAGGATACATATTTAGTGATTATTATTAGGTGCAATAATAATAAATATTAATAACATTAAAAGTATAAATATTAAATTACGCAATAATAGGTGCATGCACATAATAATGATAATAATAAAAATAATAAAACAAGGATAAATAATTAGTGATTATTATTAGGTGCAATAATAATAATAATTATGAATAACATTAAATGTATAAATATTAAATTACACAATAGGTGCATGCACATAATAATAATGATTTATAAATTATAAATATTTAGTGATGTATCATTAGGTGCATGCACAATAATAATGATGATAATAATTATAAATATTAATAACTTGCACGTATAAATATTCAATGACATAATAAAAGGTGCATGTACATAATAATGATTTACAAGGATAAATATTTAGTGATGGCATTATTATTTGCATGTATAATACTAATATTATTAATAATAATAATATGCATGCAACATTTATGACCTCGCTGAGTGATACATTTTCACTTAAAAAAACCTATTTGTCACTGCAGGATAATTCATAACTAATGAAGGGAAAAGTGATTAAAATGATGTCAAAGACACTGTGAGCAGTTGAAAGACCTAAACATGCACATTTCCTTAAACATTCATATTTTGAAGTTGTCCATGGACACATTGCATGTCATCTACCCAATTGTTGTGTACATATTCATGTCTTCACAATATTTCTGCAAACTAGAAATAAAAGCATTCACAATGAAAGCTGCAAAGATGTCATTCCTGCTCCATAAGGCTAATTACACTCAATCTCTCATGGCCAATTACACGTCAACTTTGATTTTATACACTAAACGCACATGAAGCCGGTGGAAAAGTTAAACGCCAGCGGGAAAGTGTTTACAGACAAGCTCTCACCACTGAGACGCTGCGTTATGTAACATGTAATAATGCAAATATCATCAGGCTCAGGTCCAAACGATGAAAACTCAATCCAATATAAAGCTCTGAGAGACTCAGATCTGGGGGCTTAGTTGTTAGGCGCAAGGGAATGAAATGACATGTCTGCATATGACAGATGTGCGGCACAGTCAGTCCATCTCTAGATTATCACACACCTCACGAAGCGTCCAGGAGCCCCAGGCATGCTCCCTAAGCCCTGGGAAACCTCCCTGGACGGGTTACGTAAGAGACGTCGCCCCTCTCTGTGCACAGGCCTGCTGGGGAGACAGACACATGGATCAGATCAGTTTTCATCATTGTTATTGGATGACTGTGTGAGAACATGTACTGTGTGTACCAGCCGGCAGCCAATCACAGACGGGGGAGGAGCTGCTGAATGTCATTTCAAAGGCAGTAAAGAAGCGGTGCGCTGACGCCCTCTACAGCATCAGGTTTACATGAACAGAAACGGATTCGGACGTTTAAGACAGGCAAAAGCATAGTTTCACTTCCATATCATGTCTTCTTTCAGACTAGTGGAAAGAAAGCATTCAAAATACCAGTTTAAGTGCTTATGTTATTGTACTTTATTTATTTGCATCTGCAGATTTCAAAATCAATTCATATTTATTTTTAAGGTGGTGAGTTTGTTTCTCCACTTCAACAGAACTTTTATATACTTTACTGTTTTATTCCTGCCCGTCTATATTCTGAAGGGTTGGTTCACATATTATTGATCTTTATGTTTTTTTTGTGTGTCTGTCGACAGTATTTTCTGATTCATTAGATTATAAAAAAAAATATCTAATTCCCATCTAATGTCAACCAAATCAGACAGGAATTTTGAATCTGGTTTTATCCAATGTTTAGATTTCTGTTCCGGAAATATATGAAGAGATAATTTGCAAAAACAGATTTTCATAAATCATGTTCTTTATTGTGTTAGTTGTATTTTTTGATGCTTATTATTTAATCAAAACACAACTACAGTTTGATATTAATTGGATCTTATTAATATTAATGCAAGATAAAAAAAACATGATTTTTATACATTTTTGGTCATCTGTTTTTGCAAATAAACTAGTGCAAATTAGTGCATATTTAATTAGATAATGCCTCATTTGAACATTATAGCATTTCATAACATACATATTTTTTACTCTATTCACCTCTGCTGTCTTGCCTTAAGTTACACTTTGAAATGTCTAAATGTTCATTGCATCATAAAACACCAAAACCAAGAAAAACCTAAACATGTATAATGCTGTTTTTTTTGGTTACACTTTATTTTATAGTGTCCTTGTTACAGGTTACATGCATTTACGATAGTAATAATAAATTATGCATGACATGCACCTAACCCTAAGGTAAGTGCATGTAGTTAATTAAGATTACTGAATACTTGAATGTATAATTACACCGTAACAAGAACATCTTTTTCAGTATTCTGTCAGTTTTCGGAGCCATATGCATGACTTTAAATCCCCAGCGGTCGAAGAGATTTAATGCATGTATTCACCTCATTTCATCACGGTTTCTGTCAATCTGCCAGACTTCTGCTTCATTAGCTGCTGTGGACTAGAAGAATAACAGAGTGTGGTAAAACTATCAGTGCAACAAACCAGTGTTTATGACTACAATAACACAGTCAAATAAC